>JARHVA010003267.1:597500-760000 GCA_037957365.1 Torreya grandis | reverse complement strand
TCTACTCTAGATTAATTTTAAAATTAGAGGATGAGGCAGCCATTTAATTTGGATGGAATTCTAAAATACCCCATAAGTAAAGGGGAAACATAAAGGGCACTAGTAAGAGTAGAAAGTGAGGAGTAAACTATAGGAAGTTAGGAATAATAAAAACTAATGATTTCACCTCATGACACTTATAGAGGTTTTCATACATCTCCTACATTTATGGAATTTGGTGTCTCACTTGATGTGAATTAAAATTTTATTTGGTGTCTCGATCTTCACATTTATTTTTTAATATGGACTTAAACTTATAGAAAATTCCATCCAGAGGATGCATGAAATCCTTTGGTTAGAATTTTGATGCTAATTATTCTTTATTCTAAACACCTTATGGGTATTTTGGGCTTTTCATACCAATGTGTATGTAAATGACACTTGGCATGATGTGGTGGGTTAGGATCCCATAGGTTTGGACATATTTGCTAGGTTTGGGAGACTTACAAGCCTAAAAATAAGCCACTTGGAACTCTTTCATTTATTTGAGCTCTCTCAGATCATGAAATCATTATCAAATCTAAAAAAATGACACATCTAAAAATAGGGTGAGCCCATTGGGTAGATCCTATAAATTTTAACCATTAGGTCATGTGATGTTATTCCATTTAGTTAGGCTCTAACGTTTTTGATAAACCCAGTAGATTGACCATTATAACCATAATCAGTGTGGCACTTTCCCTTTAGGTTAGGATCTCTTTAGATCTAACATTTTTTATATATCTATGGGAGAGACCATTTTGATAGTGGGGTACTTTTATTGGTTTAGATCTAATAATCTCTAAAACCTCTAGAAATGATACACATGGTGATTTCCCATTTAACCAATCCTACAAAATTCCATCAAAAGCGACTAAGTAAATGGAAATAATCATGATGAATGTAAAGGCTCACCTAGTGGCTAGATAAGCTCCACAAGTTTCCATGTAAGACTTCATAATCCTAACACTCCCAAAGACTAAGATTCTAAGAATCTTAATATGAAACCAAACTTGTAGAAAAGTTAATCCATTAAATATTCTAAGTAACAAAATGCTTGGTTCATTTGAATATATCACCAAGACTTAATTGCTTTAACATCAGAGGTCATGGGGTTCTCAATAGGGACCAATTTTCAGTTATAAATATGTAATATGCTCAAGAAAACAAGGGTGAACTAGGAACTTGAAGCCTATCTCAAAAATGAGTTGGTAAAAATGAGACTAAAAGTCTAAGAACTTTGAGTTTGATCATTTTAAAAATGGGTCCCCCACTTCTTTGATCAATGGGGTGTGTTGTCCACAACATTGTTTACATAACATCTCAATCTTCTAGACTTAAAAAATACCTATCAAGGCTCTACCCTTCCATTTTAGACTTTTTTCAATCAAAATACTCATATTCACCATCTCAATATGCCTAATTTCTTATCTTTTGGTATGATCCTATCATTTATGATGACCAATATCTCTTGTATAGAGAAAACATTTTAGAAACATGATATATATCATTCAATTTCATTTTAAAATACTCAATATCTTCCTAGCCTATTAAACACTTACACCAATGCAAGTGTCCAAATTCTTATCTAGTTTTTATAACTCAAAAGTCATATAATTCTCAAATTTTTCAAATCCTATTGGTCGACCCATTTTTTTCTAACCCTTTTGTGAGATATTTTCAAAATGATTGATATAAATATAAAATAAAGATAATTCAATGTCACCAAGTCATATTTGCTTAGAACACATTTATAAAAACACATTTTAAGTATTTAAAACTACCATATTCTCCCCTTTTCTATATCATTCATAAGATTAATCATATTATAGGTTTAAAGAATTCAAAAAGTAACCCATGAATAGTATTTGTCAAGTTACAATTTAAATGATTGCATGCCTTTGTATATATCTTATGTCACCCTTATGAACACATAATAAAACACTTAGGGGATAAATACATAAATCTGAGGCTCTATTCAGATGTTTAATTTGGAGGCAATATTCATTTACAAAGGGTTCCTTAAGGTTAGCTTTAATTCATGAGACCACTAACCCATTTTTTATAAGTTACAAATACCCAAGGTGAAGAGCCAAGATTTGATCCATAACTAGTCATTTACAACCATTGCACATGAATAAAATATATCTATAAAAATGATGATAAAAAACCTAGAAATATCTAGGTGGTTACTCCACAATATATTGAGTATTTTGTATCAAACAAATCCATTGACATTAGGACACTTACATAGAAATAAGTGTCCCATGTTTGATACAAGTGTTTATGCTTACAAAAATAATATTTCTAAAAAATGATGAATAAATCCTAGTATTTTTCCTACCTATTTTCATTTCCTTATATCTTAGATCTACCCATGCATTTTTATATAAGCTAATTATTATCTCTTCTGAGGTTTTATGAAATCAAATTACTATTGTTAGTGTATTTTCTATATTTAGCATAACTTAATATTTAATTTATGATATTTATTTATCTCAGATTCAAATTAATTGGCCTAATTTAGAATAGTTTTAATCATCCTTATTTATAAACTATTCTACTTTTTAAACCTCATACAAAATTAGAAAAGGGTTAAACATTTTTTGAAATCAACCTCTAATTCGCCTTGTGAAAAACCCTAGTTTGACTTAAGGTTTCATTATTTTGGTTTTTTGAATTTTTCAAATATTAAAATTATATTTTCATTTATTAAAAATAAATGAATCATATTTAATATTGACACATCTATTACCTATTTCATTTCACAATATATGATGGTAATACTTTATTGTTATTTATCATTGTAGTAGTGTTAGTGTTAGTCTTAGGTGATACATTAGGGGACTCCGAACTTATCTAGAGGTCTACCCTAACCATAGATGACCCACAAGCTTGGGGCACTCCCATTGTGTTTATTGGGTTAGGAAACATGAAACCCCTCCTTAAATGGTGCAAATCAAAAGATAATAGTTTTTGGCACACTCAGTGGGACCCTAAATTGATCTAATATACATTTTTTTTTGTGTTCTTTAGTACATTAGCCTTAGAGGTAGTTGCTTACAAGACCAATGGTGAATCCGAGTCCACTTCAGCTAGTTTTAGTATCCCAAACATTCTTTTCAGCTAAAATAATTTGTCGTGTTAATATACTTACTATTATAAGAAATTTACAGTGTTTGAGTCTCATGAAATAACTCTTATTTGTATGGGTTTAGGGTATATTACAACTTATTTACACCTCCTTATCATGAGTGTTATCCTCTCCTTTACCACCAATACTCCAATCAAGATTTTTATCATGTTTACCAACCATTTAGTGAGATAAATCAGTCATATATATATCTTCATGTGCTCCAAGTTATCCTCCTCATGATCTTAACTTATCTCGTCTTCTTGACATTCTCTCAAAATATAAATGGTGTTACCCTTATTGTAAACCCCATGACCAATTAACATGTGCATATGCAAGGAGATCAGAGACTACTAAGGTACAAGAATTGAAACTTAAATCTGAACTATCAAAGCATATTGTCAAGTTAGACTAATCCTTAAAAATACACTTCCTTATGATCCTCAAGATTTAAAACCATGTCAACCTTCTTAGACTAGACATCCTAACTTCAAGATGCCAATTCTTGGTAAGTCCACTCCTAGAAAAAAAAATAGTATGGTTACATAATCTAAACCAACTAGAATTCCAAGATTTAGAAGTTCCCACTCTTTGACAGAACCTAATCCTCTGTAAACTCATCATATTATTCCTTAGGAATAACCCTCTCAAAATCCCATTCTTCCTAATCCTTTGGAATATCCTCAAAATTCTCAACCATGGTAGCCTTCTTGGTCTAAGCATCATAATTTTAAGATGCCCAACCTTGTTAAGGCCATTTTTGCTTCACTAGTTGGACCCTCTTTCCCTCCCATCATCTCCCTTTTTAAAGAAGGACCTATTGTATAGATAGAAAATGAAGACCATTTAGGTGAAGATGAAGAGTTTTCAAGTGAGTATGATGAGGAAATAATCATTGATAACCCTTTTTCTTCAATAAAATAGGGAAATAAACCTTACTACTAGAACAAGATGAATATGATTAGGAAAAATAGCATAACAATGAACCAATGCACAAAGATGAAGAGGAAGAAGATATTATTGATGAAGAGAGGATAAGTTTATTTGATCAAGTCTACATTCAAGGGTGATATGATGAGGTGATCTCTTGTAAAAATTAACTTCCATTCAACCATGAAGAAGGGCTTGAGAATAGTCTTATTTGTGGGAGAGATGAGATTGATAGGTATAAATTTATTCATCAAGTTGGTCAAGAATCCATGATTAAGGTAGAGGACCTTAAAACTTATTTAAACATTTATGAGATATGCTATGAAGATATGATTAGGCATCTAGTGTAGAAGAGTTAAGAGTAGCTTGAGAAATACTTACTTTTTGATGAGCTAGAGGATATTTTCTCAATCCTCAACATTAAACAAACATATTTTAAGGAATAAACCCATAAATAACATGAATAGTGGGTGGAAATTGATGTATTTCCAATTCTGTTAGTATGAAAAGTGCATCCCAATCAACATAATGATGGAGTAGTATAATTTGATGAATATAATGAACCTAAGAAGTATAATAGTGAGAAAATGATCAAAGATGGATATAAATAAGATTGTCTTGATCAAGGTTCCATTTAGGGGAAATATGATGATGTGATTTCTTAGAAAAATTAATTTTCCTTCATCCATGAAGATGAACATCAAAATATTCTTGTTTTTGTGAAAGAGGAGATTGTTGTACATAAGGTTATTCATTAAGTTGGAAAACAATGCATGATTTAGGTGAAGGACCTTAAAACTTATTCAAACATTCAGGAGAGTTGTTATATAGCTATGATGAGTCCTATCATGTATAAGAGTGAAGATTAATTAGATGAAGACTTATTTTGGGATGAGATAGATGACTTTTAATCAAGCCTCAACATTAAACCAACATCTGTTAAGGAAGAAACCCACAAGAAGCATGCATAGTGGTTGGAAGTGGATGTGTTTCCAATTCAATAAATAGGACAAACACATCCCATTTAATAGAATGATAGAGTAATAGAAGGAAAGTATGAGAGCATCCCTTACTACTCAAACTTTATCTTGAAAAGAGGATGCCCTATTAGATACCTATCTCAGTTAAAGGATGATAAGGATAAACCATCTCATGTTGTGCTTAACCCAGAGCACAAAATTGAGTATCAAAGAGGCCAAAATCAACCTACCTATCCATTCTAAGATAGTTGTATTTATTTTCAACTTACATGGATGGGTGAGTTTATTTTTGTCTTTGGAGAAGCATATCAGTATTCTGTTGATCACCCAATCCTTGTCTACCTATAGTTAACTACTATAAAATATGAAAAGCATTCTAATTTGATAATAAAGGGTAGCTATTTTGTATAACTAGTTAATGGCTTTATTTAGACAACCTTTTGATTGGTTAATTTAGGGTAGGTTAGATGTTTTCTTTTCCCTTAGTGTCTGTGTGAACATTGTACATATTGTTAAGCTGATTTTATCTTCCTCTAAGTGCCTATGACATAGTTTGTGTGTTTCCTTATCTCTTTTTTGGAGGAATTTTTAATTTCATAATTGGCTCAAGGAGTAAGGTAGAATTAGAGATTCAGGGTACATGGAATGGTGTTTAAGGGAGATCATGAAGCTTTCATAAGTTTCGGGATTATATCAAAGAAAAACCTTGAGAATATTTTTTAATTCTTTATAATAAATTATAAATTCATTTCTTCAGTGATAGGCCAATAGGGTTTTGTTTTTAAAACCAAGAAGTTCATATGCTTCTATGGCTCCATTCTTAATGGATTGCATAAAAGATAATGGATTCCAATTTAATAGGCAAACATACTATTGTCCCCCAAAAATATTACTCATTATTGGGACAAAATTTGAACTATTTTGGTCCTACAGACCAAAATTGGCTCTTCCCTTTTCAAAATTTGTCCTAGACATTCAAATTCCTTAATTTTCTAAGCTTCTCAAAAATCTACAGACTCTATAGGATTAAATCTATAGACTCTGTAGGCTTAAATCTATGGACTCCACAGGATTAAATCTATAGACTCTGCAGGCTTGAATCTACAAACTCAGTAGGAAGAGAAATCTATAGAATCTATAGGCCAAGTTCAACAGGCTTTATAAGTTTATTTCTATAGACTCTTTCAAGGATAGATAAAAATATGGACTTGGTTTCTACAAAATCTATAGTTAGGATCATTTCCATAGGTTCAAAGGCTTTTGCAGGCGAGTTTAACCAAAAGAATTAGTTTCTAACACTTGGTCATTTTTAGAATTGTTTCAGTGCCTTGGTTTAAACAAAAATCTTGATTAGCAAGCATCAACAGTAGGTTCAATGCATTTGGTTCAATGGTTAGTTCAATGTCAAATGGTTCGTCAGTCAGTTCAAGGCTCTGTTTGAACTGTTGAACCAAAACTTGGTTCAATGGTTGGTTCATCATCATTTGGTTCAACGGTTAGTTCATCACTTCAGTTCAAACAAATGAACCATCAGCTTGAACCATTTTGGTTCAAAGCCTTGGTTCAATGAAGAGGTTTAAAGCCTTGGTTCAATGAAGAGGTTCAAAGCCTTGGTTCAATGAAGAGGTTCAATGTCTTTTAGTTTAATTGAGCAGTTCATCAACTTGGTTCATTCAATTGAACCATCTATTTGAACCATCAACTTGAACCATTTTGGTTCAAAGCCTTGGTTCAATGAAGAGGTTCAATGCCTTGATTCAACAGATTGGTTCAACGACTTGTTTCAAAGGAGTGATCCAATGTAAAATTTCAAAGAACCTCCCAAAGGACAAGTGCCCTTGCGGAGGGCACTTGGTCAATGAAAATACCTTTCAAAAGGGTCATTTTAAAAAAGACTAAGGCAAGTCTAAGGCACAATTCCTTCAGACTTTTTGTTTGAAGGAATTCCTTCAAACAAAAAGTCTAAAAGAATTTTGAGAAGTCACAGGAGTAAATCCTGAAGGAATCCATGTATATGGCAAATGAAACAATTTCTCAGGACTTTTTGTCTGTGGGAAATTTTTGCAGACAATTTGTCTGTGGGAATTTGTCCACAAGAATTGTCTGCGGGAATTTTCCCAAGGAAAATCCCCAGGAAAATACCCATGGGAATTGTTTATGAGAATTTTCAAAAGGCCATCGAAGGACCGCGAAGGGTAGGTGCCCTTGCGGGGGACTATCGGCTGCCAATTTGAATAATACTTCCCTAAAGCTGAAGGGTCACCTAAAGAAGCCTGAAGGCCATTCAAATATTGCCCAAAGGGTAGATACCCTTGTAGGGGGCTCTTCCCAACCCAAAGTGGGTCATTTATTAAGGCTCGAAAGGGCAATTTCAATTTGAGAAAGTGCTAAATAGAAAAGCTAAAGAAGGACCAAGGGGTGATGCACCCAAAGATGTCAAATTCAAGATAGCAAACTAGCCATTGATCCTTTGAATCTATAGACCTAAATGCATTCACTGGCTTTAAGGCCAAGACTAGTAGGAAGCGAGGAAGGAAAAAAATAGTAAATTGAATCCAAGACCCAATTCAATTAACTAGAAAAGAAGGAATGATGAAGATAAGATCAGATCGCCAGGTGGACATTGAAAGTTGTAAACTTTCAATAGCATGACTTGTTTCTTTGCATTGATAAAATCAAATGGGTAAATTCCCCTAAGTTCTAACCTATTTTATTAATAGATTTCAATGCAACATAATGTGTTACTATTCCCAAGTCCTTTTTAAAGAGGCTATATAAGGGGCTCTCTTCTATTGTAAATATATCTTTTTTTTTTATAATCAAAATGAAACTTTGCCCAAATTAAAAGGCACTTATGAGAATTTGAGCTCAGTTTATTGATCATATTTTGTTATTGGAATAAGAAAGCAAGTGATTTTTCAGACTTTGTGCTATAATATCTTTGTTGTTGAGGAAACTATTCTTATGTCTTTTTCTTTGATATATTCTCTATTCCTTTAATTCAACAAGCAAAATTAGTGATAGTAATCAGGAAGGTGTCCTGAAGAGTCAACTATGGAGAGACTTTGTGCCCCCATAATTTCCTTTAGTGTGTTTTCTTTTCATTTCTATGTAAAGGACCTTGGGGCAACTTTTTGCCCTCATTGTCTTTTGTATCTTTCCCTTGAGTAATTTAAGTGGAGACTTTGTGTTGCATCTCGATTTGTTAGTTATTACATCCTTTATTACATTTTTGTGTTACTACCTGGAGTATTCTTCTGAAAGAAGAGGAGTGCTTTCTATCATTTTCCTTAAGTTTCTCCTTTGATTTGCACACATCATCTCTAAAGAAAGAGAGATGGATGGTTTATCCTACCCTTGAGTATTATTTTTTGTTTATATATATATATATAGCCTATCTATAGGGAACCTCCCCTTGATGAGATGAGAGATCAATCCCCTTCTAATGTGGTAAATCTACACATTTGGATGACTAATCTTCCTACTTTGGCTGATTAGACCTATTTTGTTTATCAGCATGTTGATCGACAAAATATTCAACCAAAATTTTTTGGCAACTCCTTTGGGGATATAAAATCCATTATCCATTTATAATCTATCCATTTACCTCCACACTAACTGGGAAAGAAATAACAATTTAAAGCCTCAAGCTTTAACTGAAGTAAGGTCAATTCTTTTCCATTTTTGTTTCACAATCTAGAAGATTCAAGGTATACATCAAACCAAAGGGCTAAAGGTATCATCAACCCTGTATTCGAGTTGGTACAGTAAAGTGATTTTGATTTGTTTCCTTCACCATCTCATCTCCAACAAACCAAGAGCTTTCCTCCTACTAAAGTCAGATCTCCATTTCCAGATGAAGTATCTACTTCTATTATTGATAAAGCTTTGCATATAATTACCCCTCTGAGATTTGTTTTCCCTCCTTTTCATAATCTTACAATGGTATTTCAAGGCCCCTGGGGTAATGCTTTTGGTCCTCTCAATCTTACTCCACTTCTACATGAGCTTCCACGTAGTTCAAGGAAGAATTTCCCCAAATTCTATGGTGATGGGAAAGTTCATCTTGATGAGCACATTGCAGCCTTCAACACAGCTTGTGGAGTAATCAGAGTAGAATTTAAAGATGTAGCAGTTAGGCTTTTTGTAGAGACATTACAAGGTACTACTGCAGATTGATTTTATCATCTATAGGCTTGGTCAGTGACTGATTGAAATACTCTCAAAGATAATTTTGAAGCCAAATTCAAACTTGTAGAAGATGCACATGCACTTCTGGCTCAACTTAAACAGATGAAGAAAGAGCCTTATGAGCCTATGAGAGATTTCATAGCCAAATTTGACAAATTGAGAACCATAATTCCTATAATAGCTTTACCTACAACTGAGAATCTCAAATGCTTTTTCATTAATTCTCAGTTACCTAAAGTAAGTTTTCTCTTGAGACGTGCTGGTCAAATAGATCTTACTGCAGCTCAATGTTTGGCCACTGAGGTAGAAGATGATCTTATCTTAGCAGGGAAGATAACAAGAGATCTAAATAGAAATAGAGCTTCATCTTCTAAATATGCATCTACAGGCACCATATATCCAATGGTGTAGAAATTGGCAAATGAGTTGCTTGCTCTAAAAAAGCAAATGGCTCAAGGAATGTCTTTTGCTCCTTCATATAGAAGGACATTCCGAAATCAGTCATATCAGGGCAATGCTGCCAGTAATTAAGGGCAACAGAATTGCCTTCCTCCCCCATAAGTGAAACTTGCTATGGAAGCTCCTATAACTAATTCAACAATGGGATATCTTGAAGCAAAATCAGAATTATCTTTCTATCTTGAATTTAATCAAGAAAATGATGCTGATATCTTCATAGACAATCAAGAAAAATTAGCTGGCGACTCCCACATTGGTTTTCTAAACTACCAGGATGAACCCAGAAGTAAAGGAGAAGCTATTCATGGATCATATGTAATGTTTACTAGGTCCAAGAACTAATTAGTCCAACAAGTTGATAAAGGGAAGATAGAGGAGCAACCTTAACCAACAATTACAATTGCTAAGCATGGAACCACTCTACCTTTTTAGTCAAAGGATCCATTGATCACCCAAAATGTAAGTACATCAATTTCACCTTCACCTTCTACCCCATTTCTCATACCAACCCTCCTCCCATCCCTCCTAAAACCCAAAAAGTTGAAATGCCTTCCTCTATACTTAGTCTAATTCAGCATTTGACATAATTGATCATGTCAAAAAGACCAAAATACAAATGTCTAAATTTGAATACTTGTAGTCTAATCCTGATCAATTAGATAAGTTGGTCCAATGTGTCAAGAACCAAATCATCCTTGTAGGGCAAAAAGCTAAAAAGATAATTCATGATTCTCTAAAGAACATGCCCATTCTGAATAATCTTGTTATTACTCCTCCAGCTGCCCCTAGGAAAATAGAACCTTTCTATGTTTCCCTATTAATAAATGGTTATCAGCTCAATAATTGCATCATTAATTCTAAGGCATCTAATAATGTCATTCCTACCAAGGTAGCTGAGTCTCTAGGCCTCACACTAACCAAAACCTTTAAGAGATGTTTCTCCATGTAGAACAAGCAAGTACCATTGCTGGGGCAAATTAAAGATGCCCAATTTGCATTGGTAGCCTTTCCAGATAAGAGAATCAGGATGACTATCTTAGTGGCTGATGTCCCAACATCTTATGGCATTTTGCTTGGATGAAATTTTTGCAAGGATGTGGGAGGAGAACTAAACATGGACCTATCTAAAGCAAGGATCCTTTTCCAAGGCATGATGAAGAGATTGCTCCCTAAAAAGGAGGCAAAATACATGGTCACCCAAACATCAACCCCTGTAGCACAAATTTTGTTTGAGTCTTCAGGTAGGGGTAATTATTTCTTTACCACAGAGGATATTCATGTTTTTATAGATGAAATTCCTATAGCTAACAATTTAGGAATTGATCCAAACAAGAGTTTAAGAGAATTGGTAGGACACAGTACAAGTAAGGAAGGATCTTCCATCTCTAATAAAGAGAGATCTGATAGGAGATCAGCTTTTGATAATGCTGGGATCCTGAAATCCAATGGCAGCAATTTTTCCACCAACGATGGAGTTACGACTATGTTGATATCTCCTCAAGGAGATATTCTTAATTTATGCAAATTGAAAGTCAGCAACATCAAAAACACAGTTGGATGTGAATCTCTATTGTTCAGATTGAAGATTGTTCAAGATGAAGAGATCAAACTCCTTCACATCAAAGGAGATGCTAAGCTGATAATTTGTCAGGAGTTTGATATGGACAATCCAATCATATGCTAGACTGAACCAAAAGAACAACCAATTATGGTAATGGACCATGCTACTACAAATCAAAATCACTCAAAGAAATCCTTCGCAGGAAGATCAAGGAGTTATGGTTTTCAGTTTGAAGACCACGTCATGCCTTGGAATAAGAAGAAGAAAAGGCCAAGAGGAAGACACATAAAATTGGTTTCCTAGTGGAGAACTCCATTCACCCATCATCATTTTTGGGGGTGAAATGTATTCTTGCTTGTTTATTAGAATAGAGCACTATTTTCACTATCTCCCAAGAAGCAACATCTGAAATACTTCAATTCTTGAAGTATCAGATCATTTCATCTATACATATGTATATTTGTATAGTTTTTAATTCTATTTTGCTTTGTTTTTGTCTTTTTTTTTATACCTTCCTTTTTTGGGTAGCATGACTCTATAACCCAATGGTACACATGAAGACACTAGAGATTTTGGATTCTACTCCTTTCAATTCTCTTTGTAATTGATAAAAGCTCCCCAACTAGAGCCAACTATTATCCCCCAAAAATATTACTCATTATTGGGACAACATTTGAACTATTTTGGTCCTACAAACCAAAATTGTCTCTTCCCTTTTCAAAATTTGTCTTGGACATTCAAATTCCTCAGTTTATCAATCTTCTTAGAAATCTATGGACTCTACAGGCTTAAATCTATAGACTTTGTAGGCTTAAATCTACAGACTCTATAGGCTTAAATCTACAGACTGTGTAGGCTTGAATCTACAGACTCAGCAAGAAGAGAAATCTATGGACTCAACAGGCCAAGTTCAATGGGATTCATAAGTTAATTTCTATGGACACTTTCAAGGATAGAGAAAACTATGGACTTGGTTTCTATATAATCTATAGGCAGGATCATTTCCATAGGTTCAAAGGCTTCTGTAGGTAGGTTCAACCAAAAGAATCAGTTTCTAACACTTGGTCATTTTTATAATTATTTTAGTGCCTTGGTTCAAACAAAAATCTCCATCAACAAGCATCAGTAGTAGGTTCAATGCATTTGGTTCAATGGTTGGCTCAACATCAAATGGTTCATCAGTCGGTTTAAGGCTTTGTTTGAACTGTTGAACCAAAACTTGGTTCAATGGTTGGTTCATCATCTTTTGGTTCAACAGTTAGTTCATCACTTAAATTCAATCAAATAAACCATCAGCTTGAACCATTCTGGTTCAAAGCCTTGGTTCAATGAAGAGGTTCAAAGCCTTAGTTCAACGAAGAGTTTCAACGTCTTCTAGTTTAATGGAGTGGTTCATCAACTTGGTTCATTCAATTGAACCATTAGTTTGAACCATCGGCTTGAACCATTTTGGTTCAAAGCCTTGGTTCAAAAAAGAGGTTTAATGCCTTAGTTGAATAGAGTGGTTCAACAACTTGTTTCAAAAGAGTGATCTAATGTAAAATTTCAAAGAGCCTCTCGAAGGACAAGTGCCCTTGCGGAGGGCACTTGGTCAATGAAAATACCCTTCGAAAGGGTCATTTTCAAAAAGACTAAGGCAAGTCTAAGGCATAGTTCCTTCAGACTTTTTGTCCAAAGGAATTCCTTCAGACAAAAAGTTTGAAATAATTTTGAGAAGTCGTGGGAGTAAATCTCGAAGGAATTCACATATATGGCAAATGGAACAATTTTTACAGACTTTTTGTCTGTGGGAAATTTCTGCAGATAATTTATCTACGTGAATTTGTTCACAAGAATTATCTGCAAGAATTTGCCTAGGGAAAATACCCATGGGAATTGTCCATGGGAATTTGTGAAAGGCCACCAAATGACCCTGAAGGGCAGGTGCCCTTGCGGGGGACTCTCAGCTACCAATTTGAATAATACTTCCCCAAAGTCGAAGGGTCACTCAAAGAAGCCCGAAGGCCATTCAAAGACTACCTGAAGGGTAAATACCCTTGTGGGGGGCTCTTCCCAACCTAAAGTGGGTCATTTCTTAAGGCCCAAAAGGGCAAGTTCAATCTGAGAAAGTGTCAAATAGAAAAGTTGAAGAAGGACCAAGGGGTGATGCGCCTGAAGACATCAAATTCAAGACAATGAACTAGCCATTGATATTTTGAATCTATAGATCTGAATGAATTCATAGGCTTTAAGGCCAAGACCAATAGAAAGTAAGGAAGGAAAAAAATAGAAAATTAAATCTAGGACTCGATTCAATCAACCAGAAAAGAAGGAATTATGAAAATAGGATTAGATCACCAGGTGGACATTGAAAGTTGTAAACTTTCAATAGCGCGACTTGTTTCTTTGCATTGATAAAATCAAAGGGGTAAATGCCCCTAAGTTCTAGCCTATTTTCTTAATATATTTCAATGCAACATGATGTGTTACTATTCCCAAGTCCTTCTTAAAGAGGCTATATAAGGGGCTCTCTTCTATTGTAAATAGATCTCTTTTTTGATAATCATAATGAAACTCTGCCCAAATTGAAAGGCACTTCTGAGACTTTGAGCTTAGTTTGTTGATCATATTTTTTTATTGGAATAAGAAAGCAAGTGATTTTTAGACTTTCTGTTGTAATATCTTTGTTGTTGAGGAAACTATTCTTATGTCTTTTTCTTTGATATATTCTTTGTTCCTTTAATTCAACAAGCAAAATTAGTGACAATAATCAGGAAGGTGTCCTAAAGAGTCAATTGTGGAGAGACTTTGTGCTCCCATAATTTCATTTAGTGTGTTTTCTTTTCATTTCTATGTAAAGGACATTGGGGTGACTTTGTGCCCTCATTGTCCTTCGTATCTTACTCTTGAGCAATTCAGGTAGAGACTTTGTGCTACATCTCGATTTGTTGGTTATTACATCCTTTGTTACATTTTGTTGTTACTACCTAAGTATTCTTGTGGCTTGCTGAATAGTACTTCTAAAAGAAGAGGAGTGCTTTCTGTCATTTTCCTTGAGTTTCTCCTTTGATCTGCACACATCATCTTTGAAGAAAGAGAGATGGATGGTTTGTCCTACCCTTGAGTATTATTTTCTATTTATATATATATATATATATAGCCTATCTATAGGGAACCTCTCCTTGATGAGAGGAGAGTTCAGTCCCCTTCTAATGTGGTAAATCTACACATTTGGATGACTAATCTTCCTACTTTGGCTGATCAGACCTATTTTGTTTATCAGTACGATGATTGACAAAATATTCAACCAACACATACCATATAGGTATCCATAATTTTGGATATTTTTAGTCACCATGAAGAAGAAACATCCATTTTTAGTTCAAGACTTTAATATTAGATCAGTCATGGAAAAGTTTTAGGGTTGGGTCAAAGTTGAATAAAATGGCTATCTCGAAGGAAAAATCACACTTCACAAGTTTTGTAAATTACGGTCATTATATTTTTTTATGGGAAATATTCTTTCCTTATTTTTAAAATTAGTCAAAAAATTATCATGAACAAAGGTTCTAATGACTTTTCAATAAATGACTAACTTTTTTTCTTTTAAAAATTGTTATGAAATAAAACTAACTAGAATTTTTATTCTAGATAAAAGTTCTAAACACTAGGCTATGTCATGCTTTCTACACAAAGAGGAAATGTTTTAAAAATTATTCAATTCTTTAAAATTTACACAAATACATGTGTCACATTTCTAATCATTAGGACTTAGCCATTTTAATTCAAAACTTTCTTGATAGGACAAGAAAGTGCTTCGACACTTAGCCTTTTGGGGTCCTTTTATCTCCTAATGATAACATCAAGAGGTGACTATATAAAATTTGATGGGACCCAAAGTGTCTTGATGACTTCCTAATTTTTAGTCACATTGGGACTCTATTATAATCAAATTATGTTAAATGATAATCACTCACATCTCCTAGTAGATTGTGCCTCTTTCAAAATACTTTTAACACTTAGATAAATTTGTAAAAGTTACCCAGTGCCAATTGTTGATATCTTGATGGCCATAGGATATTTTTAAATGAATTTTGATACTTATTATATTTTCATGAAGTTTCTTAATAATATCCACATTAGAAAGGTAGCAAGAAAGTAAATTAGTGGGATTCTTCCATGTGTTATAATCATGGCAACCCAGAGTCTCATAACCATATGTACAAGTTCAAGACCCTATAGGATAGTGGTTTAGTGGGATTATGACACATGGAATAATCCTAAAATTATTTATCCTAGATATTTTTGTGTAGCCTAAATGCAATGTCAAAGACCTAGGAAAGTAAGTGAGTGAGATGACACCACATGGAATAATCTTGTTACTCCATAGCCATAAGATGGTTTGTGTAAATAGGGAAGTATGTAATGTCAAAGGGTGAGTGGGATGTTATTTCATGGTGAAATATCATTTCATCATGGAGAGAATAGTCACCTTTGCACTTGAAGCCCCAAGCTAAGAAATAAAAGAGAGAATATCCATGTGGTAGAATCTTAAGAATTTGCTAGTGGTCCTAACCTACCAGACCATAACATGTAAAGATGATTGAATCCAAAGAAATAAAAAGACTAAGAGAGTGATAAAAGGCCATATAGTCACATAAATGATGAAAGTAAATGGTATAACTAAATCTCATAGGTTCCAAGAGAGAAGTCATATGACAAGGACCCCCTAGAGGTAGGGCCAATTACTTAGTGAAGGCAAAGAAAGGAGCATCGAGGGGGATGACATTAGTAGTGATTTGAAACCTATAAAAAATGAAAGAATCCCATGTGACATCTAGAGACTAACCCAAGTTAGTTTTTCATGTCAAAATTATTGACTAAGTGTTGAAAACGTGGGACCTAAGGGAAAAATATACTCATAAAACCATAAAATTCCATGATGAACCTGATGTCAACATGCGGATGGATATATCCACTTAAGAGTTTGTTGACATCCACAATGACACTGACCAAACTAATTTGATAGCCTATTCCTCCCATTTAGTTGTCAACTCATGAGTAGGATATGTAATTACATTATTTCATAAAATTAATCTTGGAGTGGATCAGTTTGAAAATCATAGAGTAACTCATCTCCAACTAGAAGAGTGGGAGAAAGGGTGATATAATATATCCCTATTCATCATTAAAATGAGTACATAAAAATTAGAAGTATGTGAATGCATAAAATAAGATACATGCTTAAGGGGACATGTTAGGTAGTCATGCAGGTATGGACAAGGTGATATTAAGGAGGTTCCTACATTATAAATCCCCTTCCCCATTCATCATCAAGTTTATAACCACCCCAATAGTAACTAAGATGAAGTAAAGACCTGATATCTAAATATTTTACCTATAAAACAAGTAGAATTATCATTATAGTAGGGGACCCTTTTTAGCATAGAAATGCTTTAGAAATTAGCCCATAATTAATACCTCTACCTTAATTTTATGATTTTGAATGAATAATATAGATTATTTTTCCTTTTCATATCCATATATCTTATGTGAATTCATGGTTGTTGATCTAATCTTGTGAATAGTTTTATTTATCCTTGATTTGGTGTCTAATTCTCTCACCTCTATGCAGGAACATACTAATCTAAAAGTTTTAGGTTATGTGATATTGAGTTTAGGTAGTGTTTGGTAGTGGAGTGTCTTCTTATAAGTTCCTTACTGAGTTCCCTGCCTCCCTATAAAACACTTATGTATAAGGGTTTTTGATTGTGAATTGTGTATGATGTTAACTCTTTTATGTTCATTATGTATACTCAAATGAGTAGAGGGTATCATAATATTCTAGCATATCACCCTTGTTTCTTTCAATTTATTTATTTTTTACACACTTGTCACTTTTATTTTCAAGTGTAGTAGTGTTAGTTTTAGTCTTAGGTGATCCATCATGGCAATGTGGCCTTATTTGGAGGTTCAATCTAATCATAGATAACCCATAGCCTTGGGGTGTTCCCATTGTGTTGATTGGATGAAGAGATTTGAAACACATCCTTAGAGAGAGTAACTCAAAATGACAACAATACCTACAAAATCAAAAATATGTTAGTGTTAATCATGCTTTTTCATCTTCATGTAATAATGTTATACCCAATAAGGTTTCATATCCAAATGAAAAGATATAAATGAATACATCTAAATTAAGTGTTTAAAATATTATACCAAAGGATACTAATATTTCATGTGAAATTATAAGATAAATTCATTTAAATAATTTATCAAACACCCTCCTCTATATCTTAGAAATATATCCAAATACTATTATTCATATCATAAAATATACGAGCATCATATACATTATTTTTTGGATTTAAAGCATAAAATATAAATTAAAATCTATAGTGGTGATCTTATAATAGATACATCATTTAATAAAACCACTCAAATTATGAGTACCTCTCCTAAAACACAATTTTCCAAAAAAAATATGGTTTCCAAAGGATAGTTTAGAGCAAAAATAGTTTCAAATGAACAAATTAGAGAAATAAAAGATTCAAAATTTAAATATAGACCAAGAAATATTACAAAATTACTAAGATGAAAAGTAAAAAATATACCTTAATGATACTCAATATTCTAAACAATTTGGTTTTGTAAAATATTATTTAAAACATTTTGCTTATCATGGTCAAGGATTGGGAAAACATTCACAAGGTATCACTCATCCTATCTCCACAACTAATCATAATGATCATTAGGCTTGGGATATATTGGCAATACTAATGCAAATTATTCAAAGATGCATATTCATTTTGTTAATTCAAAATAAAAATAACCTACAAATGGAAATAGTTCCATGGAAAATCCACAAATGAAACAATAAAATCAAAACTTGGAACAAGAACATGTGTAAAAGGAAAATTTCCAAAAAAACCAAGACATACATGAAAATGATAATGTTACGTGTGTGAAATAATATGAATCAATTAAAAATCATTACTCAAAGCATAAAATAATTTAAACTTGTAAATATGGAAAGTAAGGTAAAAATATCGTAGTTGATGCAAGCATTAACTTATGAATTCTATAAATGTACCTAAAAATTATTTACATCTCTAGGATATGACATGGAGCACTGAATCTGTCATGTTGGATATATTAAATGAAATGCCATACTTGGATATAAATCATGTTTTATTGTATTGTATATTAGTCCATTTATTACAAAATATAATGCTAAAATCATAAAACCATGGTTAATATTAACCAAGGAAAATATCTCTACAGTAAATTTATCAAGTAAAAATTTATAACAAAAAACATGATATGATTCATGTTTATACTATGCATATATATGACACATTTTTTTCAATAATTTATATTCATTTACCACTCATCTAAGATCATGGTCCTCTTATTGATATCTTTGGATAGCTTGTATATTTTGATACTCTCCAAGAGAAAATTAACATGTTCTAATTAAAGATACACCAACGAAATCAAAGAGCACTAAAAATGTGCTTCAAAAATACCTAATCCTTTTATTATCTCTTCATGATCATATATTAATATGAGACATTTATAGAGTACTAAATATTCCATAGTTTAATATATGACACCTAAACATGTTACTTGGCATTATTAGATGTTTAGCATACCATATTATGTGTTTAGATATACTTATGAGGATCCCTTAGATAGAATCATAGGTTAGCCTTTTATTTTCAAAATATTAAATTAAATAATAATAATAATTTAAAAAATACAAAAAAGTTAAAAAAATAATTCAACAAAACATAAAAACTTTTAAAAAAAAGCTTTCACATGTTTACTAGCTCCTTGACATCTATGCTTTTATTTATGGTAAAAGTGGGTTGTTAAATGAGACCCACCCTATTAAAAACTAAAAATAGGTAAGGTTTAAATACCAAAATAAATAAAAAATCATGTTCAAAGACCAAAAAAGAGCACTAATACAACTTACAACTAAATGACAACCAAAAACCAATAACAATAAAACAGCACTAATAGCCTAAGAACTTTTACCTTTCCATTACATCATTCCAATTTTTATTCATGTTAGTTATAATTTAATCCATTATTTTAAGTTTTTGTGGATCTTGAGTCTCCTCTACCTCTCCCTTATTATTCTTATCCGTTTTTCCATGCTCCATACCTTCAAACTTCTTTTTAGCCACAAATATTAAACCTTCCATGTTTTGAAGGCAATTTTAGATAGAAACAATACTGAAATATATTATAATTCTTAGATTTCCATTGATTTATTCATTTTCATTCTCAATTATTGTAATATTAACACTCATTATTTACATATGTGCACTAATTTCATTTAAATCTAACCCCATACAATAAATTCCATCATTTTTACTCATGTTATTAATAGTTTCCATGAGCTTAACATTATCATTAATAAACTAGTGCATAAAATACTTATGGAATTATATTTCATCTCCCATTTTTTATAATTTATTATAAATATTTAGGTATGTTAGAAAAATATTAATATCCTTGTTCATTTTATCTTTTTTATTAGTTCCTTCTTGATGTTTTATAACTACCACATTCTCCACACACCCATCCTTAAGTCTTTACAAACCTTCTACAACCTCATTTAGTCTATTATCTTATGAGACAAAATAATTATCACTAAAATTTCATTTTAAATGTTTCTCATTTAAAAAATACATAAAATATAATCTGTCCCATCCTTCAACCACCTTTTTAACATCCATAGTAATAGGATCCTTATTATCAAGGTTAATAGGGTTTCCAATCTGACCTCCCTACTAATCCTTCCATTTTTTTCCATATTTAACTCCTAAGAAATATTTTTAAGATTGAACATAACTTACCATATTTATTCTTAAGATAAAGGCTTATATTGGAAGTAAGAATCCCATGATAAAACTTGTAATCCATAAAATATCCTGGTGCAAATGGTATTACTTCTTCCATTTATTAAAATCCATAAAAGATCTTTCCAATGAATGAAATATGTAGAATGGAAGACTTAAAATGATTTGACATCTAAAGTAGTCTAAGATAAAAAAATATATAAAAAATTAACTACCATAAATATTACTTTGAGTGTCACATACCTCATAATTTTTTATGCCACTTCATCATAGGCTTGAGGAAAATCTTCCCTAAGGAATCCCCCTTAATATTTAGTAAATTCCTCACCATCACTCAGTAGTTTTGTCTTATCCTCTTTGCAATATTTACTAGATTTCACATAGTTTGTATCCGCAATATAAGTCCCTAAAACTTGAGAAATTAACCCCTCATATATTTAAATAGTCATATTATTTATTTTAACCTTGGATTAATTTTAACTGTCTAAAAATTTCATAGATAGGTATTGGTCATAGCCATCTATGTTTTACATGAACATAACTAACCCAACTATTTGGAGAATATCCTATACATAGACATTCTACTTGATTTTCCTAGCTAATAATGTCTCTACAAAATTCAAACCACCACCCATTATATTAAACACTAAGGTAGAACTTACTTTAATTAAATCCAATAACAAATACCTTTTTAAATGAAAAAACTAGACCTTATCAATATGATTTTTGAAAATTCCCCCTTACACATTTTTTGATGATGAGGTGTAATCATTAACATATACTATGTTACCCTCCTCACAAAAGTTATGATTAATATTAATCATATCAACAAACTTTTTACCATATATGTTATCATATGCCTTACACCCATCCTTAAAAAAGAACAAAGCATCAAAGTCATCATCAATATTCATCATAAAATTAATGAATATTGATAATATTTTTTCCATCCACAATAACTTTGAGTTCATTAGAAAATAAATATTCTTTAGACAAAATCATAAAAATAAAGACAAAACACCCCTATTAAAAAAATAATCTACAAAATGGTTATATTGTCTATATATATGTTAGAATCCAATTTATTAGAATGAGTTCCCCATGATCACGATTTCCTCAATAATGTGACTTATAATATAACTATCCATATTCATATTCTTAGTACAATTGAAAATGTTCATAGAATCACCCTTAATAATCAAATTTTCATGCCCCAAATATTCTTCCATTTGGATACCCCATAACATAATAAGATTTTCAACAAGATGAATCATCTAATACTCCATACTACCTTCATAAGCACTTATAACTTGACAAAAATCATCCCTTATAATGCCAACACCACCAAAAAAACTTATTTTACCTTTAGAAGATCCATAAAATTTCAAATTAATCCAACTACATAGAGGATTCATCCATATAACATGTTTTTTGATCTCAATTCTAGTATCTACTAGTTTCTCACCCTCAACAATAATGTTAGAATTCTTAGAAATCTATTCTTCCTTAGAGGTAAATTTTTGATTTAATTTTTAAATTAACAATTTCTAAAGAATCCTTTGTATCCTTAAATATTTTTTTGTTTTGTTCCTTCCATAGTCTCTATATAACATGGAGAAACACCATAATCCATAATTTATTAATTCTTGGTTCAAAAATGGTCATTTTCAAGACAACCAATATGTTTAATAGAAGTATAATGAACCAAATTCAAATAAAATTTACACAAAATCTCAACCCACACCTTAAAAACAAAATGACATTCTGACATAAAATGTTGAATGGATTCATTATCTAATTTATATATCAAACAATGATTAAGTAGCATTAGACCTCTTTTGTAAAGGTTATCCAATGCATATTATTATGAATTAAAAGAAAAAATAAAATGTTTATTATTAGAATAATATGTTTATCCCAAACTCTTAACCATAGAAAATACTTATTATTGGGATGAGATAACAAGGAATAACTAGATTTGACATTATAATACCCATCCTCTGATTTTGACCAAACTAATTCATCTACCTTAATAAAATTTTTAATATGAACACCTCTTAAAATAATATTAAGATCAAGTACAATATTCCTAATATTCACATCGACATTATCAATGAAAAGATGCTTCCACTATTTTCTACCATTTGGGGTATGAATAAAATCAACCAATTTAACTCCAAATAATGTTTTTAACTAGAGACCAATACATTTCCATGGATCCACCAATATCAATAGTTTATCTAATAACCAAAAATCTTCCCACAACATGAGATTGAGACCGTTCATAATAATATCTCTATGTTTCACAAAGAAGTTTTAAATGGTAGACCATCTTATGAAATTTTCCTCAAAAAAGAAAGCATAAAAATTCTGTAGTTTAAATACTTAGCCCTAAAGATATTATTCCATAAATTTGACATATTAATAAAACTCCAACATAGCTTGTAAAACATCAATTTATTCATCCATTTAAATCTCTATAACCCAAGCCCATGAATCTATTTAGGAAAACAAACCTTATCCCAAGCCACCAAAGGAAATGTTTATTTATCCTTAACACCAGTCCATAAAAGTATTTTTTGAATCTTTTTTAGTTTCTCTTCAACAAATTTTGGTATTTTTAAAAGAGATATTAAATAAACATGAAGACTTTTAAGAACACTTTTGATTAACAAAATTTTTCTTGCTTGAGAAAGAACCACCCGTTTCCAAGCTGAGAGTTTTTTGAAAACTATCAATGAGAGTATTCCATAGCTAAATAGGTAATTAAATAAAAAACAAAGGAATTCCAAAATAATTATAAGGAAAATATTTAATTTGGCATCCAAGTATCCAAGCTATTTTAAGCTATCTAACCAAAGTAGTATTGATAAAAAAAGAAAGAGATTTTATCAAAATTTACCAATTTTGTAGAAACCTTCTCATAGGTCACTATAATTATTTTCATCACCTTATATTATTTAAAAAAGGAAATATCAAAATAAATTATGTCATCAACAAATTATTTATGGAGAGTAGGTTCCACTTCATTAGCAGCCTTAAAGCCTTCAAAATTCCATTTCCAACAACAACTAACAAGTTTTTGGTCAAATAATCTACCATAATTAAAGGATCACCTTGTCTAATTATATATATATATATATATATATATATATATATATGTATATGTATACACACACACACACACACACAGATATATACATATACTCCAATATATCTATTTGAAGATGTATGTATATATCTATAGGAAGAGAAATATTCCCACCCAAATCATATATATATAAACAAAATGAACAAACCCTACCTTCTGAGTATTGATGGATAAGATTTTCCTATGTGACTAAAAATGAGAACCTTTTTTATTTCCTCTATCTATTCCCTACTAGTCATAGCCTCTACATTCTAAATACCCCATCTTCTTTTATTGTAATCATATCCATTTACATTCCATACAAAAACCCCTAATATCATGATGAACCCTTCTCCTTCATAATTTACCCAAGAATGAATCACCATAACACCATAAATTCTTGTCATGCTTCAACAAATTAGAGCTCAACCACCAAAAAATGTATAGTCAATTACTATCCCAAATTAAATTATAGTCAAACCCTAACCTTCCAAGTTGCATGGCTCAACTCAACAAAGACAAAACCAAATGATCACTCCAAATTGGGGTTGACAATGTATTTTTTCAATAAACATACTAGTTATGTTTTAATAAAAACTTGAATCCTAACCAAAACTTTAAACATTAAACAATCAAAGTTTCTTACCTAGTCAACCCTTAGGTATTTAAAAACTATGTCACCCTAAGTACCACCACAGTCACTTTCAACTAGTTTTAGGTTAGATAATCTTTATAAAATCATTTTATTAAATGATCTACAATGTAATTTATTTTTGTGCCACACACACACACATTTATGTGTGTGTGTCTTATAACAATACCTTTTTGTTAAATTCTTGTAGGTACACACGTATATGGAGTAATGTAGCCAATAATAAGTAAATTTATCTAAAGAACGTATACAACTAAAACATTTCATAATGAAAAAAACATCATAATACTATAAAATCATAAAAATTACAATCAAGATTGAAATAAAATATAAATATGAATCAAAACCAGATCAACATGATTAATCATGAAATAATCAAACACAATAATCACATAACTATTCACTTAAAAATAATCATGCATTTATTTGTATTGCATAATGTGTATATGGTTCCCTGTTGAATCTATACATATCCAATATATTCATCTATAACATCTTTTGTAACGATACTCTCCCTCCATATCTATCTAAAGAGTGGAATTTCTCTTTCATCCACTTCAAAAATGCAAATGGTAGTTATCCCATAATAATGATAATCAATAAAAATGTTTCTAAATAATAATAATACTGAGTGAGCATAATCGATATGCATATGAAAGTCATGTACATCTAAATCAATCAAATAATGAGTCACACAAAATAATCATTATATGTCTATCTATACATCAACATAAATGAAAATAGTTTTCTAAAATAGTAATTAAATAACATTAACCCCATTAATATTTGTTTAATAATAAAATCAAGTTTAGTGAAGAAATCAAGATTTAACATCCTTCCCCCCTAAACTTGGTCATCATCTCGATGACACTTATTTCAATTTAAAATTTTGAAAGAAAATGACACATAGTAACAATGAAATAACAATAGTAATTTATTTAAAAAAATAAATGTGGAAACAACATATAGAACTCATCATAGTCCTCCCAAGTGGCACTATCCTTAGAATATTGGTCCCATTAGACTTAGCACTATGACGCTTCCATAGTACGCAAATTAAGTTTATGAGTGCCTATTATTCTGAATGGTTTTACTATGACCACCCTAGGATCCAAAACCTGTAAAGCATTCCAATCTAATACATGAGAAGGATAAATTACATACTTTTAAGATAAGACATATGCAAAACATTATTCAAGAGAACTAGAGTTGGTGGAAAGGCAAGCCTATACATAACAAGATTGATCATTTCTAAGAATTCAAAGGGTCCCACATATCTTAATGAAATCTTCACTGATTTACCAAACATAATTGATCTCTTGTGAGTATTAACCCATAGAAATACTTTATCACCAATAGAAAACTATCTTCCTTTGCTTTTTAAATTAGTAGAGATTTTCTATCTATCATTGGCTTTATCCAACCTTTGTCTGATTCACTTGACCTACTACATTTCTATAAGCATTTTAGGGCCAAAGACTACCCTATCTTCAAGATTTTCCCAATTGATTGGTATTCAACATCTCCTTCCATACGATGCTTTAAATAGGTCTATATTTAAAGCTAATTTCTAAGAGTTATTATATTAAAAATATACCAGTGGAAGATAATATTTCCACTTGTATTACTGATCCATATAATACATTAAAATAAGATATTCTATAACTTGGTTTACTCTCTCTATTTGTCCATCTATTTCTAGATGATATGTAGTACTAAAATTCAATTATGTGCCCAAATTTTAATTTAGAATTAGCCAAAACCTAGATGTCATCCTTGGATCTAAATTAGAAATGATCTTGTCTATAAATCCAGTTAATTGGTACAACTTTTTCACAAATATTATAAGCTAATTTCTAAGAGTTATTATATTCAAAATATACCAATGGAAGATAATATTTCCACTTGTATTATTGATCCATATAATACATTAAAATAAGATCTTCTATAACTTGGTTTACTCTCTCTATTTGTCCATCTATTTCTAGATGATATGCAATACTAAAATTCAATTATGTGCCCAAAGTTGAATTTAGAATCAGCTAAAACCTAGATGTCATCCTTGGATCTAAATTAGAAATGATCTTGCCTATAAATCTAGGTAATTGGTACAACTCTTTCACAAATATTATGTCAAGAATTGGTGAATTGTCATTCAAATTACCTAATATAAAGTGAGCTACCTTGGTTAGTTCATAAACTACCACCAAAATAATGTCATGATGGTTCTGTGATAATGAAAAACCTTGGTAAAAGTCTATAGTAACTACATACCACTTTTATTCTAGTATATCATTAGGATACTACAATATTATCGGATGCAAATTTTCAGCCTTCACATGCTTGCACTCCAAATAAAGATGAAAAAAATTATTACATCCTTTTTAATTACTTTCTAGAAATAGACAGGTATTAGCTTAACCATGAGTGTAGTTACACTAGGATGACCTAAATAATGGGCATTATGTAATTCCTTTAGAACTATGCTCCTTAAATTCTCTCTATTAGGTATATACATTATGTCGTTGTACCTCAAGAGACCATCATTATTTAGCTTAAATATTTTAAACTTATGGTTCTAAGAATCCTCTAACAAATATTTCATAACTTGATCATAGAATTCGTCTCCAGGGGAAAATTTTAAAACTTGATCATGAAAGGTACCTGATAGTATCTAAAGTTATTATGTACCTTTTATGACTTAAGGAATCAACAAAAATATTTTCCTTTCCCTTGATGTAGATAATATCAAAATAATATTCGAATAAGAACTCTAAACAATATCTATCATCAGCATTCAGGTTTGGTTGGGTGAAGATATATTTGATCCCTAAGTTATCAGTCTTGAGCACACATGGTTTACCCAACAAATAATTCCTCCAAACTTTCAAGGCATGATTTATTGTAGTAAGTTCCATATCATGTGGGGAATCATTTTCCTCATAAGGCTTAAGCTTCCTAGATCATATGCTATAACCTAACCATCTTGCATATGAAATCCTTAAAGACTATCATCAGATGCATCCATGGTTACTAAGAATTGACCCTTAGGATTGGGAAATCTTAGCACATATGCAGAAGTAACACTCATTTTCAAATCCTTAAATGTTTTTTCTCATTTATATAAAAAATAAAACATTTATTCTTCCATTGAATAGAGGTAATTGGGTTAGTTATTTTTGATAAATTTGGAAAAAAATCTTGCAATACCCTACTAGTCCCATAAAAATCTCACCTTGTGCACATTTTTTGGTGTTGGCCACTCCATTATGGCTCTTACCTTTTCTGGATTAACTAAAATTATATCAATAGAGATAACATGTCTCAAATTTTGTACTTTATTTTGGAAAAACACATATTTAGACAACATACCAAATAGTTTGTGATTTTGAAAAATGCTACAAAACCAACTCTAGATGTTATAGATGTTCTTCCTCATTTTTAGAATAAAAATGGATATCATTTATAGAAACTAAAAAAAAATTATATATATAATACCTAAACACATTGTTCATGAGATTTATGAATACTAGCAGAGCATTTGTTAACTTAAAATGCAGCATTGTAAATTCATAGTGCCCATACTGAGTTATAAACATTATTTTAGGAATAACTTGTCAAATTATTAATTGGTAATACATATCTCATAGGCCTATCTTAGATAAAATTTTAACCCTATGAATTTTATAAAAAAATATCATCAATATGAGGCAATGGATGTCTGTTCTTAATTTCCACTTTATTGAACATCTTATAATTAATACACAGGTGAAGATTACCATCCTTCTTCTTGATAAACACAATTGGTGCACCCATGGTAACACACTTCATCGAACCAACCCTTTAGATAATAATTATAGTTGAGATTTCAACTTAACCAACTCTATAGTTTTCATCTTCTAAGGTTCTTTAGATTGTGGTTCTAAACTAGGTATTATGTCAGTTGAGAAATCAAACTCCCACTTGGGTGGTAATCTAGTAATTCCTATAGAAACACATCCTTAAAGTTATTAATAAAAGCACAATCCTCAATGGATGATTCATTTTTTCCCTCCATTTCATTTATTTTAATAATAAATGTCTAACATCCTTTCCTATGAGTCTTCTTAAGATGAATTATAGAAACTTACCTAAGTTTCAACTCCTTTTTCTCACCCCAAATCTAAGTCTAATTACCGAAACCATCTTGATATTCCATCTTATTAAGATATAAATCTACCTTAGATTTATTCTTAGTAAGCCAGTTTACCCCTAGGATTACATCATATGACCCTAATGGTGCTACATAAATATCTACTATCAATGTATATTCAATAAATTCAATATTAGCTTCCACTAAACACCAATCAACTTTGATATTGGTTTCATTCCCATATTACACTAACCATGCATTTTCCATTAAACCAACATTCATATAAAACCTAGATAACATTCATGGATAAATAAAACATTTTTTAGCTCTAGTGTCAATCAAAATGGAAATAGGTTGACTAAAAATACTATGTGCAACCTCAATAAGTAAGACTTGAAAATCATCTTGACAATTGTTAACATCCACATGGATTCTCTATTCAAAAGTTCCTTGATACATAGTACCCTTAACTTTACAATCAAAATTTCATTGAGTAAATTATTTGAGATAGTGATCACACCCATAGATGAAACATCTACCAAGTTGTCCTTTCCTTTCTGGTTGATGCATCTCCATGAAACTAGGATTGAATCCACCGTCTACTTTCTTACAACCTAAGAAGTTATTGAATTTATCATTATGATTCCTAAACTAATTCTTGGAATTTCAATTCATTTTATAGTTTTTCTTATGAGTGGGTTTGGAACCTCTAAAATTCTTCTTAAGCTTCTCTCTGACATGAGCAAGAAACTTTAGTTTTGACTCCTACTTAACTACCTTATCAAAGACCTGATCCATTGTAGATGGCCCATACATATTTACCTCACACCGAATTTAGGGTTTTATCCTATAAACAAATTTTGAATTTGAAACCTTTCATTTGATTGATATTGGGGAACATATTTTAGGAACTTAGTAAACTATTCCCAATATTTTTTCACTAAAATATCTCCCTACTTTAGATTATAAAAATTTGCCAACTCTTAGTCAAAATACAAATAGGGAAATCATTATGATCTAAACAAAACCAAAAATTGATCCCATGTGATGGTTATGGAGTTGAGGTTCATATTGACTTTCTAATTTACCCACCATGTTTTTACTTCTCTAGCAAGCTGATATGCTCCTCAAAATGCCTTAGTGACTTTTGAGTAATTATGGATCTCAAATTATTTCTCTATTTCTATCAACCAATCTTCAACACCATACCCTAAAATATTTCCATCAAACTTAGGAGGAATAACTTTAATCATGTCCAATGAAACTTCTATAGCTACATGAGCCCTTGCATTCTATAACATCTCATCATGTCTATGCTCTTGCTTAGATTCTTACTTAATTGGGTGATCTTCAAGATTTTCCTAATTAAGTTTCTCAACAACCCATGTACTTCCTACTCTAAGGTGATGATTCAATCCTTTTTTTGTACATGGCTATGCGAATCTTATCCTACTTTGTAGCTTGATCTATAATAAATTGATTTGGATCTATTGGAGTGTTAGTGTTTGAAGTACCCTCAACTCTAGATCTACCATGTAACATCCTCTTTTTTTAATTAATAGGAGAATATGAATATGTTATAAAACTCATTATGTCCTAGAGTTTGAGCCTCAACTTTGATACCATAATGTTAGAATCCCACTAGATTTAACTTCAAAATGGTAATTTTGTTAAATTTACTTAAATAACCCAAACCAAATTATTATTAAAGAAGATAAGTTAATTGATTTTTAACTAAATACATATTATATTATTAAATGGTTTTGATTAATTTAGATAATGATCATTCAACATATTTACAAATTTAATCCATCGTAAAATATATATCAAATGAATAATAACTCAGCCAATTATTGAAAGTTTACAGAGTAATATTATACAATAAGAGAAGCCAACTATTGGTTATAAAAGTATAATAATAAAAAGTTTTTACATTAGATTGTGTTGGGTGAATATTTTGTCATCAACTAACTGATGGTAAAATGGGGATATCAGCCACAGCATAAGGGAGATTTACACTATGAATAGTATGGGTTTACCAGATCTAGACGAGATGAATCTCTCCTCTCATCAAGGGGAGGTTCCCTATCAGTATTTGTGTGCTATAAGCATATATATATAATTAAGTAGAAAATAACACATGGGGGGTGTAAAACAGCATCTACTTCTCTTCTTTCAGAAGTAATGTATGTAGGATGAAAGAGGAAAATCCCTGGTCTAAAGCTAACAACACTCCTCTTCTTTCAGGAATGGTATCAAACGAAGAGCAAGAGATTACCTGAAGTAACAAAGTCACAAGAACGCTCACGCAAGCGCAAAGTCTTCTGTAGCTTCTCCACAGATTCGAAACAAGTATAACCGTAGAATGAAGTGAAGCACAAAGTCTTCACCTGAAACTACAAAAGATAAAAGAATCTCAAAAGTAAAAGTAGCACAAAGTCTATCTTCTACCCTCAAAAAGTGCCCTTAGATAATATCAACACATTCACTTTGCTTATTAAGTCAGATAAATAAGAGGTTATCAGGAAAGAGTACATAAGAAACTATTTCCTAGATGACACAGATAACTTCAACACAAAGTCTGAAATCACTTGCTTCTCATTCATTTGACAAAATCTGATTTACAAATCTGAGCACAAAGTCTCAAAAGTTGCTTCAATTTCAGCAGAGTGTTTGCTCTCAATTTTTCCAAGATCATTTACAAATGAGGTCTCCACTATATATAGGGAGAAAATCCTCAAAAATAGAAAAAAAATAATAAAATATAAAATATCTTGGTCAAAGATGACTCATCTTTGACTTTTAGATATTTTCCAAAATATTTTATTCGTAATTACAAATTACAAAATTGCATGCATTCTGCCCAAAACAGAAATGCATAAGGATAGAAGAAGAAAGAGAGAAAGTGTCAAATTTGGCTGCCGGACTTCTTCAAATGGGCATCGCACATGGTGATCGATGCCTAAATTTCTATGCTGTCTGGCACAACTGTGTTCTTGGAGATGATTCTAACCCTGATCAGCACGTCCTCTAATGCTGTGATGGCTTTAGCGTGGTTAGTTAACCTAGATTTTAGACTCTCCAAAGTTAACTGAGCATTTAGAATGCTGTCCACCGAGGACATTGAGAAGGATGTTTCAACCAAAGCTTTTCGGATCATCTCTTTTGGATTTTGAAGATCAATGACTTCTTGATCTCGACATAGGAGTCCTTATTGGATATGGCACCAACAAACATCAGAGTGCTCTTCTCAAAAATTTTCATTTATTTCCCTCTGTCGGGATCTTTCTCCAAACTATCCATCTCTATGTTCAGTCTTCTTCATGGTCTTGGACTGCTTCAGGGAAACTTCAGTGACCTGAAAGAACTTCTGTTGAAAAGACGTTGATGAAGAGGGACCCTTCACAGAAACTGCAGAAGGAACCATGATTGTGCAATCAGAGGAAGAAGGGAGTGATCAGGGAGATCCGCACGAAAGGAATGAGACGCGAGTAGGTCGAAAAGCAGAAGAAGAACGGGAGCAGGCACAGAAAATGAAAAGAATGAAGGTTTCTCTAGAGTTGGAGAAATGTGAGTACCAGTTGCAAGGGCGGCAAAAATTACCGCCTCTACATCATTTAGATGTAAGGGCAGCAAAAATTGTCGATCCTGCACGGGCGGAGGAATGGAGATGGCAAGAACAACCGATGCCGGCAGACAACACCGCCGATGTCGGCAAACCTGCCAACAACGGCAGAAGAAAATCGCCGATATCGGCAAACCTGCCGACGGCGGTATAATATCGGCCGACGACGGCATAATCTTGGCTTAAAAAGCCCGCGGGGAATTTACTGCCCACTGAATGGGCGGCGAATTTGGGACGAAGAACGCATGTAAGGGTGGAAAAATTTGCCGCCCTTGCATAAATAGTGCAGGGGCGGTGAAATTTGCCGCCCTTGCATAAAAAGGAAGAAAAGTGCAGAGGCGGCGGTTTTTGCCGCCCATGCACAGGGGAAAAGGGAGGAAAGACTAATTCCTGAAGGAGTTCAGGAGGGAAAAAATTGGGTAGGGATGAGGTGGTAACCACTTCTCGTTCTGAGGCCAAGATGGGAGCGAATTCGAAATTCATTTCGAAGAATGAACTGAGGGGGACGAAAAGATGAAACAAACAAGTTTCGCAGGGGAGTTCCGAAAATAAGCGCAGCTGATTTTGGGAACAACAGCTGGCTCCTGTTGGGGAACTGCCTTCTATTGCAAAAAGTAATTGAAGGGAGTAGAATCCAAAATCTCCAGTGCCTTAGAAGCGTGCCATTGGGCCACGGAGTCAAGCTACTCAAAAAAAAAAAAAAAAAAAAGGCTCCAAAAATGAAAACAAAAATGAAATAAAACAAAGCTAAAGACTATACAAATATACAGGGGAATTTATTTGGTACTTCAAGAAATGAAGCACCTCAGATGCTGCCCCTTTAAAGGTAGCGGCGATGACGCACTGTCTTGATAAACCAGCAAGAGGCCATTTTCCCCCCAGAATTGACGATGTGTGAATGGAAACCTCCACCAGAAAACCAACTTCCTGTGCCATCCCTTTAGTTTTCTCTTCTTGCCCCACAACAAGATCTGTCTTTTGACTCGAAAACCATGAATCTTCACTTTCTTGGTGAAGAGTTCTTTTCCCTGATCATGACGGGCAACAGAATGGTCAGATACTATAATTGGTTGTTTTTCTGGTTCTATCCGGCACCTGATTTGGTTGTCCTTATTTGACACTCGCCACTGTTTGGCACTATCAGGTCCACTTGTCATTATTTCAGTTGAACCAAATTCCTGTTCGGCATTCTCAAGGGTTTTAACAGGATCTTCATGAACGTCTTCCGTGGTCAGAAGATAATTACCCCTGCCAGAGGACTCGAACAGAATCTGAGCTGCAGGAGATGACGTTTGGGTGACCACATACTTTGCCTCTTTCTCAGGGAGCAACCTTTGCATCACGCCTTTTACAGGAATCTTTGCCTTAGATAAGTCCATGCTCAATTCTCCTCCGACATCTCTGCAAAAGTTCTGCCCAAGCAGAATACCATATGACGTCGGGACGTCAGCTACCAGCACTGTCATCTTAATCCTCTTGTCAGGGAACGCTACAAATGCAAATTGGGCATCTTTGATTTGCCCCAATAGTGATACTGGTTTGTTCTCCATGGAGAAACATCTCCCAAAAGTTTTAGTCAATGTGAGACCAAGGGATTCTGCTACTTTAGCAGGCATAACATTGTCAGATGCACCAGAATCGATGATGCAGTTGCTCAGCTTGCGACCGTTTATTAACAGGGAAACATAGAAAGGTTCTATTTTTCCAGGGGCAACTGGAGGAGTCACGACCAGATGGTTCTGGGTGGATATATCTTTTGAAGGATCATAAGTTACCCTCAAAATTTCTTGTCCTGTAGGGACGGCTGTACCTTTCACACATTTCGCCAATCTGTCCAACTGTTCAGGATGGGCTTGTAGAAATTCAAGTTCAGACATTTGGATTTTAGTCTTTTTGACATGCTCAATTATATCAAATGTCGGTATTAGACTAGGCACAGAGGATGGGAGATCACTCTTCTGGTTTTTGGGATGGGAAAGGCTGGTTTGCAAAGTTGAAGTAGAGGATGCAGGGATGCTTGGGGTACGTACTTTTTCAATAGTCACCAGGTCCTTTGGTTGGAAGGGTAGAGTGGTTCCCCGCTTGGCAATTGAAACTGTTAGCCGAGGTTGTTCCTCTGTCTTCTCTTTATCAGCTTGTTGGGCTGACTGTTTCTGGGACCGGGTGAATACGGCATATGATCCCTCAGTTGCATTCCCTTCACCCCTGGGTTCATCTTGATAATTTAGGTAGCCAATGACAGAGTCATTAGCTAATTCTTCTTCTTGCTCTCCAACGAGATTAGCATCATATTGTTGGTCCAACTCAGGTTGGAAAGGGGAAGCGTGTTCTGTTTCCAGATATCCAACTGCTGAGTTGGTTGGAAGGGCTTCAAGGGCGAGGTTCCTCTGTGGGGGAGGAAGATGATTTGGCTGCCCTTGATTCCTAGCAGCATTACCTTGGTACGCTTGATTCTGAAATGTCCTCCTTGGCATATCTTGATTAGGAGAAGTAGACATAACTTGGGCCATCTGTCTTCTGAGAGCTAGCATTTCATTTGCTAACTTTTGTACCATAGGATCTGTAGTAGCTGTAGGAGAGCTCTTAGCAGATGAAGGGAATTTATTTTTATTTGGGTCTTTTCTGATCTTACCTGCTAGGATAAGATCATCCTCAATCTCAGTAGCCAAATTTTGAGCCAATGCTAGATCCATAGGGCCAGCTCGCCTTAATAGGAAACTTACTTCAGGAAGCTGCGAATTGATGAAAAAGCACTTGAGGTTTTCCGGCGTGGGCTGAGCCACGATTGGAATTCGATTCCTCAATTTGTTGAATTTGGCTATGAAATCCCTCATGGGTTCCTGAGATTCTTTTTTCATCTGTGTTAGCTGAGCTAACAGAGCGTGTGCATCTTCAGTGGGTTTAAACCAAGCTTCAAATTTGGACTTGAGTGTATTCCAGTCAGTCACTGACCCAACCTGCAAGTGATAGAACCAATCCGCAGCCGCACCTTGCAAAGTCTCTACAAAAAGTCTCACTGCTACATCTTCAAAATCGACACCAATTACGCCACATGCTATGGAGAAAGTAGCGATATGCTCGTCGGGATGAACCTTTCCATCTCCAAAGAACTTAGGAAAATTTTTCCTAGAGCTACGAGGTAGTTCATGCAGAGGTGGGGTTAAATTAAGAGGGCCAAAGGAATTACCCCACAGGCCTTGAGCCATAGTGATAAGAGGGTGAAAAGGTGGGATAACGAGCCTTGGTGGAGTGTTTATAGGTAGGCGGCAATTGACAGCTGGAAAAAGGGTTCTACCTTGTGTTGGTGACTTGACAACGCTAGAAGGAAAGATCTTAGACCATCGAAGAGAAGCAGGTGGAGGAAACAAATCAAAATTATTCTGTTGTGCCAATTCAAACACAGGGTCGACAACACCCTTAGATCTCTGACTTTTGGTGTAGCGTGGGGTTGCCAGATTTTCAAAATGGAAAAGGGATCGAAACTACTTCAAGTTGAAGCTTGAGGCTCCAAGATGTGCATTCTTCCCAGCAGCTCTGGTTTTGCAGACCAGATAATATAATGGAGGCAACTGGTAAAGCTAAAATGATAATGGGTAAGACATGAAACAGAGTCGCCAGATTACGTAATGGAGAAAGGTAAGGACTGCTTCAATCTAAAACTTGAGGTTTCAGACTGCACATCTGAGTCCCCAGCGGAGTCACCAAAAAACTGTTCGGTGAATATTTTGTCATCAACTAACTGATGGTAAAATGGGGATATCAGCCACAGCATAAGGGAGATTTACACTATGAATAGTATGGGTTTACCAGATCTAGACGAGATGAATCTCTCCTCTCATCAAGGGGAGGTTCCCTATCAGTATTTGTGTGCTATAAGCATATATATATAATTAAGTAGAAAATAACACATGGGGGGGGGGGTAAAACAGCATCTACTTCTCTTCTTTCAGAAGTAATGTATGTAGGACGAAAGAGGAAAATCCCTGGTCTAAAGCTAACAACACTCCTCTTCTTTCAGGAATGGTATCAAACGAAGAGCAAGAGATTACCTGAAGTAACAAAGTCACAAGAATGCTCACGCAAGCGCAAAGTCTTCCGTAGCTTCTCCACAGATTTGGAACAAGTATAACCGTAGAATGAAGTGAAGCACAAAGTCTTCACCTGAAACTACAAAAGATAAAAGAATCTCAAAAGTAAAAGTAGCACAAAGTCTATCTTCTACCCTCAAAAAGTGCCCTTAGATAATATCAACACATTCACTTTGCTTATTAAGTCAGATAAATAAGAGGTTATCAGGAAAGAGTACATAAGAAACTATTTCCTAGATGACACAGATAACTTCAACACAAAGTCTGAAATCACTTGCTTCTCATTCATTTGACAAAATCTGATTTACAAATCTGAGCACAAAGTCTCAAAAGTTGCTTCAATTTCAGCAGAGTGTTTGCTCTCAATTTTTCCAAGATCATTTACAAATGAGGTCTCCACTATATATAGGGAGAAAATCCTCAAAAACAGAAAAAAAATAATAAAGTATAAAATATCTTGGTCAAAGATGACTCATCTTTGACTTTTAGATATTTTCCAAAATATTTTATTCGTAATTACAAATTACAAAATTGCATGCATTCTGCACAAAACAGAAATGCATAAGGATAGAAGAAGAAAGAGAGAAAGTGTCAAACTTGGCTGCCGGACTTCTTCAAATGGGCATCACACATGGTGATCGATGCCTGGATTTCTATGCTGTCTGGCACAACTGTGTTCTTGGAGACGATTCTAACCCTGATCAGCACGTCCTCCAATGCTGTGATGGCTTTAGCGTGGTTAGTTAACCTAGATTTTAGACTCTCCAAAGTTAACTGAGCATTTAGAATGCTGTCCACCGAGGACATTGAGAAGGATGTTTCAACCAAAGCTTTTCAGATCATCTCTTTTGGATTTTGAAGATCAATGACTTCTTGATCTCGACATAGGAGTCCTTATTGGATATGGCACCAACAAACATCAGAGTGCTCTTCTCAAAATTTTTCATTTATTTCCCTCTGTCGGGATCTTTCTCCAAACTATCCATCTCTATGTTCAGTCTTCTTCATGGTCTTGGACTGCTTCAGGGAAACTTCAGTGACCTGAAAGAACTTCTGTTGAAAAGACGTTGATGAAGAGGGACCCTTCACAGAAACCGCAGAAGGAACCATGATTGTGCAATCAGAGGAAGAAGGGAGTGATCAGGGAGATCCGCACAAAAGGAATGAGACGCGAGTAGGTCAAAAAGTAGAAGAAGGGGAGCAGGTGCAGAAAATGAAAAGAATGAAGGTTTCTCTAGAGTTGGAGAAATGTGAGTACCAGTTGCAAGGGCGGAAAAAATTACCGCCTCTACATCGTTTAGATGTAAGGGTGGCAAAAATTGCCGCTCCTGCACGGGTGGAGGAATGGAGACGGCAAGAACAACTGACGCCGGCAGACAACACCGTCGACGTCGGCAAACCTGCCGACAACGGCAGAAGAAAATCGCCGATATCGGCAAACCTGCCGACGGCGGTATAATATCGGCCGACGATGGCATAATCTTGGCTTAAAAAGCCCGCGGGGAATTTACCGCCCGCTGAATGGGCGGCGAATTTGGGATGAAGAACGCATGTAAGGGTGGCAAAATTTTCCGCCCTTGCATAAATAGTGCAGGGGCGGCGAAATTTGCCGCCCTTGCATAAAAAGGAAGAAAAGTGCAGAGGCGGCGGTTTTCGCCGCCCATGCACAGGGGAAAAGGGAGGAAAGACTAATTCCTGAAGGAGTTCAGGAGGGAAAAAATTGGGTAGGGATGAGGTGGTAACCACTTCTCGTTCCGAGGCCAAGATGGGAGCGAATTCGAAATTCATTTCGAAGAACGAACTGAGGGGGACGAAAAGACGAAACAAACAAGTTTCGCAGGGGAGTTCCGAAAATAAGCGCAGCTGATTTTGGGAACAACAGATTGAATATAAATAAATACATTATTCTATGGAACTCACAAGTATCCATAAACTCATCATATGTATATAAAATGTAACCATGAATAAAAGTCTCCATTGGCTGACTATTAGAGGAGAGGGAGAGAATCATCAGAGTCATTTCCCACACTAACCACAGGCCATAGATTCCTTGCAAAATTTCCCAACTAGGGAATGGACATCCTTTCATGGATGAGATGATGATAATAGTGTAATTATCAAGAAGTCAACTAGAACACGTGTTGTAATATTTTAACTACATACAATATATCATAAATAATTTATTCTAACATGACATCATGTATACATGCACATTAATCAAATAGGTGAAATGATAATATTTAACTATAAAAATTACTTTGGATAATTTTTTCATATAGTTTAATGATCACTTAGATCAATGATATTCACACATACATTCAATCAAATTTCATTTCTTTCTTGTATTAATGACTCTAAATAAATATGTGAAAAATTTATCATAATAATATCAACATAGTTCCATTAATACCAAGATTAATAAATAATTCTCTTACAATATTTATATAGAATTATCATATAGATTTATTATCAATATCATATTATTTAAATACAAAGAAAAAACATGAATAATTACATGTTATATGATAATAATGTAAAATCATATTTCCTTAATTCCAATATAGCCTATTATCGATCTTTATTAAATAAAATATTAAAATTTAATTTGTTACTAATAATATTCATAATATTTACCAAATTCCATACGAAACAACCTTTTCATAGGTATTAAAATAAAAGTAAACATTATTTAATATTTTTACAATAAATTCCTCGCTATCAAATAATTATAATAACCACCAAATTCATTTGTTCTAATATAAAACTAGTTGTCATCCATTCAATTGATAGCTAATTCAACAAATTTAAATTATTGAATACATCACAATTTACATACTAGCACATTTATTCACTAAATACAAACATCTATGTACCTTATAAGCATTTAGTTCTTAATGACTGTGTGTGTGTGTGTGTGTGTGTGTGTGTGTGTGTGTGTATATGTATATATTTATATATATATATATATGTATATGTATATATATATATGTATATGTATATATATATATATATACACATATATATATGTATATGTATATATATATATATATATATATATGTATATGTATATATATACATACATATATATATATATACATACATATATATATACATATATATATATATATATATATATATATATATACATAGATATATATATATATATATATACATATATATATATATACATATATATATATATATACATATATATATATATATATATGGTCATGTGTGTGTGTGTATGTATGTATTACACCATACACACACACACACACACACACACACACACTTTTTTATGAATAGTTCATAAAAATAATTCAAATTTATTCTTTCATCCTAAGCTCTCAACTTAAGAAACATTAACACAATTTTTAAACTAAAATATTATAACAAATTAAAACCACACAACACCTATGGTTCCAATTAAATTGTATAAAACACACAATTATAAATGCAAAATATTCAATTGTATACCATTTGGTACACAACTTATTGGAAACTATTCAACATAAATTTCACCCCCCTTTATTTAACATTTGCATTGTTTATACAATTCAAACTTCATCTATTATTCCAAATGTCTGGGATCAGTAATTGCCCATACCCTATAACACTTACAAGTTAATAACTCACATATATTAATCAATTTATCTTACATACCCATCTACTTATCATTAAAGATAAGTTTATCTTTTAACTTATACAGCTCAGCCATTTATTTATTTCAAAACAACCCACACTCTATCAATTATACATCTATAACCATTTACAAATACATTAAATGACAACTTATTTTTTATACCAATTTAACTAAATAATTTATCTAAAATTCAAAACCCATATGTCCAAAAATAATTAACACATACTATGGTAATTTAAGTTTAGAATAACTATTCCCAATCTAATGTATTACTCAAATTTTTCATTTGCTATTTTTATCACATTAATTTTATACACAATTGTTACCTTATTCAAAATAAAATAAAGACACATTTATGTGAACATTCTTTACAACCCTATTCTCATTTTGATATATTTATGATCAATTTAACCATATTAATATCTTTAACCATTCTATTACTAATACATAGTCATCAAATAGTCCTTTTTCAAATAGCCATTTATATAACTAAATACCATTAAAACACCCCAATTTATTTTTTTATTACCCTAATAACAAAATTTATCCTATTTTAACTATTTCACACAACCAATTAGCTAAAAGATAATGCATAGTCATTTTAGTTTATAAATGAAATAAACTAAACGTAGTCATGTTAATAATAATCTAAAATCCCAGTTTTGAACCCCCATATCCTAAATAGTGTTTCTAAATAGTTTGAAATACACAAAAATAATACATATCCATTTTAAATAAAAATGAAACTAGAAGACATATACATAATAATCATTCTCAATTTTCTTTCCATACACAATGTCCTATATAAGCATGTTCATGGTTATTTTAATCAAACCAGTGATTTGATTCTATGGGAAGATTTCTCTTATCATCTCTTAATAATGAAAAATAAATTATCATTAAAATGTAGGATAAACAAAATTAATAAATCCTACCTCTTAAGTGATGATAAAAATATTTTCCTCGGTGACTATGAATGAAAATCCTTCTTCTTTCTTATATCTCTTCCCTGTTAGCCATGGCTTCTACATTGCAAAAACCCCAACTTTAGTGATTATCTTCATAGACATTTACATGCCATAAAAAACCCCTAATCTGATGGCAACCCCTTCTCCCTCATAATTTCCACAAGAATGACTTATGATAACACCAACAATTTTAAGCATACTTAAACAACTCACATCTCAACCGCTAAAAAAGATATAACCAGTTACTATCCCAAAATAACTTCTATGTAAACCCTATCCTCCTAAGTTTCATGGCTCAACTAAGTAAAGACAAAACCAAATAATCACTCTAAATTAGGTTTGATAATGTATTTTTTCAATAAACATAAAAAATTTGATTTAATAAAAACTTGAATGCCTATACAAAACTTTAAACATTAAATAATCAAAGTTTCCTACCTAGTTAACCCTTAGGTATTTAAAAAATATCTCCCTAGGTACCACCATAGTCAATTTCACTTAGGTTTAGGCTATATAATTTTTATAAAATAATTTCACTAAATGGTATACAATGTAATTTATTTCCATCACATATGTGTATGTGTGTGTTATAATGATACTTTTCTATTTAATTATTGTAGGCACACACCTATATGGAGTTATTCAATCAATAATAAGTAAAGTTATCTAAAGAACATATACAACTGAAAAAAAAATTCATGACAACATTATTATCTTATAAAATAGTAAAAACTATAATTAAGACATAAATAACATATAAACATGGATCAAAACTGAATCAACATGATCAAACATGAAATAATCAAACACAATTGAAATTAAATCAATCAAAAAACTATTTAATAAAAAACAATCATGCATTTATGTGTATTACATGGTGTGTGTAGGGTTCCTTGTTGAATATCTACACCTCTAACATATTCACCTAAATTACCCTCCCTAATTATACTCTCCCTCCATATCTATTTGGAGAGTGGAAATCATCCTGCATCCACTTCACAAATATAAATGGTAGTTATGCTATAACAATGATAATCAATAAAAATGTTGCTAAAGTAGAATAATACTAAATAAGTATAATACAAATGCATATGAAACTCATGTACAACTATCAATCATGTAATGAGTCATACAAAATATTCATTATAGGTTTATCCATACATCTACATAAATGAAAATATTTTTTTACAACATTAATTAAACAACATTAACCCCAATAATATATGTTTGATAAGCAAATCAATGTTAGTGAGGAAATCATGATGTAACATCATCATTGTCACCACAAAGTATTTTACCATGGTTAGAAGATATGCCCATTTTTATTTTTACTAGTGTAACTATATGAAAATTCATTCTTAACAAAATCATCTATCATTTTGATCTTCTTCACACCATCATCTTTGATAATGGTGGTAAATTAAAAAATAAAGGCATGAAGCATTTCCGTGTGAAATTAAAAATTACATAAAAATTTTACACACCCTATCACCCTTAGTGAAGTGTTTAAGTTTAATCCCCCAATAAAATCCTTAACATGATCTTATGTAATATTATTATGGATTATTATTTAGATTATCATCTCAATATCTACCCAAAATTTTGGGCTTATCGTACTAGCTTTTATACTATCACTAGGGCAAATCCATTCTCTTTAATTTACAACCTATAATATGCATTACCATTAAAATAAGAGCTACCATATTTGGGAATTTAGATTAACAACATCATCCCTAATGAATATATTTATGAAGCTTGTCTTCATGCTTTAGACCTACTTGATGAGCAACAAATGAATGCTTTATAAAAGAATCATCATTACAAAAACTTCATAACTAAACAACATAACAAGAAAGTCAAATTTCACAATTTTGATGTTAGATATCTAGTGTTGAAATCAGATTACAACCATGACAAAGATGGAAAGTATGCCCCAAAGTGGTGGGTTCATTCCTAGTCAAAGACATACTTCGACCTATTACTTATAGATTAAAAATTACTGAAGGGCATATCTTCAAAGAATTGAATAATGATTAATTTTTAGATAATTAATCTTCTTAGATATTATTGTTTCTAATTTCATTTTATACATGTTTTTCCATTTCTTATAGATATTAATTGCATGATTATAGTTATTTTTATATATGTTATGGAGATAAAATTTATTGAAATTTCTAATTTTTACTCTCTTTTGTTATAGCTTAGAATTTCTCTCTATAAAACTCAATTTTTATTTACACATAAGACCTAACACCTACATTTGGTCCCTAGGAACTATATCAATATTACACCCCTTTATTTTCCAATTTGGGAGTTGTATTTTTACACCTTAGCCTCCTTCACAAACACCCATCTTTTCTCTAAAATCACTTGATTTTTATAGTCAACCAATATTTCCTTTATGATTATTTTATCTCTTTTATCTTTATGTACAACATTGGTTCTTTTTTATCATTTATTTTATCATATTTTTGCATCTTGGATATTTAGTTTGTGAGTTACATTATAAAACTTTAAAATCCTTACTAAAAAAGTCCATCATTTCATAGTTTTATTTTTCTCCCAACCTTAGCTAGTTGTCTTCTTTGAAAGATAAGGTAATGGCCAAAATTATTTTTTTACTTCACTTAGAGTTGGTCATGTTATCATATTTTAAAACTATAATAATTTATCTTCATGTCCTCATTCCCATTTCTCCATTCTTATGATGATTTTCATACCTATCTATCTTTGTACCATCTTACCTTATACATTTTTTTGACTGGATAATCCTAATCATTCTATGATAATTTCCATCATTCCCAATTTTTCAATTTACTTTTGGGATCACAAAGTTCAATTTCAGTATTGCACTCTTTTATACCATGCAAGTCTAGAAGTATTTAGATACCATAGTATTTAGGTTCTACTCTTTATCAACTAAGTGTAAGCTCTCATATGATAGTCATCTTTATCACCCATATTTGGCTTTTAAAAATCCACATGGAGGATGAAATGAAAAAATACAAGAGTTGAAACCCATATCATAAGATAAGACAATGTTAAATTCAATTCAAATTTGAAAATTTGGATCACACCAAAATATGTAATCTTTGTTTGGCACATCTCCTATTCTAGTCAAAGTTAAAACTCCACAATTGGCCTTATGATATATCCAAGATCCATTAGGGTATATTTTAATAGTAGAATAGGGTAGGATTTATTATACCATTATATCATTATATCTTCCAATATTTATAGTGTCACCTAATTTATAACATAAGTACACAATATTAATAGTAGGCTAATGACTCTGTAAGATGTCGTAAGGAGTAAGTAACATGTTTTGTGAAGGTAGGATCCTTTAATTTTATTATATACCAACATTCATGGGATTATATTTATAATTATCTAATAATATAAAGCTTATGTTTTCTAGGTAGTGTTCTTTAGGGTCATTGATAATCAAAACTCTTAGTCTTGCCAACTTAATTCGAGTGTCTTGTTTCTAGTAAAGATCATTATTTTCATCTTGATGATGCCATATTGTATTTTCCTTCCATTTTTCCCATTGATATGATAGTTTTTTTATAAATATTTTCATCTTATTTATGTCTTATTATCCATCTCTTCCTCTAATGATAGTCATATGGTAGTTATAGTTTTTTCCATTTTTAGAATAGAAGTTGCATCTTTGATTTTTTTGAGATGATCTCTTGGTCATTACCTTATATTTTTAGGATTTATCTTAGTTATATTCTACACCTTGAGTCTTCTATTCTTTTTTTGGGTCATTTTGTCATGCTCTTCATTTTTCACTTTCATGTTTTCATCTTTTTTTGAGTATGGATTGTTATTCATTTTGCATAGATGTGTTTACCATAAATTAGTTGTAGGTGTCCCTTGTTTTATTTTTATTATTAATTATTTTAATTTTGATGCATATTTATATATTTTTTTAATCATAATTAGCCTTGGAATTATGAATTACCAATTTTCCTTTATTTTTACCTACTTTATTGGTATTTTGGTTCTAACCTAGACTTAGAAATCCTAGCTTACCAATTCTCTAAGTGTTTTATTTAGTTTTGATAGTTTTTTATTTACATCAATTCATTTTTAAAATATCTAATTTTCTTTATTCAATTTTATTTAGTTTATAAAATGTAGTTACTACGACCTCTATGATTGAGACTATGGTATTTTCATGTATCCATTCAATAATAAAGGTAAGTTGAGGTATGTTTATCATACTTTTAATTATTCATTTATCAATAGTTCCTTTTATAATTTATTATTTTTTTGTTATGTTTATTTTCCAAAGAACCATCCTATGTTACACTACTTTGACACATGATGAGCTTTAGGTGGGGCATATGTATATACCTAATATTTTTAACTTAACCATTTACTATCACTTTCTCTTGTAGGACTTGATGATGTATCAATATCCCTGAGTGCACACCTTAATGGTTCCACCATAGATGGGGTGGAAAAGTTTTATGGTACTTTATAATAGATTCATTTATTATATCCTAAGTACACCATTTCTACTATCAGTTTTACCTCTTCTAAGTGTCTATCTATATATCACTTATGTCTAATTCCTATCCATATTTTTTAGCTTAATTATATCCTATGGAATTATCCTATCCAATACTAATTTTTATATTAATTCAACCATTCATGTACTTTATTATCTAGCCTAATATAGTTATGTGTTTTATAGCATTTATAATGTATCCACCTAGTCAATATTCTACTATGTCAGCTAAGATTGTATAAATGTATTGACCAAGCCAATACCATCAACTTAGAGTCTAGGCTTAATTTGAGGTATTGTAACATTAAATATATGGGTCATAATTAAATCATATTACATCATGTAATATCACATTCATTCATTAAGTTTTTTATAGAATTTATACCCTAAATAAGTATTCAAAGAGTCAGTGGCTTACAAATTTATATTGAGGAATCTTATCTTGTGGGGTCATCGAAACCCAATATAAGGAATTATTGGTAGTTATTATATGATTATATCTTAGGTTTTCATCCAAAATATTGAGTTTTTCAACCTACAACATATCTTTCAAATATCTACTTGAGCCAAGGGGGAGATTGAAGCATCAATGAGTCCACCCCAATGTAAGTATTTCTATCCATACACTCTTTCCTTTATTTACTTAGTATATCATATCTTGATTTTTTTAATTATATCATGAATTAATATATTTTTATCCTTGTTTATATTTATTTATACCAAAACAAATGGTGTAGTTATAACATTATTTATACTTGTCATAAATCATTTTAGGTGGCCTAGACCCTCATTTGGTTGACCATAGAACCTTGTCATTTTACAATCATGCTATCCCATAATTTAGTGTAGTTTATATTCCTTTTATAACCATTTAATTTATTTTCATATTTACAAACATATTTTACAACCATTTACCCCTTTTGTTGAGGTCTACTGAGAGATACATCCTTGTGTCATAGGATTAAGCTTTTGAACCCTTTCCTCATAATATTTTAAATTTAGGTTACCCTTTGATATATATATATATATATGGAACTCATTAGTCATTAATCGATCATCAAAGTGCCATAGGATCTATTTTATTGGACTTTTTTTGAGTCATAGTCTATTGAGTTATGATATTTTTAGGTTAATCCTAGATCATGCACACATTCTGGTGAACACAACATGAATATTATCCCTCCTTTGGTTTGATAATTTTCATGTCTATCTTATATCTTATTATCATTTTTTTATAAAACATCAACATAGTTGTATCATCCAACATGATACTTTTATCTATCTACTAGTAAATGGGACCATCTAGCATGGTAAAAATCTATTTTTTACCAAACTATATTGGTTAGTTGATACAATTATATAAGTGTTTATAATTATATCAACAACTTTACTATAGTTATGTGTGTTTAATTTTTTTATTAGATTAGAATATATTGGCCAAACTAATATAATAATGTTTTCCTATTTTATTCCATTATTTACTAATAATTTACCGTTAGACATCTTTTAATTTTTAATCTTTAATTTTTATTTATTATAAAATATGTTCTAGCTATTTTAAAACTCATAGGCATTGTCATTCTTGACCAATAATTTGTAATATTCACTTGTGTTATAATGTGAGGGTTATTACCCAAATAATCAAGCCATTAGACAAAATTATTCATGGATTAGTTTCCATGTACATCAATATATATCAAAAACACCTAGGGTTCCTTGTTTTTAGTTATAGGAAGCTAGCCACTCATTTGATTCTATAGTGCACTAGTAACTAGTTAGCCTAGGGAAGTTACTCTCAATGTTTCACAAATAGTTAGCTAAATTTATGCTTTTTTACTTATTTTATAGACTATATTGGCCATCATGATACTATTTTTCATTGTGTTTATGAACTTTATTGACTATATTGCTTATTTCCTTATGTTTTTTAACTACATAAAATAAATTAATACAGTTCCCTATGTTTCCCAATTACATCACCCATCCTAATACAAATTTGTGTGACTTATTAACTGCATAAACCTACATGATATAGTCATTTACACCAAAAAATTATAATTTCATATTTTTATTACTATATTATGTCAACTAACTTCATATAGTATGTATCTTAGATCTAGTAAAAAAATTATCAGCCTGATTGATACATTCTTTTATCTAGATCTAAAAACTAATTATACGAGCCTAGATGATATTGTTAGTTATATATAACCTATATGTTATTGGAAACACACCATTTTCATCATTATGATGCCACCTCTTATAATATATATTAAAATATTTAACCCTTTAAGATTATATATAGGTTATTCCTTTATTCCCTCTTTATCCACCATTGATTAAAACTCCTCATGGTAAAAATTCTATAAACATCATTCTCAATCTATCAAATTTAACATGGATGAAATTAACCAAAATGATGATTTATAGGATCTTATGTAGTTTATTTAAAACCTTGATGATAATGATGTTTATACTTCAAAAAATAATGGATGCCTTCACAAGCTCTCCTCATTTACTATAGATGGGGAAACCAATACCAACATTGGGAGTATTCCTTCCAATAATAATGTTTTGAATTTCCCATTGAATCCTATAACCAATATAATCAAAATACAAATTAATATCTAGCACAAATACTTTCATAAATGATTTGATAAATGACACTTATGCAAGCTTATGATAATAATCAAATGATGTAAATACAATTTTTTTTAAATGTTTAATCCTCCTCCTTAAATCATCATGAATCGATCAACTAGAATTTTATTCCCCCTCCTCTTCAATATTTTGATGTCAAATATCATTCCTTAACCACTAGTGCATAATAATATGCTTCAAAATATTCAAAAAGAGCCATTATCTCATTTTATTATGTCCATATAGAATGGAAAATTTTCTCAAACTATCACATATGATGGACTAAATATCTTTATTTATGTATTAAAACTTTTGGTAATATCTACAAGGATTGGATTCGAACCAATACTTTTCTACCACTAAACTTATAGCTAAACCTTTGTTGGAGATGTGATAGAAGGGTACAATAAACTTCATTGACATTCCATTACATAGTTCTATGATATAATCAATGATATAGTTAAGTAAATTCAACATAATGAACTTCTTGAAAATATCCTTCAAAAATTTATTTTTGTTAAACAACACCCTAATAAATATACCCATACTTTCATCAAGTAAATAAAGTCATTGGTACATAAAGTAGACTATAACTAGAGTGACAATAACATTTTAAACTCTTTATTACCACACATAAATCTCATCTTTAATACAAGGTTACACCCTTATCTCTTCAAACCTTAGAAGTGTAGATGCTAAAATTGAATATTTATAACATCTTAGTCTTGTAAATTTGATAAATATCAATAAAAGATCTACCCTTTAGTTATAGACCTCCATGTTTACAAAAGGTTCACATTCACCATATAATTTGCCTAAATTATTATATCTTGGTCTGATCAATATCATTATCATGATCCAAGTCTCATACACTATACATAAATATTAAATCTTGATAAACATCATTCACTATCATTTTTAGATCCATAACTATTTTCTAGCCTTCTGGACACTACTAGCCGTATAATTACATTACCACCAATGGTAGTGCCCTAATCCTTATCTAGTGTCTAATTTCAAAAAGTCATCCAAATTGTAATTTTTACCAAACCTATGGTTCAGCCTATTTATCCTATTTAACCCTATGATGAAATATTTTCAAACGGTGTGTTTTAAATAAAAGTCCAAGCCTTTTCATTCCTCATCTATAAAATACCAATAAAAAACATACTAAAGATAATATAATAAAATTCACAATTAATATATTCTACTCTATTAACCTTTATTTTGATATCAAGTATAGTAACAATCATATTATAGGTTTGAAGCATTCCAAGTGAAACCCATGAGAGATATTTATCAAGTTACAATCTAGATCACTACATGAATCATTATTTATTATATTACACTATTATGTGCACACTTTCCCACTTATAAGGGATAACTACATAAGTCTAAGCCCCCTTTTGAGTATTTGTTGTGTAGGTAGTGCCCATTACTCTAGGTTTATCTATGGATTATCTGAAATCATGAGCTCGTTAACCAATTTTTAGCAAACTCATTCTATAGAAAATATTGTGTGATTATGTATCACCTCATTCTTGTATACTTGTAAAAATCATACCTTGATTGTTCCTCTTATTTATACACTATCCTTACTTTTTCAAGCATTGAATATACTCTATCTTATTCCCCTTGGCCTATTTATTAGCCTAGCTAATATCATATTGATGACATAGACATTCTATCTTTCCTAAAATACTTAAAACTTACTTATCTTACACGTCTAAAAGTTTATTTCATGTGCTTATTTTTATACTCCCTAAACACTAACATATGGGACAAACAATAGTGTTGATTTTATTTTTCTACTTGACGCAAGTGTTCAGTGCCCTAAAGTCATCCAATTTTAAAATTAAACATATTCCAAAGATTAGCCTAAGTTTTTTAATGTGAGTTATTACTCCAAAGGGATTGATATAAATACAAGATCGACCCTCATTCATTCCTCACCTAAGAATACCTAGATAAAGAAAAAAGAGAATTCAAAGAATATTCAATTGAGTAAAGCTTCCCTATTTATTCTTATTTTAAAAAAACTCATAGGGACTGCACATATACAATTCTTAAGTACTAAAAGACTAGACCAAAATCCCATTTTTACAAGTTACATTATAGGTCATTATTGTAATTAAGTTACACACATTTCATGATTAACACATAAGCCAACATATAAGGGAGAATTACATTAGTCTTAGGCCCTTTTCATAGTATTGATTATGTAGGTAGCATCCTTTGATAGCAAGGTCCTTGGGATTATCTAGACACTATGTGCCTACTAACCTTTTTATTTCTAAGGTCATAATGAAGATGGAAAGATAGGGTTCCCATTTCACAAGGATCAACTGTCCATGACTTGAATCTAAATACACTATATCAAAGGCAAATCTAAACCCAGAATCATCTAGTGGTCATATCCTATTTCACCATATATTTCATATAATTATCATATAACTCAGATAGTAGTATTGGCATAACTGTCCAAGGCTAATACAACTCTCTAGATAACCAAAGGCACTAGATCTAGAGTCTAATAACTATTCTATAATTTCCTTCCCACCTATTTTAAACTTTTTCTAGATATACAATTTCATTAAAATAAAAAAAAGCTAAATACTCTTGTTCTTTGTCATTTCTATTTCTAACATAGTTGTGTTGATGCACATATTATGCTCCCTATGTTAGTAGTGAACAAGGGGAATGTAATAAACTCAATTTTAAGTCCTAAAAGACTTGGGGCTTGATTTTATATATATATATATATATATATATATATATATATATATATATATATATATATATATATATATATATATATATATATATATATATATATATATATATATATATATATATATATATATATATGTATGTATGTATGTATGTATGTATGTATGTATGTATGTATGTATGTAAAATTAGTGGGGCAAGCATAATTTAGTACATACACACATCTTATTTTCTACCCTACCCTACTTACTCTTGGATCCACCCATAAATCACTCTAGGTTAGATCATGATATAAATATCCACTTTTGGTTTTCATTTTGGGTTATAATTAGAAAATATTAATATAATTCACAAAGATTAGTAAGAAACTGTCACTGCATAAACATATGTTGCCCCTAAAGTAGGGTCTACTTTCAGGCTTTCAAAGTGGTGACCATATCTCTACTATTTATTCTATTATTAGAGATATGGTCACCACTTTGAAAGCCTGAAAGTAGACCCTACTTTAAGGGCAACATATGTTTATGCAGTGACATAGTTTCTTACTAATCTTTGTGAATTATATTAATATTTTCTAATTATAACCCAAAATGAAAACCAAAAGTGGATATTTATATCATGATCTAACCTAGAGTGATTTATGGGTGGATCCAAGAGTAAGTAGGGTAGGGTAGAAAATAAGATGTGTGTATATACTAAATTATGCTTGCCCCACTAATTATACTAATTTATGCTAATTTAGTCTAATTCATATATTTCTTATAAAAAATAACTAATTACATAAAAATACCCATCCCATTCTTATATCCTATAAACCTTTACCCCATCTTAAAAAAATTTAATCACCCCATTAAACCCCTAATAGAGCCTATTACCTACTAACCTATTCCCTAAACTGACTAGCCAATTTAAAATTCATATGTATCCAACTACCACGCTAGTCATTCCTACATCCCCATGAACCTTAGACCTAATTTAATCCCATGAAATCCCATATTATCTCATAATATAATGAAGAAGCCTCTAGAAATGGAGAAGCTCCTCTAAGACTCTAGAAGTTTCTAAATTAGAGAATTCTAAATAATTTTAAATTTCCCTAAAATTCCTTTTATTTTCTTATAAAAGGCCATGCTTGGGCCATGGCCAAGCTAATAGAAAAACCAAAAGTAATATAACAATAAAATAATCCATCATTTTACTAATCTCATTTAATCCATAACAACATTGTAGCACCTATCCAAGCCATTATTCACTTCACACAACCTTTGGAAGCCATTGTCAAGTTCATTAAGCAATCTAATAATTCAAATTTTTGGACATAAAATCATCTAAGTGAAAATCATAGAATGGATACATGAGGTGGTAAAAGGGATGGGAAAAAATTTCTATTTATTTTTATTTAATTTGTCTATCCATTCTTATTGGTGTCATTAGGTTTTAGGTTTTTATTGCTAATTTTAGTAATATTGATTGAACCTAAAATTTGGTGCATATTTTGGAAACTACAATGGAACAAACCTCCCTTAATTAAAATAATAGCATTGATGAAATTTATTTGAGTTATTTTAGGACTAATTAGACATGAATATAAGCCTAGATTTTCAAAATTTGATAGGTATAGGTGAATCATAACCTTACACTGGTAATCATGGTACTATAGTTATGACTTTGTAGACTCCAGTAATGATATTGTTATTTAGTTGCTAACAGTCAAGGTTTTTATAGGGTTTTAGCCTTTGATAAAACCATGACTATAATAGTCACAACATTGTCTTGTTAGTCATGGTATTGTAGTTTTTTGATATTACAAAAACTAATAGCTGAGGTCAAGTTATCATTTATTTCTACTAACCCTCCCTTTTTATAGGTAGCTTGTCTACTTATCTTTTTCTATGTGTAGGTTAGGAAGGAGGACCACTTGACACCCATCCACTCATACATTTTCAACAAAACTAAAACTATCTTAGTCATAATATTGAACTGGTAGTCATGATATTATATGTTTTGGTCATGATATTATCAAACATAGTAGATTAGGGAAATTATGTTATCTATTCCTTGCCATCACTTAAATAATAGATATTCCTACATATTTATCTTTATATTTTGGAATGTATTATGAATATGTAGTTTTAGAGAAAGGGAACACTTAGCCAAAACCTTGACATTTTGACTATCTTTGACAAAACCATGACTCCCTCAATTGTGATATTGTTCTAGTAATCGCATCTTTGTCATTGACAGTTATAATATTATAATTCCTCTTAAAATTAGTAAAAATTTGACAACTTTGCTTTTTTGTCATCAATAGAGACATCACAATTTCTGTAAGCAAGGTTATAAGGTTTTTTAAGTTAAGATAAAACTATATTTTATCTAAAATCTTAACCATTTTTCTATCTTAATTTCATTAATACATGTAGTGAGGTCTTAATAATGGTTTATTTCTATGTGTAGGATTTATAAGGGTTAAATATAAGGCATAATAGCATCACATAACCCATCCCCTAGGCCATTTTAAGTTCTTTGATAATATTACAAGTTGAGAACCTGTGGTTTTATCTTACAAGTTATGACTTTGTCACTTGTAGTCATGACATTATAAAAACTTAATCAAAGAAGTAGTTTAGGATATATTAGACTTTGGTGTGTATAGATAGGGTAGATATCATTTGATCATCATGTTTAATATCATAGCACTATATTTAAAGACTTACATAAAATTATAAATATATTATATTAGCCTTGTAATTACTTTAAATCTAGTAGAAAAACTTACATAGTTTACCATAGGACATGTTTTTATTTTCTCATTATTTTTTTCAATATCTCAGATTACATTTTGTCAATAGTTACAATTTTGTCGTTTTGAATAGAAATATCGATAAATAGTCATGGTTTTGTTAGATAATTATAGTGTTTTTCTAACATCTTATAAAGTCATGACTTGTGACTTGTGGGTTTGTAAGGCTAGTTGTAGTATTGTTTATTTTAGTTATGATTTTTATTTGTACACTCATAGTTTTCTAGGAATTGATGGGATTTTAAAAATCTAAATTATGAACCCCTTTTCCTATACAACATGTTGATGCCTCTATGTGTATCATTGTGATCCAGAGTTCATTCTCAAAAAAGTTTCCAAATCTTGCGATAGGGGTGTCGAAAGTGACGTGGCACTGTGGAAATATGCCAAGTGGACCAATAGCCATTTGACACGTGGAAAAATAATTATGTGCAAAAAAAAATTTGTTTGGTGTCTTTTATTCACATGTTATTTGAAATTTTCAAAATTTTAAAGGTGCCAAAGGCCAAATTGCCACGTCACCCACCAAACATGCATTAACCAAGTCAAAGGTGCCAAAAAAGGAGGGAAAAACTTTCAAATCTCTTCCCAAGTGCATAAAAAGGTGGGAGGTAGTTTTGAACCTTTGACCTACCACCTAAAAATTTAATGCCTTGGCCAATTTAGGCATGGAGGTCAAAATCTTATAAAAGGGACTAATTTCTACTTGAATAGACACAAGAAGTCGACTGTGTATTGGAGAATATATTCCTGCTTATAGTATTTGGTCATTTTGGAGCTCTTAGAGGTTGAATCAGAGCTCAGAGTAAACTAAAAAGTTATTTAGAATTTATATACACTCTGTGTAGTATATTCATTTTCCCATCTTCAAGAATTGGTGATGTCATTTTGAGCTATAGAAGTTGCCAATTTTGATTTTGGAGAAGCCTCTGCGTGTGATTTAAGAAGGTGAAGGACGTACTGAGTCAACCAAGGTCTTTCAAAGGTCTGATCACTATTTTATAGAGAGATATGATATTTTGTTGTTTTTTAATTATTATTTTGGCTTGCAAATTTAGCAAAAATTAATGGATCGATTTGATATGAACTTGGGGACGTAGGAATTCTGAACCCCATAAACATTTTTTTTGTTTTGATCTTTGGATTCATTTTTGCATTTCATTTTCAATTTTTATTCAGATTATAAATTCAAATTTTTAATTAGAATGCAAAATTTAATAACTTGATCATTTAAGAGAAATTGGATAAAATCAAGAATTTGAAAAATCTAACAGTTTCAATGGATATTTGATGTGATCTATTAATTCACCTTTATTTCAATTTTGAAACTTCATTTGGATCAGATTTTAATCAGATTTAATCATTCTAACATCTTATAAGCTGAGAAATTTAGAATCCATACTTTTAAAATTTCATTTAGAGTTTATCAGTGGAGTTTACAGATCATGTTGGTATCAGAGCGGTTAGAATGCAGGGATTGCTTCTAGTTGTGTATTGACAGTTGCTTCAAAAAATAGTTAGATTATTGGTTTCCAGATTGATTATTATTATAGTTTGTAGTGTGAAATCAGTTGTTTGCAAGAAACCATGGGCAAGTTGTCACAGATTGAGGTTATCAAAGATGAAAATGTAATCTTGAGATGCCATAAATTTACACTTAAATTGCAAGTGGCAAAGTTAAAATCAGAGCTTGAATCTAAGGGTGAGCTCTTGATTAGATTGAAATGTGGTGAGTGTGAAAAGGTAAAGCCTTCAACTTCAGATGCAAATTCTATGACTGAATATAGTGTCATTTTTTCACCATAGGAATCTTTATCTTCTTCCACCATTTTAGATTCAAATTCTAGTAATATTGTTTTTGGTAATTTTGAAAGATACACTAACGACATAAGATATAAATTGTTGTTTAAAATGGGTTATAATGGAGGAGGACTTGGTAGAGATAGCCAAGGTATAACTAACCCAATTTAGGTTGAGCATATACCTCTTCATGTAGGTTTGGGTTATACTAGTGTGTAGGTGGATGATGGAGAAGTTTCTTCCATGGCTAAAGGAAGACAAGCTTCCAATAGAGAAGGTTCAAGCCACTATTTCAAAGGTGTAAAGGTAAAATAGGTATTGAGATTCCACCTCCTAATTTTTACACTAAATATTTTGATCTAATTGATACTTTTAAGAAGTTTGGATATAATGTATAGAAGATAATGCAATCATTTCCATGCACTTTTTGTGGGATGAATAACCATAGTGCTAAGACTTGTTGGAAATGAAATGCTTTGTTGAAGCAGATTGCATATTTTAAAGACCATTCTTATGTTAATTTGGGAATTGGCAAAAGGGGACCCTAACCTAAGAAGGATGTTTGCACTCATTTTAAAGTAAGTGGACATAGGATTCATAGATGTTTTAAGGTTCATTCATCTTCACATTCAAGTAATGTTAAAACTAAGATGATTTACAAACCTCTCACTAAGGTAAATGAAGCTAATTCAATCCATAATGTAGTTGAAGATACAACCTAGGATAAGGTAAAACCCACAAGTGAAAATCCATTTAAGAGGTTAAGTCAATAATATTCAATTGATAATGAATCCACATAGACAATCAATTTCACTAGGAAGAAAGAATTGGTTAAGTGGATTATCACTACATTATTTTTACAAAGCATGGTTGAGAATTCACCTAAGGGAATGAACGAGCTTTGATAGATGTAGAATAGATTTGGTGGGAACACTTTAAGATAGGTTTATCATATGAAAATTTTCAATTCTCACTTTTTGATAACTCTAAGATTTTGATCTCCAGAATATACTATATGGGTAGTCTAAAAATGGATAAGACATTAACTCATTTGAAACAGTTGGGGATATAACAGAGTGATGTTGTGAGTTGTTTCCTTACAACATTTGATAGTTAGACTACTATTTTTAATGTATCTATTTTGTCACAAGAGATGTTTAGATGCATTTTTTAAGACCCTTTGGGGATGTTTAGATGTTAGACAACATACACTTTTGGTTTTTTGCATTTTCTTAACATATAAGTCCCATATTAGGGCATTGTATTTCAACATGTCCACAACATTTATTATATGTTGTCAACATTATAAACTTGTCTTGTAGTTACATTGGGAGTTGTTTCAATTTTTAGCAATTCACCACTTTACAGGATGTGACATTTGGGTATGCAGCTTGATATGTTGTAATCACTTTTGCAGTTGCAGATTCACTTACTCATGCCTTTGGATTAGGCATTTATACAGTTTGATTGTGAATCATTTTTTTAATGAAATTTTTTATATCTCTTTCTATGATTGAGTTCTATTTTCATGGATGCAGTAGACCAGTTATAAGATTTTAGGTGATAGTTGACTTTTGGAGACCAAAAGCCTCTTTTGTAGGGAGGTGTGATCTAGAGTTCATTCCAAAAAAAGTTTCAAAATCATGTTGAAACCAATTTCATAGCATATATCTCATTGAGAGCTTTCCAAAAGTTTTTGCGGTTTGAAAAATGGAGTCCAGATGCTCAAGATATAGCTAGTTGAAGAAATCTTGCAATAGGGGTGTCAAAAGTGACGTGGCACTATGGAAATATGCCAAGTGGACCAATAGCCATTTGACAAGTGGAAAAATAATTAGGTGTAAAAAAAAATTTGTTTAGTGTTTTTTATTCACATGTTCGTTGAAATTTTCAAATGTTTAAAGGTGCCAAAGGCCAAACTGCCATGTCACCCGCCAAACATGCATTAACCAAGTCAAAGGTGCCAAAAAAGGAGGGAAGAACTTTCAAATCTCTTCCCAAGCACCTAAAAAGGTGGGAGGTAGTTTTGAACCTTTGACATACTACATAAAAAGCTAATTACTTGACCACTTCAGCCATAGAGGTCAAAGTGTTATAAAAGGGACTAATTTCTACTTGAATAGACATAGGAAGTTGACTGTGTATTGGAGAATATAGGCCCGCTTATAATATATAGTCATTTTGGAGCTCTTAGAGGCTGAATCAAAGCTTAGAGTAAACTAAAAAGTTGTTTATAATTTTGATATGCTCTATGATGTATATTCATTTTCCCATTTTGGAGAATTGGTGATTCCATTTTGAGATATAGAAGTTGCTAATTTTGATTTTGTAGAAGCCTCTGCATGTGATTCAGGAAGGTGAAGGACGTGCTAAGTTAGCTAGGGTCTTTCGAAGGTATAATCACTATTTTATAGAGAGATATGATCTTTTTTTGTTTTTTAATTATTATTTTGGCTTGAAAATTTAGAAATAATTAATGGATCGATTCCATACGAACTTGAGGACGTAGGAATTCCAAACCCCGTAAACAATTTTTGTGTTTTGATCTTTGGATTCATTTTTAGTTGTTATTCAGATTATAAATTCAAATTTTTAATCAGAATGAAAAATTGAATAAATTGATCATTTACAGGAAATTGGATAGAATTGAGAATTTGAAAAATCTGATAGTTTCAATGGATATTTGATGTGATCTATTAATTCACCTTTATTTCAGTTTTGAAACTTGATTTGGATCAGATTTTAATCAGATTTAATCATTCCAACATCTTATAAGTTGAGAAATTTAGAATCCATACTTTTAAAATTTCATTTAGAGTTTATCAGTGGAGTTTACAGATCAAGTTGGTATCAAAGTGGTTAAAATGCAAGGATTTCTTCTAGTTGTGTATTGACAGTTACTTCCAAAATAGTTGGATTATTGGTTTGTAGATTGACTATTATTGTAGTGTGTAGTGTGAAATTAGTTGTTTGTAGGAAACCATGGGCAAGTTGTCATAGATTGAGGTCATCAAAGATGAAAATGCAATCTTGAGATGCCAAAAAATTTACACTTGAACTGCAAGTGACAAAGTTAAAATTGGAGCTTGAATCTAAGGGTGAGCTCTTGATTAGATTGCAATGTGGTCAGTGTGAAAAGGTAAAGCCTTCAATTTTAGATGCAGATTCTATGACTGAATGCAGTGTCATTTTTTCACCACAGGAATCTTCATCTTCTTCCACCATTTCAGATTCAGATTCTAGTAATGTTGTTTTTGGTGATTTTGAAAGATACACTAAGGGTATAGGATCTAAATTGTTATTTAAAATGGGTTATAATTGAGGAGGATTTGGTAGAGATAGCCAAGGTATAACTAACCTAATTTAGGTTGAGCATAGACCTCTTTGTGCAGGTTTGGGTTATACTAATGTGCAGGTGGATGATGGAGAAGTTTCTTCCATGGCTAAAGGAAGACAAGCTTCCAATAGCAAAGGTTCTAGGCCACTACTGAAAAGGTGTAAAGGTAAAAAAGGTATTTATATTCTACCTCCTAATTCTTACACTAAATATTTTGATCCAATTGATACTTTTAAGAAGTTTGGATATAATGTATAGAAGATAATGCAATCATTTCCATGCACTTTTTGTGAGATGAATAACCATAGTGCTAAGACTTGTTGGAAATGAAATGCTTTATTGAAGCAGATTGCATGTTTTAAAGACCATTCTTATGTTAATTTGGGGATTGGAAAAAGGGGACCCTCACCTAAGAAGGATGTTTGCACTCATTATAAAGTGAGTGGACATAGGATTGATAGATGTTTTAAGCTTCATTCATCTTCACATTCAAGTAATGTTAAAACTAAGATGATTTACAAACCTCTGACTAAGGTAAATGAAGCTAATTCAATCCATAATGTAGTTGACAATACAACCTAGGATAAGGTAAAACCTACAAGTGAAAATCCATTTAAGAGGTTAAGTCAACAATATGCAATTTGTAATGAATCCACAGAGACAATCAATTTCACTAGAAAGAAATAATTGGTTAAGTGGATTATCTCTACATTATTTTTACAAAGCATGGTTAAGAATTCACCTAAGGTAATGAACAAGATTTGATAGATGTAGAATAGAGTTGGTGGGAACACTTCAAGACAGGTTTATCATATGAAGTTTTTCAATTCTCACTTTTTGATAACTCTAAGATTTTGATCTCCAAAATATACTATATGGGTAGTCTAAAAATGGATAAGACATTAACTCATTTGAAACAGTTGGGGATATAGTAGAGTGATGTTGTGAGTTATTTCCTTACAATAATTGACAGTTAAACTACTATTTTGAACGTATATATTTTGGCACAAGAGATGTTTAGATGCATTTTTTACGACCCTTTGGGCATGTTTAGATGTTAGGCAACATACACTTTTGGTTGTTTGCATTTGCTTAACTTATAAGTCCCATACTAATGCATTGTATTGTAACATGTCCACAACATTTATTGTATGTTGTCAGCATTATAAAATTGTCTTGCAGTTACATTGGGAGTTGTTTCAATTTTTGGCAATTCCCTGCTTTACAAGATGTGACATTTGGGCAGGTAGTTTGATATGTTGTAATCACTTATGTAGTTGCAGATTCACTTACTCATGCCTTTGGATTAGGCATTTATATAGTTTGATTTTGAATCATTTTAATGTAATTATTTATATCTCTTACTCTGATTGGGTTCTATTTTCATGGATGTAGTAGACCAATTATAAGATTTCAGGTGATATTCAACTTTTGGAGACCAAAAGCCTCTTTTCTAGGGAGGTGTGATTTGGAGTTTATTTTGGAAAAATTTCCAAATCATGATGAAACCAATTTCACAGATTATATCTCATCGAGAGCGTTTTGACACTTTTTATGATTTGAAAAATGGAGTTTGGATGCTCAAGATATAGCCAATTGAAGAAATATTGTGACAGGGGTGTTGAAAGTGATGTGGCACTATGGAAATATGCCAAGTGGACCAATAGTCATTTGACAGCTAGAAAAATAATTAGGTGCAAAAAAAATTTTATCTGGTGTTTTTTATTCACATGTTATTTGAAATTTTCAAATGTTTTGTGATGTCCCTTACTTAGGGGCTCTTTTTTCTCCTACAAAAGCTCTGAACAACTGTAATATCCCCTTTCAAATAGGGAATATATAAACACATAAAGCTCTGAACAAGATATAGTTTTGTAGAATAGATTCACATATGCATAAATAAATCATAATATAATATCTCAATAGCAAATCAAAGATCCCATCACTTGTTCTTCTCAACGATTACACAATTGAGTCTCTGTTATACAAATAAAAGAATATTAAAATCTAGTCTTAAAAACCTGGCTTTTGCTAATTTGGAAGTGAAATCTGGATTTTGGAAGGTCTCTGCTTTTCTATGTCGACACACAGATGCCGTCGTCGGTCGATATCTTGCCGATGTCGGTCATTATCAGATGGCTTTCTGCTGACATCGGTCTTCAATCGACTGATGTCAGTCATTAGAAGCTCTTTGTCTGCCGAGGTCGGTGCCTGAGCAGATCTGTACGGACCTATACGGACTTAGTACGGCTACCAACCTGTCTGTTCTTAACCCCTGATAGTTGAACAACCTGATCTCAAGAATATATGATTCTAACACAGTAGATCTATATCTTTATAACTTATTGGATTAAAAACTAAATAATAAATACCTAGAATATCTTTAATAACTTATGTGTGAAGTTATCTCTCAAACCTGTACCTCTGTGATAACTTCTGGATGAAGCTATCTCTCAATTTGGCAATAAATCAGTTGATATCTCATAGCCTCTAAATCACACACAATGAAGAGTTGACGTTCTCCATTATGATGGAATCCTAGAACCCTTGGCTCAATCTTCACAGAAGAATTTCTTCAAAATCAATATCAATAATCAATGCATAATCAATAATGGCCTCCATGAGAAACCCTTATACCCTCAAAAAGATATGCTTGCCCTAATTAGGGTTTCTTAAATTAGAATTAGGGTTTCTAATTAAAAATAGGCTAAATAATTAATATTTGATTAAATCAATCAAATATTAATATCTCCCTCAATACATGTCAGATCCTCGAACCGATCAAAGCAAGTGAATCAGGGAGTGATTCCGCACATGACCATACCAAAATAAAGGTGCTCTGCTGCATATCAAATATCCCTAAAAAGTAGGAGCTCAAGCCCAATGCATCTGAAATAACTTGAATGAAAACCAAATGTAGAAATCCTGTGAATCAAAGTCAAGCCAAGCTCCGTTATGACCCTCTATCCATCCTATTAGCCTATGAAGGTTGCATAATAGGCTAATCATCAAGACTATCAATGTCCATGAAAAAGGGGACATGACAATCTGCCCCTCTGGAAATTGCTTGTCCCCAAGCAATCTTAGAACAATGAACCACTCGATCCTCCTGGATCCCAAATGTAGTTATGCTCTGCACTGCTGTAAATCAATGTAAGTACCTGCAATATCATCAGAAGTAAAACAAAGAGGAACCCATAATCAAATTGGCAAACACAACTCAACCAATCTCTGAAATCACAACTACCCTGGATGTGTCGATACTGTAGGTGGTGTAATTGGCAACTACAAATTCCATCTACAAAAGATGGTGTTAATCCATCCCATAATTGATCCCTCTGTAATGGTGGCACAACCAACTGTACCACACTGTCAAATGTATGAGAAGAATCAATCTAGAGACTCGACTCCACTGGTATCCCAAACTCCTCAGAATAAAGTACTCCCATGTCCTGAATATGTGTGTGAGCCTCAACCACATGCTCCTCATAAGCAGCTATAGAAACATACTCATCACCAACACTCAGTGTACTAACATCTGAGTACACGTCCACACTCTGAATGCAAGCATCAGACTCATCCTCACTGTCTAACTCTTGAGTTAAACTCATCTTAAGACAAAGCTCATCCACAACATCCTCAACTACTCCTACCTGTGAAGATAATACAGATAAATCATTACCTGAAGATGTGTTAATATCTCCCTGTACTAGATCAGCATGACTGTCAAACTCATCCTACAAGTTGTTGCATGTCATAGGGAAAGCACTAGGATCCTTGGGCCTATTAATTAAACTCTTTAACCACATACAAGCTCTAGGTGAGACATTTCTCCCTTTTGTCCAGACATACCATAAATCTTCTGCCAAAAGTTTAGAAATTTTATCCTCCTCAAACAAGATTGTGAACATAATAGAGTGCATTGATGCTAATATATCGCTAGAATGAAACTCATCTAAAATATTCCAAAATATTTTAAACATCATGCGAATTTCACTAATACAACCTACTAACATCATAATGTTCTCAAACCCATACCTTGCAAATGTTTCAAGTAATCTTGCCCTCCTTGAGAAATGAGGGTCTCTAATGTTATCCAACTTTTCAAAGCTTTTTACCATGGATAAAGTACCTCTCTCATAATCTGATCATCATTAAAATCAAAGCCAGCTATGATCCTCATGATTTCACTAATACAAGAGAGAGTTGCAAGTCTTACCACCTCATCATGATGTCTCAATAATTGGGGCTTCACCAACGAATCAAATGCTGGAGATAACGTTGTTTGCATCTCATAAGAATTTAACTGCTCAACCTTGCTTAAATAAATTTCTAACTCCTCCAAAGTTTTTAGAATGTCATCTGCTTGCTGGAATGGATTATCTAGCTTTTTCTTCACATTGTGCATTCTTTCTTCCAAATCTTTGACATCTGTTAAAGCCATACTGATACCCAAGCTACCCAATAGGATGGCAAGACATTAGATCTTATGTGCCCAATAGGATGGCAGGAATTTGGCTCTGATACCACTGTGATGTCCCTTACTTAGGGGCTCTTTTTTCTCCTACAAAAGCTCTGAACAACTGTAATATCCCCTTTCAAACAGGGAATATATAAACACATAAAGCTTTGAACAAGATACAGTTTTGTAGAATAGATTCACATATGCATAAACAAATCACAATATAATATCTCAATAGCAAATCAAAGATCCCATCACTTGTTCTTCTGGACGATTACACAATTGAGTCTCTGTTATACAAATAAAAGAATATTAAAATCTGGTCTTAAAACCCTGGCTTTTGCTAATCTGGAAGTGAAATCTGGATTCTAGAAGGTCTCTACTTTTTTGTGTCGACACACAGACACCGTCATCAGTTGATATCTCGCCGACGTCGGTCACTGTCAGACGGCTTTCTACTGACGTCGGTCTTCAGTCGACCGATGTTGGTCACTGGAAGCTCTTTGTCTGCCGAGGTCAGTGCCTGAGCGGATCTGTACGGACCTGTACGGACTTACTATGGCCGCCAACCTATCTGTTCTTAACCCCTGATAGCTAAACAACCTGATCTCAAGAATATATGATTCTAACATAGCAGATCTATATCTGTATAACCTATTGGATCAAAAACTAAATAAGAAATACCTGGAATATCTGTAATAACTTTTGTGTGAAGTTATCTCTCAAACCTGTACCTTTGTGATAACTTTTGGATGAAGCTATCTCTCAATTTGGTAATAAATCAGCTGATATCTCATAGCCTCTAAATCACACACAATGAAGAGTTGACGTTCTCCACTGGAATGGAATCCTGAAACCCTTGGCTCAGTCTTCACAGAAGAATTTCTTCAAAATCAATATCAATAATCAATGCATAATCAATAATGGCCTCCATGAGAAACCCTTATACCCTCAAAAAGATATGCTTACCCTAATTATGGTTTCTTAAATTATAATTAGGGTTTCTAATTAAAAATAGGCTAAATAATTAATATCTGATTAAATCAATCAAATATTAATATCTCCCTCAATACATGTCAGATCCTCGAACCGATCGAAGCAGGTGAATCAGGGAGTGATTCCACACATGACCATACCAAAATAAAGGTGCTCCATTGCATATCAAATATCCCTAAAAAGTAGGAGCTCAGGCCCAATGCATCTAAAATAACCTGAATGAAAACCAAATGTAGAAATCCTGTGAATCAAAGTCAAGCCAAGCTCCATTATGACCCTCTATCCATCCTATTAGCCTACGAAGGTCGCATAATAGGCTAATCATCAAGACTGTCAATGTCCATGAAAAAGGGGACATGACATGTTTAAAGGTTCCAAAAGCCAAACTGCCACGTCACCCACCAAACAAGCATTAACCAAGTCAAAGGCATCAAAAAAGGAGGGAAAAACTTTCAAATCTCTTCCCAAGTGCCTAGAAAGTTGGGAGGTGGTTTTGAACCTTTGACCTACCACCTAAAAATTTAATGCCTTGACCACTTCAGCCACAAAGGTCGAAGTGTTATAAAAGGGACTAATTTCTACTTGAATAGACATAGGAAGTCGACTGTGTATTGGAGAATATAGACCCGCTTATAGTATTTGGTCATTTTGGAGCTCTTAGAGGCTAAATTAGAGCTCAAAGTAAACTACAAAGTTGTTTAGAATTTGTATGTGCTTTGTGTAGTATATTCATTTTCCCATTTTGGAGAATTTATGATGCCATTTTGAGCTATAGAAGTTGCTAATTTTGATTTTGGAGAAGCCTTTACATGTGATTTAGGAAGGTGAAGGACGTGTTGAGTCAACCAAGGTCTTTCAAAGGTCTAATCACTATTTTATAGAGATATATGATCTTTTTTTGTTTTTTAAGTATTATTTTTGGATTGCAAATTTAGCAACAATTAATGGATCGGTTCGATACGAACCCAGGGACATAGGAATTCTGAACCCCGTAAATAATTTCTATGTTTTGATCTTTGGATTCATTTTTGCATTTCATTTTTAGTTATTATTCAGATTATAAATTCAAATTTTTAATCAAAGTGCAAAATTTAATAAATTGATCATTTACAAGAAACTGGATAAAATTGAGAATTTGAAAATTTTGATGATTTCAATGGATATTTGATGTGATCTATTAATTCACCCTTATTTCAGTTTTGAAACTTGATTTGGATCAGATTTTATTTAGATTTAATCATTCCAACATCTTATAAGTTGAGAAATTTAGAATCTGTATTGTTAAAATTTCATTTAGAGTTTATCAATGGAGTTTACGGATCACATAGATGTTCATAATGTTTAAATAACACTTCTCATTTTAGAACTCAAATAATGTAGAGCATGAGTAGCAAGTTTTGGTAAGCTAGTTACTTGTGATGAAATAGAGGAAAAGCAAGAAAACTATTCCACAATATTTATAAAACTTGGTGGTTGGGAGCCACCTTGGTCTTCTCAACAATATTTATAAAATATGTAGTTATCTATACTAATATCAATGAATTGTGATCAAATTATAATCTAATACTATATTAAACTTAATATTTACAATGATATTAAGCTATAGTTATATGGTCAAAAAAGGATTTAAATTTAGGGTAGGGTAGAGAAGAAAAGTATCATTGATCCTTATCTCAGACATTATGACAAAGTTCAAGTGTTTCCCAGGCATGCACTTAAAACCAATATATGAAATAAATCAACTTATGCTCAAATCATAACATATATCAGTAAAACTTCTAAGGAAGATGAGAAATAATGAAAATAAGAACCACATTTACTTTAAATTTTTAATCCTTTAAGTAGATAGTTGATGAACATGTACAAATGCAAAGCAAATAAAGAAAAGCAAACTAAGGAACCTTTAATTAACCTATCATATGTATAAGATAACAATTTTTAATCCAAAAGGTATGTGCCAAGAATTTAAAAGTACTATTTAAATCTAAGATTTAGAAGAAACATTTGAGACAAAAGCTAAATAACAAATTCACACAAACAAGATGAGACAATATTCTTAGAATTCTATACTTGTATTAATTTATTAAAAGTTTATGCTAGTTTTTGTATCTCAAAAATTCCATCCTCTTAAAATGGTAATATTTAATTTTATAGAATGCTAAGGTAGTATACCAGTCAATCATGTCAACTACAAACGTACAAATGTAAGGACAACTATCCTTTTTTATACAAAGTTTCTAAAATACACTAGAGCTTTCTAAAATGAGCTGACCTATAGGCAATGTGCATATAGATAGCACATTCCTTTAAAAAATAATATTCCTTTTTTAAAATTTATAATGTTCCCACAAAAGATAATATTCTTAACTAACTAGTGGACCCTATGTTGATGAAGACCCTTGGTTTTGTTGAAGTAGAATTCTCGTTGCCATAATTCATCAATCTATAAATTAAAATATTTCCTATGTCTGGAGATGGTGTCTACGTTATTATAATTATACACTACAATACTAATGATAGTGAGAGGAAAAGGATGGATCAACCATTTAATTTTTCCCTTGTATACACCATCTATACCATGGAATAATTAGTATGTTATTTCCCACTCTACCAATTTAGTGGCCATATGGATTGCAAATCTAAGAGGATAACTCAGATTCCCTTATATCATAATTATGGTGTAATTTATATATAACCAAATGTCTCCAATAAGTGTCACATACTTTTTGATCAAGGGGCTAACCCTCATCATGGAGATTCCTATAATGGCTTTTAATAGGGCTAGGTATACATAGTCATAAATGAATTGCATGTGGTCCCTATACTTGAATACATGTAGTTTAGAATAGTAATGGGAGATTATTTACCTTCCATTAGGTGACCAATTTTTGATGTTAGGGATTTTGGTAGTAGCCATTAGGGCATACAAAAGACAATACATCATAAATAAGCAATTTTTAGTCTTCTTCTTTATGGCAAAGAATTCTTGCTTTAGGAAAATATTGATCATTTCTCCTATAGGAGTAAGTCCCTTTTTAACCATGAAATATATATAAGGGACACATATTTTTTTTACATAGGTGGTGGAAGGGGCCCCAGACAATATATTTATCAAAGTCATAATCATTCTAATTCCTACCCTAAATTGGGTGATTGGGATATTTCCAATGGGGTCTTGGATCACATGGGTTCATGGATATAGCCATGGGGTAAGGATGGTTTTCAAGTCATTTTTATAGACCATTCCTTAATTATGGGTAAATATACCTAGGGTTTGGGTTGCTTGTAGTAATTTTCCAATGTTAAGGGGGAAATTTAAGCAACTCTCCTAAAAATGTGTTCATGAACTATCATGTCTTGGTCAATTTTATAGTACTTAAAAATAGGGGCAATAACATCAATGTAATGTAATACCTCTGGTTTTGTAGTCACGTGGTAAAGATTAGTCATCTAGATGGTGACTATGTCATAGTATCTCTAGTGGACTATGGAATTATTTTCATCTTCTTTAGTGACTAATTATAACTCTGCAATGGCCTAAGCAATCTTAGACCTATTATTATCCTCAATTTTCAACACTAAAACATCAAAGTCAGAGTCCTTGAAGAGCCTTCCTTTTATGTTAAAAGTTAAATATAGCTCTGTGTCCTCCTTATTTTGTTATTTTCATGCTATCATGATCATGAATTTTATAAATTACTCACTAGTGGTCTATAATTTGCTTTTGTATCAATTTTCACTTGTATAGGTGATAATTGATCTCTCTCTAGTTTAACTATGATCAAATTAGGGATTTCACAGCTACAAGGGCTTTTCACAAGTCTTTTCAAGCTTTAATGGTCATAGTTATTTACAACTAGATGAATTTGGTACCTTGTATTTGATTTGGACTTATGCCTTTATACCTTTGGTTTTTTTGAGCCCACAAGATCTTTGGTTTTGTACAATTTTGCTTAGGTGACATCTATGTGGAAGCTTTGTGGCATCTAGTTGGCTTTTTCATGGAATTTTAATCATAAATGCTTTAAAACATGATTTTTTCCTTTTAAAATTTGTATTTTATCTTTTTCCATTATATCATCTTATAAAAATCAATTAGAGTCACTAATCTCAATCCTACAAGTTGCACACCATTAGCTATCCTTTATACTAGGCCCCATAGTTGTGCCACTTAGCAATCATATGGCCCTTATAATTTATGCATCTCTACCAGTCTTGTAGTGAATGATTTTGTGCCATGTGGTGGCTCCACACTTTCTTGGAGGTTTTATTGAATAGTCCATAGTGATCTCACTCTGTTTGATCATCTTGCCTTGATTGGATGTGAGCCATCGATCCTAAAAAGGTACACCAAATTTAAGTTAGCATGGGACCATGTAAATAACCTGGGTTAAATACTTTAGTCTAAGGTTTAATTTTGTATTAATAAACATGAAATAATATTGAGGATAAAGTATTTAGGCTGTGTTTAGATGAAAATAAAAGGGACCCCATCAAACAATAAAAGATATAACCATAAGTCCTTAGATTAAGGTTCTATTGTATTAATGAATACAATTGAAACCTTAGGATAAAGACTTAGGTCAAGTCTATATTTAAAAATATTTAGACCATGATAAATAAAATGAGTACCAATGGGGGGGTCTTAAGCCATAAAGGGACCAAGCCTAAAGTTATTAATCTAAGGCTTGGTCATGTTGAAAAACATGGTTGAACTTTAGGATAAGAATTTAGGTTAAGTCCATGGTGTTAATAATTGATCTTATACAAATCTAAACCTAGTTAGAAAATTCCTTAATTCAAATCATGTCCTTTAATCAATTTAAGGTGAAATATTGATTTTAACATTAAAGTTCATGGTTATTTTCCAAATGAGACCCCATTGATTCTACAAATGCAAACAACATGTTCATTTATCTAAGTGGGATTGGTTCATGAGATTGAATTTTAACGATCTCACAGATGTCAATGATGGCCTCATGGACATCAATGATGTTCACATGAATGTCAAAATTAAGCTCTAGCAATATATCACTAGAGTTTAGATTTGATGACCTTGAAAACATAAATGATATCCTTTTAGATGTCAAATGATGGGTGTGAGAACATCAAATTTAAGCTCTGAACATAATAGGTCTCATGGAAGCTTTGAGTTAATATGTGTTGTTTGATTAACCCATCTGATAGAAAATGAATCATTGATTATAATCTATGTACTCAAATATGATTGGTTCATATAATTATAAATGGATCAAGTCAACTAGAATATAATAAGTCTTAAGTCTTAGAATATGATAAAAGGAACTTTCAATTAATTATAGTCTTAACATAGGTTTTATCCTAAGGTTTTTCTATTTTAATAAATAAAACCAAAACCTTAAGGTAAAACTTTGGCTAAGATATCATTAAAAATAATAAGAAACCTCCTTTAGTCTTTGATCTTGGTATTGTGTCGTATGATCTCTAACCTCCACTCAAACATGTGCCATTGATCATGATCTGAGTGATTGAGTGGGATTGGTCCATGAGTCAATATCTTGGATCTATTGAGCTTATCTCACTTTGTATAAACTTTGATCTCCGCTTAAGCATGTACCATTGATCCTACAAAGAAGCATGATATTTAAGTTAGGGACCATAAACATGAAGGGACATAGGATAAACCTTAAGACTAAGGTCTCATTTATGTTAATAAACATGAAAGGGGCCTTAGGATTAAGCCATTAGTCTAAGCTTGCAATAATAAGGACCATGAAAATTAAAGTTAAACCACATTAGGAATTTAAAAGGATCTTGAAAACATTAATTTAGACCATATTAAAATAAAATGTGACAAAGGATCTCAGGACATAAGGGGGACCAAGTTTATAATTTTTAGGCTAAGGTTTGGTCATGTTGAAAAACACAACCAAGCCTTAGTATAAAAATTAAGCCTAAGTCTATAGCATATTTAAAATATTCCCACGTAAATTATTCCTACCAATTTTTGAATTTGATTTAAAAGAATATAGTGCTAAGGATTCTAATGAGGGTTTCAAAAATATTGAACATGGATTCAACTTGACTTTTAATAGACCAAAGGCTATTAAGAAGTCAAATTGAGATAAAATCATTAAAATGATGAAACCCAGGTACGATCCCATCAAGGAAAGCTCCATTAAACTTGTGATCTAAAACATAGAGATCCACTATTAGCAAAATTAGGCAAATGTAAATAGAACCATGATTAAAGAAAACCAACCAGACCAAGAGGTGGATGATCTTTAAATTAAAATAATGTGAAAAACATGATAATGATGCTCTAGTCAAGTGAATTTCAACTTTAAAATACAATTTTTTCACAATTTTAACACAAGGGTCACCATTTTTTAGAAATGGGGGTATGTTTCCCTCAATAAATGGTGAATTCTAAGGAAACATAGTAATACATTATAATTTAGAGACTCTAGTTTAGACAAATAATTAGGTTACCTATTCCATTTGATCAGTGCCATAATCAAAATTAGTTTATAGTTAAAATAAACCTTGGACTTATAGGATTAGGATCAAACATCAAAATTTAGACATGTTGTGTGTGTGATTTGATTCCACTTACTATTTTCCATGGCCGTCAAGGGACTACTTCTAAGTTTCATGCCTTTAATAATTAACACTAACTCACAACATGGTTGGATATTCATTAATAACCATGCTTTAGCTTAGGGAAGGCATGGGCATTGCTTAACTACTAGCTAGGTGTCTATAGCCTCAATACAGATGCCTTTGGCACCACACATGACCTTAATCCAATTCCAAATAGGCATGCATATCCCTAATGGAGGTTACTAGAATCACCTTTACTTGAAAGTCTTTTGATTTTGAAAAAAGCTCCTATTTTTGTATTTTTAAGACCATTTAGGATTTTTAATAAAGGTTGGGAACCAAGTTAGCTAGGTTTAGGGATTTGGTCAAGAGTTTGATCCTTAGATAATCACCTATGGTTGAAATCTTTGTCCCAGGTAAATATGTTTGTTAAGTACAAGCATGACTATGTTCCAATAATTTAATCTTTCATCTCATATGTGCAATTCTTCTCAAAAGCAAGTTTATATCAAAACAATGTTTGAGTTATTATGAAATAGTTAACCTATCCCCTTAGTCTTTACTAGTTTTTCTAAATCATATAATTAAGCTTATATTTTAGATCCATGATCAATATTTGCTTAAGATACATACCTACATTTCTAAACTTGTGGAGTTTCTATGTCTTTTGAATAAATTTTAAGATGAAGGTTGCCCAAAAGGACTTATTAGTAGTAAGGGGCAAAATAAAGAAAGAAAACACAAAATAGAAATAAAATAATCAAAGATTAAAGAACAAGTAAATAAATATGCACATCATATGTACAAACAAGGGATAGGAAAGAAAGAGTAGAAGGAAACTAAACTAGACTACCTACACTAACTTTAAACAGTCTTACAAATTTACTCTATGAAGACCCCAAGAGGAGCATTAGAAAATTAATGATTGAGGTACTACCCATTTTTGGGCAATGTGAATTCTACTCCTTCTAGTTATTTTATCTTGAATATTTTATTCCCAAGTGTCTCAATAATCTGGTAGGGGCTTATCCAGAGACGTGTGAACTTTTCATGTTTTCCCTTAGGTTCAGATGCCTTGTCCCAAGGAAGAATTAAGTATCCTTGTCTAAACACCTTTACCTTTGATATCTTATCAAACAACCTCTTCACCATGGTTTGGTGTCTTATAAAATTATCAAACGCTTCTTCTCATGCATATTCCATTTGAACAATGTCTAATAGTCTTGAATATGCATGTTCATGATCTTCTTCTATATATTCTTGCATGAACTTATATGTTTATACACATAATATTTGTAACTTTTATTGATTCCTAACACTTTGTATCTTTAAATAAGCCATCGAGTCTCAATTTCTCTAAGTGCATACCTTAAGAGGTGCACCAGGAAAAGGGTGGGTAGACCAATGGTGTTTCATAAGATTGTTGTCCCATTTTCCACTTGCCATTTACACACTCATATCCTAAAAAACATTAACCCTAAGATTATTCTTATTAGCCTTACCCAATCTATTTATTTTCCTCTTTTTTTCCTCCTTTTTTTACTTTAATTCACTTTTGGATAGTTGACTTCACTAGGTCAACTGGGTCGACCCTGTATAGTCTAAGGGTTTTTTTCACCTTTTTGGTTTATTAACCTTTTGACTGACCTAGCTCAAACCTAGTGAATTTTCCCTAAAAACATACAAGGTAAATTGGGTTGACCTTGTAAAATTGACATTTCTAGGAGGATTTAGGGCAATATCTACCTATATATGCAAGTTCATTTACAACCATTTGTAATAAGAGAAGTAAAGAAGAATAAGTGTGAACAAACATCTATTTATTGACCATTCTACTTGAGAAATAAATCTTAGGGTTCCATACTTTATTTGGAGATATAGATCTTGTCTTATGGAGAAGTATTTTGGATGTATAGATAGGTTATTTATCCTAAAGTTGATTTTTATTTGTTATCCTTACATAACACAACCATCTCTTGTAAAAAACCTTGGCCAAGGGAGACATTGAGGCTTGGTGGGTTTGTCTTCAAGGTAAATATTCATAACTTTATTTCTCCTTTGTAAGAGTAGATAGATAATGTAGTTATGATTCTTTCTTCCATATATTAGGATTCTATATACATTGACATGATTATATGTCTTTTATACATGTTTAGTTTAGCTTGTTTTATTTCTAACCGCCATTTTGTGCTACAATGTTTGGTGTGTACTAGATTAGATTTAATTTATTGTTATTATAATAGATTAAACATTAAATCTAGGAGTCTTTGAGGGCTATTAAATGATTGTGTCAGATTTTAGGCTTGGGAACCCTTCTTATGATAGTGTATAATGAAAAGTGATCCCCTAATTGAGTCTAGTGGATCCCAAAATTGGTCATTCCCACACTTAACAAATGTATTCCCAATTGAAAGTATAGGTATACTCTATCTTCTCCAAGATAGGATTGATTTATAGATATGTTGTGTTTATGATTACATACATTTTGGTGAACCTGATGTGAACTATACCTTATAGGATTTGTTCATCTTATTTCATTTATTTCATTATTTTATCACTAGTTTTATCATATATTTTTACATACTAGATCAAATATGTTGACCTAGTATAGTGTTTTAAATTTCTAGACATCCAATTAAGACTATTAGGTCGACCTAGTTGACCCTGTACTTTTTTAGATATCAATTTCAACATACTAGGTTGACCCAATTGAACTTGTACATTTCAATCACTTAGCAACAAGTTTTTATAAATCTTGATCAACCCAGTTGACCCAATTAATAAAAACTAAAAACATAAATCAAGGTTCTTATACAAGAATATTCATTCTCTACATCTATGATCCACTAATGTTCCTTTCTATCTCTCTATCTCTTTATTTACAATATTTCCTTTTATAGTTTGTAGTCCTCAAATCTACCCTTGCATAGTTAATTGGATTGACCCTACTAACCCAGTTTTATGTTTTATGTGTTATCTAGATAATTAAGTTGACTCCTGACCCTATTCATTTTTACACCTTTCTTTCATAGTATAGGTTTGACCTTATCGACCCTATTCTATATTTTGTGCATACATTATTGACCGTATCAACATTGTACCTTGTTTCAAAGTTAGAATTAACCTTATCTACTAGTTATCGATTCACACTTTCCTTTCTTGTCGCTTGCATTCTTATAATAGATTAGGTGGTTTTTAATTAATCATTTAGTTCACCATTTTCTATTTTATGCACCAATAGTGAAATCATATAATTTAAACAAGCATTCATGACCTCTTATTCTATAAATTCTTCCACCTCCATGCCTAGTATATCCACTAACATGGTAGGTTCTACATCTAGTGGGCCTCTCATAAGATCCACTATCCTTAATCCTTCCACTAGTACATATTTTTCTACCCAAGGTAATCATGTTATTAGTTCTTCTTATTCTCAGCCATTCACTAGTCCATCTTTTTATAAACAAGAAAATTTTGCCACTAATGCCTCACACTTTCATAGTTCCTCTCAATCTCCTATCAACACCATTAATGGTACCCAAGCCTCAAAAAATAACTCTAATTCTTCTAAAAATTACAATCAAACACATCAAATATTGTTACAAATGCTTAATTAAATTAATACCTTTCAAGCTCATAACATAAATTAAATGATGAGAATGTAAAACCACCTTCTTCATCTTCAATCTCATCCTCAACTGATAGCTTGGGGCATACATAACTAGAATGGTTCACCTCCTCTTATTTGATATTCTTAAGGAAATCTCATTCCTTAACCTCATTTGGTCAACAAAACCATTAATCATCTCCAAAATGAACCTCTTACTACTCAAATTGCTAACATTGATATTGGAGGTATCAAACCTACAATTTCTCATAATGGATCAACTGATCCCACCCTTCATCTTAAAACATTTGGAAATATTTAAAAGGATTGGTTCAAATTGAGCACCTTTTATGCTACCAAACTCTTATCCAAAACCCTCACAGGTGATGCCTTGGATTGCTACAACCAACTTATAACTCATTCAATTAATAGTTTGGAGGATTTAGTGAATGTTTTAGTCCAATAATTCCAAACTAGTGATCTTCCTAAAAAAAACTTTGTATCACTTCATAAAGTGATAACAACATGCAAACAAAATCACTCAAGCATTTATTACAAGGTGGAAAACTTTTTCAAACAAGTGTGAACATAATATGGTTGATGACAATATTTTCCATCTATTTACCAATGCCCTTTTTTTAAAACTTTAATATTGGGTCTAGACTCTCTCTCCATGTACATTGGAGAAGGATAATGACCAAGTTAAATGATAATATTTCCTTATGTGTCAATTCAAGCCACCCCAACCTTATACAGGTCCTCATCTCTTGCTTAGGAACAAAAAATATCAATGTTACTAATGATGGTGTTATAGATTCATATGACACCATTCACATTATTCAAGTTGTTGCTCCTACCCCTTCATCAGAACCAATTCCCATTTCTCAACAATATAACAATCCTTGCTTATCTTCACCAAAATACATTAATTTTCATAAAACTCTATCCTTATCTAAATTACTTAAGCATCTACCTAGGCCTCTTCCATGAGATGTTGACCCTACTTGTCCTATGAAATCTTGCATGATCCTAACAAGTTTTATTAGTTTCATGATAGTTGGGGTCATTCTCATGAGACTTGTAGGAAGCTTCATAATTTATTTATGGAATTTCTTCTTGCTCATAATTTTGATCACAATTATATCATTAGAAAGTGTAAAACTCAAGCATTTAATTAAGAAAATGCTCATTTAGCTATCTATAAATACCCTCTTCCTAATCATAAACCTATTCAAGACAAACAAGATAAAACCATACATTCTTCCAATAATGTATAAAGTCTTGTTGCAACAACGTTCACAAAAAGTGTGGTTAGCATGACTAATATATGAAGGGTGGTTGCTTTTATCAATTCTCAACCTATCTACACTCCTTCTAGAACTTATCATGTTATCTAAAATTCTTATCCAACTCCTTTAAATGAGTTAACGAAAGATGAACTTATTACTTTTGTTGATTCAATTTGTGATTCTCCCTTGGATAACACTTCCTATTCTATTTCTACCACTCTTCTATCATCTTCTAAAACTAATGATACTCAAATTTCTACTAACACTTTTTCTACCATTTCTCATTAAAAACTTGAAAAAAATACATCATCATAACATAATTTACAACCTTGTTCTAAAACTTATTATTATTATCAACATAAATTCTAATGTACTTCATCTCCTCCTTTCAAGGACCTTCTCAATCATTATGCACCTATATCTAACAACCTTTTTATAGGTTATGATGAATGGGATCCCATCACATAACTCACTAATTTCACATCCAAAATTACATTTCTTGATATTATGAGGACTTCTCCCCATCATAAAAAACATCTTATGCAACTATTATTTGAGATGAATGTCCCTCATCCTCCCCTAGTAGGATGGGAAGCAACCTTGTCTATATTTAAGGATAGTATATTACAATGATGTGAAGAGATGTCTACCAACATTAATGAAACTATAACATCCCCATGGGGGAGCCACACAGGGTCTCATGGAGGCCGTCGTGGGGAGGAGAAGATCTGTTGAATCCCGCAGGTGAACCATATAGTGCAGTATGGAGGTCACCGTGGGGAGATGGGTCAGGTTTTGGCCGTTATGTTTACATTGTAGGCAGTGAGGCATAGCTGCAGTGTGTAATGAACAAACCCTAGCCTCATTGTTGTTGAATGTACAAGGAGTCCGTTTGGGACTGAACGGTGGCACTGAAGGTGTAAATCTTTTGTATGGCCATGGAGGGTTTTCTTTATTTTTTTGGATGGAAGGAGAGATAACATTTGAGGAGGATCGGGTATGTGTGGCTTTGTAAAGGAAGATCTATCACTGCGTGGATCTCTATTTTTTCCTCATTTTTCTGTATCGCGGATGGAACCAGGGTTGGTTTTTTGCCCTGTGTTGGACTACCATTTTGATAGGGTCTGTGATGGAAAAGTGAATGGAAAGGGGAAAATTTGTCTCCTCTGTGTTGGTGCACCTTGAGCGGTTGTTGGTTCGGTTCTGAACCATGTTTTTTTAAATGCCTATTCGGCTATTGGAGACCAGATCTGGTTATTAGCCCTCACCTTTTGTTGACTTGGGTCGTGGTTCCTATTGAAGTGCTTTTCTTTGATAATGTTTTGAATGCCATGGCAGCATATCCTCTGAGCTTTGCAGAGTGGAAGAATGGGAAGATGATCGAGTGGATGGATTGGGCACTAGTGATGCTAGTTCTAGGGTTTGAAGTTGCTTGTAAACCTAGTTTTTAGGCTGTATTGCCTGGTTCTGTTTAGGATTTAGGTCCTTGTAAAACCTGGTGCTTTTATTGGTTATTCTAGTGGTTTCAAGTCCCTGAAAACCTATTTTAGATATTGATCATCAGTATGTTTTAGGAATGTCTTTCTTGGTGGTTGTTAAAGTTTTATCTTTCATGCAACTATTAAAGGGTTTTGGGACCCCTTCAAAACTTACTTGTACCATAATCTAAAACATTAATGAAACTATAGACACTTTTATTTCTTTAAAATTTACCATAGATTCTATGATTCTCAATGAGAATATACTTTGTGTGAATGATCCTCCCTTATTCATTAGTGTTCAAAAAGGTGATATCCAAGTTAAATGTGCATTGATTAATGAGGGTTTTGGAACTTTTATTGCCTCTTTCAACTTCATTAAGACCCTTGGATATTTTGAATTCAATATAAAGTCTACACACAACACCTACAAAGGATATGATAAAATTTAAATTCCTCCTTTAGTTTTTGTGTGGCTTCCCATTACCATCCCACTTATCACCATCCATGTGAAGGTGTTGATCTTTAAATTTCCCTTTTCTTATAACATCTTTCTTGGTAGGCCTTGGACTCACCATATGAGATATGTTTCTTTTTCTACCTACCAATGCATTAAATTACCTCATAATAGAGATATTTATATAATTTAGGGTGATTATAACCCTTGGAATTTTGAATAATTCTAAGACTGTGGTGTCTTCAAGATTCTGACTTTTGAACCTTTACCCAACATTCCATTCCTTGATTCATAATGTTTTAATTTTCTTGTTAATTCAACCTAAGTTTGCAATGGACATCCTAAACTCATTAGGGGCATTACACCTAACCTCTTAGACTCTAATGATGATCCTAATGAGATTAATATAAATATTAAAAATTCTAATCTCTCACCTCATCTCATCTCATAGCTTACTGTTTCCTTGTAGCTTCATTCTCTCAAGCCTCTTTGCAATTATATTCCCATAGTCTTGACCAAGACTCAGTATTATATTCACCATATTTACTTAGATGACAAGGTTATACCTAATTATGTTATTGATCTTCACACCCTAGATTATGATGATGGTTATTCCTTAGATGATCCACTCTCATGTGGTTTTGTCTAGGCCTATGATGTCAAGATTATCCATTAACATTCTTCTTTATTTGAGTCTTTTCATGTATCTTCTTATCTTCCTTAATTTACATTTCCTAATTTTAGTATTTTTCCTCTTTATCATAGGGTATATAAGGTTCAAATACCTCTAATTTGTGAGGATCCTCATGGGAGTATGCTCATAGATCGTGTTATGACCAAACCTTACTGCTTTACTAGGTTCCTTGATTCCTATCATTAGTTTACCCTTGAGATTAGTGTATCCCTCCTTAGACCTTCTATTTATCCCACCCCTCACTTAGTAGATCCCTTATAAAAATTCACTCTTTCTCCCACTATAGTTGAGCCCATTTTTACTCCTACTATAGTTGATCCTATTCCTAATCCTACTATTGTTAAACCTACCCCTGCTTCTCATTACTTCTTCCATGGAGCCTAGTTTCATTTTTCCTCCATCAACACCTTCCATTGGTGATGGTTTACTTCCCTTTATTAAGATATATCTTGTACACACCAAATGGTCTAATGAGTATCCTTTGACTTTTTATAATCATATTATAACTCTTTCTATGAGTGTTTCTCCTAGGACCACTCACAAGCTTATTTTTTTCTTCCATGGAATAAATAATCATTCTTCAACCCATTGTTGCAAGTTATGATAATACATTGATACTTTTCATCCTTTCTCTCCTACCATAGACAAAGACACACCTCCCTTAAAGGTTATACATGAATATATACCTAAGTATAGTGAGGTGTATTGTCTATAAAACCAATGTGGAACCCATCACACTGATCATTGTCTCATCCTTCAAAAACATCTTAAGGATCAACTTATAGTTATTTCTAAACCTTCTTATATTATTCCCATAGTTTATTCATAAAATAAGTATCCTCATTCTTCTCCCATGGCTCTACCTCTAGTTTTTCCATCCTCTCATGTGGTCCCTTCATCACCTTCTATGGCTCCACTCATGACTCCTTCACCTGTGGACCTTACCTTACCTATGGATCCTTCTCCACCTGTGAGTACTTCACCTATGGATCCTTCTCCACTATTTATTCCTAAATCTCTTGTAGAGCCTACTCCCAATAATTATTTTCCTAATTTTCATTAGCATGATCCTTCAAGCATTCCTACTTTTTCAATTGAGGAGATTAAAAAATAAGTATTTTCTTAGTTTTTAGCTAAGATTGATGACACATTAGCAGTAGTTTGTATCCATCTTCATATATATTTATCTGATGTCTTGGATAATATGTGTGGGAATATTTATTATTAATTATGAGCACATGCATGGTGCCTTTACATTTACATATTTATTAGACATGTGCTCCAATTTCAATTTTATCTATCTGTTATATCATTTTCCACTATGTCAAATTCATATTTTTATTATATGGTGATTCTTTAATTTTTTTACTATATATTGATTATATTATCATCTAACTTTGCTTATGATTATCTTTTTTTATCATTCATTTCTCATTCTTTCTTGAGTTTTTCTAAAAACTCTCTTTTTTGTGTTCATAGTAATTTGTTTTCTTATCTCTATCTTCCATAGGTAATTCTCATTGTGACTTGGTTATACAAACCCTATTCCCTTTTATTCTTATTTACTTTTAGAATGTGATCAATTAACAAAAAATGTGTCTCATTATAATTTACTTTCACTGGTCCACCTTTTGGATATCCTTTTTCTCTTATTACTTTTTGAAAAATAAGCGTATACATGGTTGAGACTTGAGATCACATGCTAGTTTATTGTTAAGCCTAAGTGTCCTAGTCAGTCTTTGTCTTTGGTTACTTATCTTTATTTAGCCTTAGCCTACAACTCATTCATGTCTATCACTACATCTCTCATGATTGGTCATTCAAAATCCATATGGAGGAAGAATCTTTAAAATCCATAACAAGTCAAAATCCAAATCATTTTACAAAATATAATGATATAAAAGGCAAAAATATTCTTAAAATTCAAATCACACTAAAAGACATTATTCAAATAACATCTCCTTCTTCTAGTCAAAGCTTAATTTCCATTGTTGGATTCATGGTAGAGCCAAGGTCCTTTGGGGGGTAGTAGGTTAGTACATTAGAAGAAGAAAATAAAAAATCTTTTAGTGCTACCTACTTTCTCATGCAAGTACCCAATCTTTGTAGTAGACTGATGGATTTGTAAGGGGTCCTGAATAATAAGGAACACATCATGGGAAGCCAAGTCCATTTTCCTTTTCTCGTACCAATCTACCTTCATGAGTGGATCTTAGTATCACACTTATTTGCCTACAAAGCTTTGGTAATGGGTTTCCTTTGTACATTGATGGTCACTAGTCACTTAGTGTCTTCTAATGTTCTTATTATGCTTCTTTTCTTCTAAGGTATTCTCATAAGATGCCTAAGTCTTCATTTTTGTGTTCCCTTTTTCATTCCCTATATTCCTAATATTTCCTCTTGAGAAATATTATCTTGTTTACTGATAACTCCCCTTAGGATCTCATTTATGAGTTTCATTAGAAGACCATGTATAGGACCTAGCCATCCTCATAAATTACCACCTTTTACCTTCCTATTTACCCACATCCTTTATTACCTTGTTTTTCCTATTCTAGTTTTTCCACCATAGTGGTTTTATCTTTTTGAGTTGCATTATAAGACTTTGGATAGGACTCGACATTCCTCACAAAATTTTCTAATAATAAAAGTCACATACAAAATTACATGTGTCAAATATGAGATAAGATGTGATTTATTTTGAAGTTACATGTCATTGACATTCTTCTCAGTTTAGTATGTTGTATGCTTAATTCATTTCTTTTTCACTCTTATTTTTTTATTTTATGATTGCATGTAAGAATAAAACCATTCCTTGGATTTTTCATACTTCCTATCTTGAATTAGTGTGATAAATTTAATACCAATCTTTTTCCAATTTTGGTTTTCTCTTATACTTCCCAACATGATTTAGTATAATTGATTGACTTAATTTAATTTGTTTGTATACCATTTGTGACCTTTTACATACCTTCCATTTTATTATATTATTTTCATACTTCCCAACATGATTTAGTATGATTTTACTTATTTTAATTTGGTGAAAAAATATTTGATTTTGGTTTAAAAACAAATTTCCTCTTTATCATATCTTCATTATTTATACTTAGTCATTTTTTTGTTATTACACATTTCCCAAATTGAAATAGTGTGTAGTAAATTTTTTATTTAATATATTTTACCAAGTTCTTTTTGCCTATTTATTTTTAACAATGCTTGTGTTTTTTATAATGCTAGAAAGGATACCACATCTCATATATTTTGAATAGCATATACGACAAGCTAAATGCATGTGATAAAAATAAATATATCCAAAGCATCCACAACCACAACTATAATAATGAAATCATACACAATCAACAATAATATGCCAAAATGATACATCATATATAAATCTCATAAGTTTTGACATAATAAGTATAACCATATATATAATGCTCCATATTTATGGTTGGGCCCCATCCTATCTATCTTGTGGCCTAGTCATGCTACTTGTTGAGGCCTCAATCTGACTCCTCCAAATAATATGCTATAAGGAGGCCATCTGATATCTCAATCCCTCTACCTATCTTTATAGATGCACTATCTACACTTGTGCTTGTGCTAATTTGATCTAGGTAAATGCATGTGCTTGTGTCAAATGGGTCTACATCACCATATGTGTCTATGTCATCTACATCACTATATTTAGATGCATAGCTCTCTCTTTTATTAGGGCCTTCCATACCCATATATTGCCTATACCCATCTCTCCTAGTGGTTGCATCCTCTCTTTATACACTTATATCTACCTCATTACCTCCCATGATAATCTAAACTTGCTCATCTGAGCTAGGATAAATGGTATACTAGGGTCCTCTAATGTAGTAGGGTCATATTCCTATAGAGTCTCATCAAGGATGTCATAGAGTGATCCCTTCATAAGGGACCCCCATCTCTCCTCTTCATCATCAGAAACACCTACAAAATCACACCCAAATATAAATTAGATCATTTTCATATCTCATAATATCTATTTACCTCTAGTCTCTATTTTGAAAATGAAAAATTAAGAAACAAATTATTCATCTTTTACCTTTCTATGTCTCAACCACTATGGTCTCACCATCCATGTGACCACCTAGAATAGTGTCTTCATCTACATGACCTCCTAACACATCCTTTATATGTCACCTCATCAACTCAAATCTAGATATTATGGCTCACATTTGCCTTAGCCTACTCCTAAGTGGCCTCTCTATCATGTAGCTCTCCTCTAGCTTACCTATTAGGTCTTTAGGGATGATTATAGTCTCCACTCTCTCCTATTCCTCCCACCTCTATCGATGTCATGTCCTCCATGGTTGTATCTCATCTTGTAGTAGAGTTGGTGGTGGTATCTCTAGCATCACTACCTCTACATCCCTCTCCTCATGCTTATCTCCTTGTGCTTATCTAGTTCATGGTCACTCATGATGTGGTATTAGTGTTGACCTCATCACTAGTGACCCTATTACCCTCCTCCCTTATGGCTCTCTCACATGTTGAGCCCACTACTTGAGCATCACTATTAGTGCCATTAGATGAGGTAAGCCCATCTATCTTATAACCTATTCCATTAGATGTGGAAATATCCACCAAGTATAGTGTTTAATAACTTCTATCCTAATTATAGTTGGTACAACTATGTACCATCTCAGTCATGTAATCATTATGTTTCCATATAGCTACCAAAATATGTCTACATGTCTCATAGTTTACAACACTGACATGTGGGGTATGACTCTTGATAATTCATCTTTTCTCCATCTCCAGACTTGAGGTGACCTATCATTGACTGTATGGGGCAACCCAACCAATTGACACATAGAAAACCTCTCATATATCTAAGCTATCAATAATATGAGAAGTTATATATATATATATATATATATATATATATATATTACCCTTTGAATAACACCTTCTATAGATCACGTATGAGTTAGACCTAGATGATAGAACTTATATCATATAATATTCCCTCCTCTAGAATCTTTCTACTTGATGCAAATCTAATTCAACCTCTTTACCAAACTCTAACTTTTTCTTCTTTTTAAGAATTCTATTTAGCTCATTAAATAATTTCCATAGCCATTTGGGAAAACATGCATCAATGGATATAATAATCCTTCACAAATATTCATCAGATGATGCTTTTTAATCTTTCAAATTAACTTTCCATATACAAAAATCATTCAATAACCTTCGAATAACTGGAAAATTCTTTGTTCATATACTTTATTTATCCTTCACTATTTATCAATGTCAAATAACCTTAGAATGGGGAATGACAACACAATGATAATTTAAATCTTATCCATACTTCCTACCTTACTATACTATTCTTTTATAACCTTGTTCATGACACTTAAATCAACTATCTAATCACTTACTCCACATAAAGACCCTTTAAGCCTTTATCTTCTACTAGCCCTATTTATGGGTAAATCACTTTGGTTTGGGAAGCATCAAAAATTTCATAACATAATAATATCATTTCTTAGGACCCATTTTGGGCTTAAAACTTTATTATTCACCACTAGTCTTAACTCCACATGCACACCCATTTTCCTTCACTATCTCAATCCTTAACTAGGTTATTTAGGCTCATATCAACCTACAGTCTCTAATCCATATGTAAAAATGATGGAATCAACTTGAAAACTCATAAATACTTTATATATGAAAAATATAATTCTAATAACAAAATTTGTGCCTTTTTTGCTAGGGGATTCTCTTTCAAATGCTAAAACCCTAACCTAGGGTTATTAGGTCCTTGTATAAAACTAAGAGTACATAAAAAGGCATAAATTTATTCAAAAACCATTTAAAATCCAACTATAGGTTTTAATATCTCTATATAGGCATTTATCAAATTTCACATTCATTAATCAATTGATCATAATCTTCACTTTGTGTACAAAAAAAGAAATCTCAGTCTTTACACACTATGTGCTAATCATAAGAAATAAGGATTAAGTAGGGATTTAGTTGTTTAACAGCATTAAGGAATAAATATTTCATTCAATGGATCTATATACTTTAAAATACCACATCAAACTTCTCTCAATAACTTTTGAATCCCAACAACATTTAATTTTATTAAAACTCAATCCCCTTAGATTGTCTGCTCTTTTACAAATAGGATACATACATTTTGTTATCTCTTTAAAAATAATGTAACTATAAAACTCACTAAGTATTTTTTAAAAAAAAATGACTGATATAATTTAATTTCAATCTCTTTTTCATCCAATCCAACTACCATGAAAGAATTCATTACACCACTTCTTATCTGGGACTGCACACATAGTCATCACACACAATGCATGTATGGAAAATATGATCTATATTGAAACTATTTTTTACAAATATCTATTGTATAATTAATTAAAATATTTATAATATATTATATATAGTAATTATAATCCCTTTTTCAAACACTATGGTATTCAACCAAGATACCAATCTAAGCATAAAGCATAGAATTTTTGGGTTTATAAATTGTATGTTTTCAAAGAACAAAGATTGTAATCATGGAATAATTAACTTACCCTCATAAAATAATAAACATAGTGAGGTTCTTATAATCAATTTTTATATTTTCCTTCTCTAATATTACATAGATCACTATGCCAAAATAATCATATGCTTAAGTTATCTCTTGAACAAAATTATGTGATTGTATACCCTGTGATAGTCTCTAAAAGTAATAAATTCTTTCAAATTATTGACATTTATTGTCTCAAGAAAGGGAGTATAGTTTTATATTAAAAAATATAAATAAAATTTTATCAAAAATACATAACATCTGATGATTCAAACACACAAATGGTTAGTTACAGTCATGACACTTCCATGCACTTGGAATTTTCCACCTAGTCTTGTAGATTCTTTTCAACATTACACTAAACATGAAAATCATCTATTTACATTATATTTTAACTAGGTATAAATAATTAATAATCCATTAAAATTATTAAAATAAAAATAACCATTGTATTTCTTTGAAAATATTGATCATTACCAAAATGGACTCTCACAGTCATGTATAAAGTTTTTGGCAGACCTTCAACATTTATTCACTATGTCTATGCTATTTCATTCCATCCTATAATTACTACATAATATTTAAGGCTATATAATCATTATATAATATAAAATTACTCTCACACTAACCCTATAATTTTCTCTTGAAACAATAAACCTCCATTAACTTCTAAAACCCACATAGGTGGTGAAAACAACATGACTACCACCTTGTGATTTTAACTTGACACATACCTGATGACTAAATACCACTTCATAAGACCTATTTTAATACCATAAGGTATATTACATTATTTTTATCAAATATATAACACCAAAACTCATCTAAACTCACTAAACATCCTCAACTCGTTCTTACATGCTTTGAAATTTCAAATTAGAAAAAGGTGGGAAACTCCTAATGGACACCAATTCAAATTTTCATGCACCAATAGGAATCAAAAAAAAATTATTGAGATATTTAAATATTACCTTACATAATATTACCAAGGGGAGATAATAACTTGCCTCCAACATTCTCCTTCATTTATATTCTCATACAAATGTGTGTGTTCCTTGTTACCACACCTATACTTGTGCTTTTTTTTTTCCAATTTCTCCTTTGATCTCTCTCCTACTATTTTTCAAGTTATTTCTTATACTAAAAACTAATATTCTCTCTTTTCTTAGAATATTCTCTTATGTGATCTCTTTCTTCTATGCTTTATAAGGCATCAACATATTCTTCTTCATCTTCTATTTCTTCATAAAGTGACTGAATGACTCCCTTAGCATCATATTTTGGAATAGATAAAAATTATTTCTTCTCACCTTAATACTCTTTTTTTTTTCATGGGGAATGATATTTTCACATCTCTTACAAAATTACACACTTTACTCTTGACTTGGTTTCTCACCATATTCATACTTGCATATAGAAACTCAAAGACAATGTTATTATAAAAAAATAGGCCATAATGTCCCTTTAAGTGCCTCTTAAATGGATACCCTCTTCTTTCCTTTCTCTTCTTATTCAAGTTCTTGATTGGGTATTATTTATTCTTCCTTCTTCACCTTATCCACTATGAGAACTCTTTTTTCCACTTATTCATCCTCATGTTGCTCTCTCAGCAAATTCTTGTCCTTCAAACCTCCATGGGATGGTTTATTCATCATTATCTTCTTCAAGGTGTTAATTGCATGTCTTCTCCTCTTCATCAATAGCTCTATTATCCATTTTTATCTTTTCTTCATCACCCATCCTTGCCATGGGCCTTCTACCTCTTGTTGCCTAACCTATTTTTCACAAACTTCTAACAAATCCATCAACTTAATCTCCAAATTCATCATATCTTTCCTCATTTCCCTCATTTATTTTTCCATTTCTATCTATTCTTTTTCTCTTGTTGAATTAGCTCTCTTGTGGCTATTCATTTTCACCATGTCTCTCACCTTTCTCTCTAATTCTCCCTTCATCTTATTTTTTTGGCTCACTTGGACCAATTCCATATTTTGGTTCACACCTAGAACCTTCTATATTAGAGCTCACTTGGGCTTTCCAATTCTTGTCCTTCACACTAAGACTATCTCTCTTTCTCAAGCTCATTTTCTGAGCTTGTCTCTTCCTTGGATCTTGTTAATAGCTATCCTTGTTTAGGCCTGCCACTTCAGCTTTCACTATTTTCTTTTACATGTCATAAATAATCAGTAATACAATCAACCAAATAATTTAATCACAAAACATATCATACTTCCTTAAACTATTGTCTCTCAACAAGACTCCTTGATCAACTCCATTACTATAATTTTCATTCACATGCATAGTAAATAAATCAAATCATCAACATGTACCTATACTCAAAAATTTCCCAAGGCATATCCTTTCTTTGATACCAAATGATGTAGAGCTAATTCACCCTCTTTTACAAACTCTACCTTCTCTTTCTTTTTAGGAATTATCCTTAGCTCATTCAACCATTTACATATTCATTTGGGTAAACATGCATCAATGGGTATAATATTCATTCAAAAAGACTCATAATATCATGATTTATAATATTTTAAATGAAATTTCTATAGAAAACCAATCATTCAATAACCTTCTAATAATTGGAACATTCTTTGTTCATATACTCTCTTTATCCTTCACTAGTTATTAATGCCAAATAAACTTATAATGGGGAATAAAAACACAATGATAATTAAAATTTTATCCATACTTCATACATTTATATACAATTATTTTTTAACCCTATTCATGACACATAAATCAACTGTCTGATCACTTACTCCACACAAAGACCCTTTAAGCCTTTATCTTCTACTAGTTGTGTTTATAGGTAAATAACTTTGGTTTGGGAAACATATAAACTTTCATAACATAATAAGATCATTTAATAAGACTCATTTAGGTTTTACAACTTTAATATTTACCACTATTCTTAACTCCACATGCACACCCATTTTTGTTCACTATCTCAATCCTAAATTAGGCCATTTAGGATCATATCAACCTATAGTCACTAATGTATATGGTAAAATGATGGTACCAAATTAAAAACTCAAAAATACTTTAGATATGAACAAGATGGTTCTAATAACCAAATTTGTGCCTTTTGGCTAGTGGATTCTCTTTCAAATGCTAAAACCCTAACCTAGGGTTTTTAAGGTCCTTATATGGACTTAAGAGTACATAAAAATGCATAAATTGATTCTAAAACCATTTAAAAAATTAAAAAAGGGTTTTACTATCTATGTTTATGCATTTATAAATTTTCACATTCATTAATAAATTTCTCATAACCTTCACTTCATGTACAAATAAAGAAATCTCAGTCTTTGCACACTATGTGCTAATCATAAGAAACATAGATTAATACGGGTTTAGTTTTTTATTACCATATAAGGACTAAATATTTAATTAAATATCTCTCTCTACCTTCAAGGACCACATAAAACTTATCTCAATCACTTTTTAATCCCAAAAACATTCAATTCTATTAAAACTCAATCCCCTTAGACCATTTGTTCTTTTACAAACATGATACACAGGTTTTGTTATCTCTTTCAAGATCAGTGAAATCTAAAAATAATTAAGTGTTTTCCACCACCTTTATTACTGATATAATTTAATTTTAATCTCTTTTTCATCGAATCCAACTACCATGCAAGAATGGATTACAATACTTCCTATCTGGGATTGCACACACAGTCATCACACACAATGCATGTATGGAAAACATGGTTTATATTGAAACTCTTTTCTAAAAATATATATTATATAATTAATTAAAATATTTTTAATATATTATCTATGATAATTATATTCCCTTCCTCAAACACTTTGGTATTCAACCAAGATACCAATCTAAGTAAAAAGCCCAAAATTTTTGGGTTTACAAATAGATGTTTTCAAAGAACAAAGACTATAATAATGGAATTATTCACTTACCCTTATCCAATAATTAAATAAAAAAGGTTATTATAATACCTTATTATATTTTCATTCTCTAATCTTCCATATATCACTATTCCAAAATGATCATATGCTTAAGCTATTTCTTAAATAAAATTATGTGACTGTATACCCTGTGACAGTCTCCACAAGCAATTAATTCTTTAAACTTAATAAAATTTCCTATCTCACAAAATGGAGTATATTTTTATATTAAAAAATATACATAAAATTTTATAAAAACTACTTACCACATAATTATTTAAACACACAAATTCTCAATTACAATCATGATACTTCCATGCACTCAGAATTTTCAACCTAGTCTTACAAATTCTTTTCAACATTACACTAAACATGAATATCATTTGTTTGCTTAATATTTTCACTAGTTAAAAATAATTAATAAACTAGGAACATGATTATAATACAAATCACCATTTTATTTCTTTGAAAATATTTATCATTACCAAAATGGACTCTCACAATCCTGTATGAAGGTTTTGGTAGACTTTCAACATTTCTTCACTATGTTTGACATGTTTCATTCCATACTCTCATTACTACATAATATATAATACTATATCATAATTATATCATATAAAAGGACTCTAACACTAACCCTATAAATTTTTATTGAAATAAAAAAATTCCATCAACTTCTAAAACCCACGTAGGTGGTGAAAACAACATGACTACCACCTTGTGATTTTAACTTGACACATACCTAATCAATAAAGACCACTTCATAAGACCTATTTTAATAAAATAAGGTATATTAAATTATTTTTTATTAAATACAAAACACCAATACTCATCTAACTCACTAAATATTCTCAACTCCTTATTACATGCTTTGAAATTTAAAATTAAAAAGGGTAGGAAACTCCTAATGGACTCTAATTCAAATTTTCATGCACCAAAAGTACTCCAAAACATTTTATTGAGATTTTATAAGTTTCCCCTAAACCACTAATAAATTATACCATGAATATTGGTAGCTTTTTTTTTGATTGGTGACGTATCACTCACTATGTCATAAGTCCTATCATAGCCTTTTATATATCTAGAATCTTTGATGCATACACATCAAACATGTTAACTCACCTACCTCATAATATCATATTTGATCCTAATATTTTATCTAAGATTATATCCCACATAGCTAAGGATTTACTCTCCTCTAAGTTATTTGGTATGCCTATATTCATTAGTAGCCCTAAGATGGCATGCACATCCTTCAGAGTGAAAAATACCTCTACCATGTCCCTATCCACCTCCCATATGAAGGTATTAGTCAATTGTTCCCAAAATCCAAGAAACATGACTAATATATCTGAGCTTATGGGAATCCTACACATGTCAGCTATCCCTCCTAGGCCTATATCTACTAGCCTAGCTTTATCACCTATGTTTTGATGCTCTAATAGATCTAGTAACTAAGACACATCTACCAATCCCTAGAACTAGGGACATCCATGTAATTAATAAACAATAAAATATGTATTAGATCAGTCATTTCATGTATAGTCAAAATACATTCTTTATAGAATTTTAATCAAAAATAAGCTTAAACTGCTTTAATCCACTCATTATTACCTAGTTTTTCCTTTTTCCCTTGGTCATTTCAGGCCATTCTAGCTTCCTTTCGATCTTTTACATGCATTTTTTTACACTTTTTATTCCTTAGTCAACCTATTCTTACAAAAATTTCCCTATTTTTCACTTGGTTTACTTAAATATCTAAGTCAACCCTCTTCTTTTCCCCTCCCTAGTACTACATTATCATTTTGGACTTTTCAGATTAGTTGGTAAACTGGGTCAATAGTCTAAAAAATGTACAGGGTCAACACACACATACTAGGTTTGTATTATGTATTTTGACTATTTTTATCCTATTGGATTTAGTCGGTTGACCCAATTGTTTTTGGTTGTTAGCCCCTTACATTTTTTTGAAAAATTACCTTTTTTCCATTTTCCTCCTAAATCCTCTAAACCCATTTCCAATTTTGCTATTTGCTACCTATAGAATCTAATTTTGCCTCATTATAACATCTATAAATTATAAATATTATTTTTTTCTAAAAATTCACTAAATTCAACAAAAATACTCAAAAACTAGCTTTAGATTCATAGTTTCATACCTGTAGCACACCTACTCATACTTCTAGAGCCTCTCCATCATCTCCCCATCCTTACTCATTTCACCTCTAGATCTCTTTTTTCTCTCTCTCAAAATTAAAAATAACCAAATGAATTATATTTTATCTATTTAAAAACACTTTTAAAAATTCAAATTATTGAATTATTCTTTTGTAGATTCCTTGTTTTATCTATATCTTTGTTTTTACTCATTTGTTTTCAAAATCATAAAATGCATTAGATTTGTGATGATTTAGAGAATATTTTCCACTATAATATTCATATTATTTTCAATTATATTTTAACCCCTTGATTATATGTATTATCTCTCCTCATCTAAGTGGCATAATGGAAACATCTCACAATATGTGGGTAACCAATAGGTGAGATGAATCTCTAGATTTAAGGGCTAGCTCCCATAATGTGTCTTGAAATTATTTCACCTATAATAACTAATTATTTATGGGATTAAATGGGTATATATTAAATTAAATTAAACGTATTATATGGGGTTATACATTAAATTTTTTCCGACAATACTCTCATACTCTATCACAAAGATACAGGGCATACAACACTAGTCTAAGAGTCATAAAATGCACTAGCATTAGTCTTTCAATATGAAGGTAACGTGCATGAATAACATCTAGGGTAAGTGAAACCATATATCATTTTTAGCTATTAAGGCTTCCTTTTATAGTTAATAACAAATCCATATGCTTAAAAACACTTCATATGACCTACTAGGCTGGAATCCCTTGCATTAAACATGGAAGGATTGAAAGAAAGAAAGGATAGATGAATATCTATTAATCATTCACTATAAATATCTTCACATAGTTTTATAAGCTAACATATGAACTCAAAATATATTTAATTTATTTTCTAAGCTAAATTACAATGGAAAAGCTAGTAGGGCTTTGCCATACATGGTGTGGTATTAGATTACAAAGGCCAAAATAGTAGCTACTTATAACATTTGAGAGACAAGTGGGGAAAATAAGTCCAAAGGTCACTTTAACACTTGTAATTATAAGAATAGGAGTTAATTGTGTATAATAATTAAGTAAGAGAGAGACCATTCAAGGTTTGATAGTAAAAATGACTCTCTAAACTATGCAACTCATGAGATGTGGCGTGAAACTCCTTATTCTACATAAGAAAAATTTCCTTCATCATTTGGATTTGTTGGAACATCCAAAAAATAACTAGGGAAAAGTTTCATGATTGAAATAAGAGGTATGTACTATGGAAATTATTTTCCATTACATGGTTGCATTACTAATCATATGGACCCCTTTGAAAGTGAGCCATCATTACCTACAGTCAAAGAAACTCCCTTTTTCACACACCTTGCACACTTGAATTCTAAAATGGCTTTAGTTTCTCATGAAAATACATATAAGGGGGTAAATTAAATTTTTTAATTCCATCCATGGCCTTATATTATTTAGGCACACCTTAAATAGGCCTCCACTTGAAGTTTCCACACTTCTCACCATCTTGCTCACATTGCCAATTTTTACTGGCTAAGATAAAGCTACTTATAGGAACACTTAAGAAATATTTTGAAGTATTATATTGTCATAGTGATTTATATTAAGTCTTAATATCTCTCTTAAATTTTATTTTTCCTATTAAAAGTCCTTAAACCCTACAAAATTTCCAAAATAGTCAGATAAAGTAATTTTATACCCTATTCATATAGATAGGGAATACCTCAATTAGATGGAAAGTGTATCTAGGGAGTCCTCTATAGTCTCAAATAATTTCACAAGCCATTATGGTCCAATAGGATAGCTCTCCATCCTTATTTTCCCAATCAAGTCATTTCCAAGGGTTTGTAAGGGTTTTACACTATTTCAATACTTAAGGATTATTCATGAAGATAGGATGTTAGAAATACAAAAAAAAACTAGAGTTATGTTAAAGACCCATATAAACCTCCCTAAACTCCTTTAATCTCTATGTATAACCTTATAGAATATGTGAGCATCTAAAGTTGCCTTATCGAGCTAGATTACTTATTTCTTACAGGCTTGAATTGGTCTTGAGTCAAAGTGAGGTTTGTTGTGATATCCCCTAAATTATAAAAGTTTAGAAATGTATAAAATTATCCTATAAAAATTCTTCAATCCATTAAAATTATCATATAATGGTAGAAGTGAAAGTGACTCTCCATTTGGCTTTAGGCTTAAACCTGCTTGACAGACCTATCCACAACCTTGATGATCTATACCACCTTATTTAGTTCCCTCATATTTTGTAAGGTCTCTCATTTCTGTTTAGGTGTGTTTAAAATTCCCACACATCTCTTGTAGGTCTACTCAGCCCTAAGATCATCGATTTATATCCCTTCCTCAAAATTGTAGGGTTTGCACTCAAGGGAAGTAACCTCTATCTGAGACAAAATAGAGGATACTTCCCCTATTCCCTCAAAAAAGTTTGTAATTGGAGGATATTTTACAAGTCATATAGATTATACACATAATATTTGGTTTCTTGTTTAGGTCATTTGACCCTCTTAACTTTCTCAAAATCTAAGATAAGCCCCTAGAAGGAAAACAATGTGTAGGACTTTACCATATGGACTGTGTATTTCTTATTTATATCCCCTTATCTACATTATTTTCCATTATCAAGAGCCTATAAAGACCATCATGGTCATGATGAAGGTGCTCTAGGTATATTAATCATTTCAACTCCCTACATACCCCTTCCCACACCTTGTTTGGTCAAGTCTGAATGCAACTTCTGACTATGTTTTACTTTAACACATCACACTTGTAGGATACCTTGTGCACTTAAGCTTGAGAACAATGCCCCATTACCTTATGAAAATTTTATAGGGTCATTATCATCTATTTGGACCCATATACATTGAGATTATGAAATACTAACACCAAAACATTACTACTCAAACCCACTGTTACCTACAATCAACTATAATTGACTATGTTGGAGCTATTAGGACCATGTAAGTGTTGATTAAACATTGGAATATATGCCATTTTCCTTTGAGTTTGTCCATGATCTTAGATCCAATCTCTAATGATAATTATTTGTAGATATCCATGTAGTATCTATTGACTCACATCATGATCTTGGTAAACACCTATATTCAAGCTATAGGTAAGCATTTAAGGACTTAAAACACCTATAGGTGTTTATGGAACTCAACACCTTGTTCCTCAATCCTTGTTGTCACGTCCTTGAGGAAAAAATGTCTTCTTAAACTTAGCAAGGTCATCTATTATGTAGACATGTTTCAACTTAGTAGTTTTGGATGTAAGTATATTCTTTATAGATCAAAACCTATAGATGATACCACCTAAATTCAGTGGCCAAAGGGAAACTTTGATCCTTTCAACAACTAACCTCCACTAGTCATCTTCCCTCCATATTTTGTAGAGCTCTTTTCCTATATGGGAGATACAAGGTTTAATCATCAAGATGCATCAAAGTCACTGGTAACCTTGTTATATGTTATAAAAAAATGGTGAAGTTATCTATTTTTGTCTTTTAGGGAAAACATCCTTGGACACAATCATCTCATCTTTGAAGGTGGTTTACACTTCCATTTTCCAACCTAACTATTGATCAAATTTGACTTTTAGGTCAAATTTTGGCACCTCTAGGTAGAAACATGAATTTTTGGTATTTTAAGGGTCTAATACATATGTCACAAGGTGTTTTATAGTTTAATTATTATCATTTAATGTTATACTAACCTTGGTTTTTAGTCATTTTAGTCATTTTGGGTAATTTTAAGGTCAAAAACGTATATTTAATGAATTATATATATTTATTGGGAAGTGTGAAGATTAAAAAATATTATTTCACATCCCATGTGTCCCACGAGGTCCTAATAAACTGACATAACTAAAATTTGGTAGGTTCTTTAGAATAAAGGGTAGTTTTCTTAGGATAAAGGTGAGTTTGGCACTTGTAAGACTCATAGGGATGTGTTACATGTGGGATATGGTTTTAATATTACTCTTAAAATTAATTATATCTATATTAGTGATTTAAACTATTTTTAAATGCCATTTTTGTCCTAAAACCATTCTACTCCTTTTTCACCCTTCTTGGCAAGCAAAAGTAGTCTTTAGGGTTGTACTTAGTTTGAATAGCAGTGAAGGTTTTAGACCAAACACCTTAGAGAGGTGAAATTAAACTTAGATAATTTTATTTAAATGTAAATATTTTGAATAATTATGGACTTTAATTCATAAACCATCCTCATGAATTTGACTATGTTTTTTCTACTAATCTATGTACCCTATAGGTTTTGATCCATTTTTGTCAATTTTTTATGAAACAGTTAATAAGGTTTATTTAATATGATTTTTGTCACCTTATATAATTCTATTTATTGTTGGTTTCATGTTACAAGTTGATTTGATAGTCTAAATAGCTCACTTCTTAGGAAGGTGTCACCATGTGAGGTTTCACTCAAAGATCTTTGTTTACAAAGTGTTTGGTTCTCAAAATAATCATCACAGGAACATGTTATTATTTTTATCATATATTAATTCCATATTTATAATCTCATTTCATGTTATATCCCATTACATCATGCTTGAAACAAACTTGTAGTCCACTATCATACTCAGTCAACTTCTTGCTCACTCTTGCTTGTAGTCATGATAAATTACATGCATGAAACCCATTTGGAATGTTCATAAATATTTTTTGAATTTTTTTAAGGCCTTTGTGTAACCTTTAATATCATGAGGTGGTGATTCAAGTTTTCATTTGATGCAAGAGAGAGGGACTATGATGTTATGTGCAACATTTGCATTCAGTTTACCATTGACAAGTGCCTATAGGAGTTTTCAAACATTGAAATGTGATATAGAAACTTTCCTAAATTTATTAATACCATTATATATTGTTTTATATTTTTGAAAATCATGGATTTTTGGCATGAGTCAAGACAATGCTTGTTTCCTACCTTTCCATCTTCACTACCTATGCATGACCATAACCACCTATAGGTGGTACCACAGAGGACATGGGAACCATTTTGAGGAGTTTAAATTAATTTTGAAACTGTAATTAAAGTCCCATAATGATTAAATTATAATTACATACACATTTGAAGAGTTATAATGGAAAATGGAAGGATAGACTACCTTTAAAGATGAAGTGACTGAGTTCTAGGATTTAGTCCCTAAAAATGTAGAACAAAGGTCCATGGACATTTTTTGAATAGCATATGACATATTTTAAAGAGATTATGATGAATATTAATGATAATTAATTATATTATATATTTATATCAAGATCCATGCAAATTTTGGGGAGAAGGAGATCAATATAAAGTGGTTTTTAGGGAGCTCAAAGATACCCTTAAAACCACTAAAACCAAACATAGGTTTAAACCCTTAAGTGGTCACTGGTATACAAAAGAATAAATATGGAATATTTTTATATTTTTATGGCCTAATATAATTAAGGGAATACCAAATGAATATTAAAATCATTAACATGATGTGGATATGCATTGTTTTGGATCCCATGAAACCTATAAGGGTGTCTTCCTCTCAAAATAATCACCTACAACAAATAGTCAATAAGCATTAAGAAAGGATTGATAATCTTGAGTTGTCATTGCACATATATTTTTTGATTATTTAATAAAAAATTTATCATGAAAAAGAACACTCAAGGATGGTTTTGTTAATTTAATTCAAGGTTTTGAAATAAACCTATAGGAGCTCTGACCTACAGTGCATTATGGTAAGCAATGAGTAGAGAAGTAATGTTTTGATGTGGAAATAACATGAGAATAATAAAAAAGAATATAAACACATAAAAATTGATCTTTGAAGGTGGTAATTATACCTTTAAACATCATTTCCAATTCATAATTCATGAAAAGTGCACCTACAGGTGTAATGTTTAGGGATCAACATAGTCATAGTTGAAACTTAGTTTTGACTAAGTATTAGGGGTATATGGTAAGTTATAATGATAAAGGATATTAAAACAGATAAAACATTATTTTTATGACTTTAAATTTTTCTATCCAACATAAATCATGTTTTTATACCTACATGGGTCATTCATGAGAGGTGAAAAAAGAAACACAATCAAGAATGGAAACTCAATTTTGACTGAGTAGAGAGCATAGGGGATATGTCAAAAAATTTAAGGGATGAATAGTCTTAGAATTTTTTTTAAAGGTTTTTATATTATATATAGATCATATCAAATCACAAAAAATCAAAGGAGATTCAAACCCAAGTAACATATAGTCAAACTAGGAAATGCCTAAACACAGTGTCTTTCCTCACAGTTCACTTTGGTTTTCAATGCCTTTGGAGGCTCTATTAATGAAATAAAGAGATGGGATTTTGTATAGGGAATATATAATAATTGAATTATAATATATAATATCCAATATTATTTTAATAAATATGATATTTCCCTCTATTTTGTCTTAGATATAGGGCATTCCCTTTTGAGCACAAACTGGCAGTTTTAGAAAAGGGTAGTAAATGAATGATCTTAGGAGATATTTGAAACTTGAGGAGAGGTATTTGTATTTTTAATACATCCATACCAAAATTATTAAAAAAAAAACACATAAATTTTAAACTCAATAGGGTGCTCCATGCTCTTAAAGTTGTAGTTAGGCCTAAGGGCAAGGTTTTGGCCTAGAGCCCAAACAATAGGTAATTTTAATTTATAACTATGGGAGAGATTTATATAATATTTGGAAAAAAAATGGGATAAAATAATATTTGTTTAAGCTATTGGATTCATGGATAACCATTAAAAATACATTTTCATCTTCAAGGACAACTTCGGTCTACTTGAGCATGCTTAAGCCTAAAGCCACTTAGAGAGTAATTCACATTTAGAACTTTGGATATACTTTAAAATAAATTTTATTATGTTTATGGGGGTTTAATATGTGTTTTTTATCCATTTTTATAGAAAATAATTCATGAAAAGGTTAATTTTGGACTTTAAGGTCACCCAGGCCTATTAGAATAGAGAGACAAGCTTGATAGGTCAAATTTGAAAGATCAAATATCTCTCAAAGTGTTTCATGGGGGAAAAATAATTTTGGAAGTGTTATAAAGGTCATTTTAAATCATTTTTGTGATTTTTTTTAGTTTTAATGTCAAGTTTTTATGAATAATGCTTAACAGTCAAAACTGCTCAAAACCCTTACAAACCCTTCCTAGTGAATAGTTTGTGGAAATGGAGTTTAAAATATATTGTAATGGAATATTTTTCTTAGGATAAGGATTGGAAATTTTATAATACTCTGTAAATATAATACTCACGCTTTTTTACTATATAGAATTGTATGAATAGGGTACAAAACAAGGGGTTATTGACTACTTTATGAGGTTTAATGCTACAGGAGGAGTTTGAATATGAAATAAAGTCTAGAGGGAGGATTAGGAATTTTAATAACTCACTATGGTAATTTATTTATAATAAAAAAGTCCTAGGTGTCCAAAATAGAGCTCTCATCTTAGCCAGTCAAAACTAACCTAGTGGATAATCTAGTGAAAAGGGTGGAAAAATTCATATGAGCTAATTTTAAGGTATCCCTAATGATTATAAGGCCATGGATGGTATTTATAGGTTTCATAAACTCCCTAAAATTTATTTTTATTATAAATTTATGCAAGTTTTAGGAATGGTGTGTAGGGTGCATTAAGGAGGAGCTTTTTGGACTTTAGATGATGATGATGGCTCCTTTCCAAATGATTCTAAATGACCAAGCCTACAAATAATGGATAAAGAGGCATGTATAAAATACATACATTTAATTTTAATCATAATACCTCTCCATAATCATTTTTTTTATGTTTAAATAGGTCCAAATCATGAAGGTATTTTTGTAGTCTAGAATAAGGAGTTTTATGCCACTTTACAAGAATTTGATGACTTAGATGGACACTTGAGCTTCTTAACCTTACATTTTTCCTCCCATATCCTTTTATTATTCAAAAATAACTTATTGTTTTATATTTATAAGTGTCATTTTGACCCTTATACTACTCTCTCCTCCTTTCTCTCTCAAGTTCTATAAGAACTATCCATTTTAGCCATTGTAACTTATGCTCCACCTGAGTATGGAAAAGCTCCACTGCTTTATATACCATTTGATAAATAATAATACTAATGTTTTAAATATTCATGACTATTATTATTGTGTTTTATTTGAATTTTTTATCCTTATTAGTGAAGACTATAGATTCATTAGCATGTCTCATTATTGCATCTTATTTGCAGTTGGAAAGCTTCTTCTTACAGGGCATGTAAATTATTCTAGAAAATGTCAAGGATTGAGTGAGTTATTATTTTCATTATTGAAATTCAAGGCATATTATCTATTCCTCCTATGTTTTTAAATTCATCCATAACCTTAAAATGTAACATTGATGTGAGAAGATGCAGATTAAAGGAGTGTATGTTTAGTTTGTCCGTTGATTTCATGTATAACATACAACTAGTTAGAAGTCATCAATCTATAAGTGTATTACCTCCATTAGGATAGTTTTATTTTAGCTTTATCTATCCTATTTAATGACCAAATTTTAGGTGTAGTTTCAATCCAAAGTGGTACATCAAGGGAGCTAGCCATATATAGAGACTCACCTCATCCTTAGGCTACCCAAAAGCTTAGAGGTGTTTCATTATGCCACTTGGATGAGAAGAGATTAGGAATCTCCTAAAATGGTGAAAATCCAAGTGATAATATTTTTTGGCATGCCAAATGGTATTCTTGGTTGCATAGGTTAAAATATTTTTGGTGTTGTCTTTCAACAATCAGCCTTTATAGGCATCTATCCAAGTATCAATGGTGACTCTAGAGATACATTAGTTGGTTGAGTAGCCTAGGTTTCTTTTTAAATATTTTTGGTAATATAATTATTTGTTTTCTTTATTTTAATGATGTTACATGGATAATTTTGGTGTTGACTACTATTTTTTACAAGTTGGTGAGACATTACAAGCTTGTGCCATTCCATATCAACAAGAGTAAGTTATTAATTAGCCCTTCCATGAAGTTTACCAGCCCCAATATGGTTATTATCAACATAAATATGATCATATTAAACATTATCATGAATTTTATCAGTCATATAGCCAACCTTATCAATATCTTCTTTCTCCTAGCCAACCTAGTCACTTCCAAGTCAGTCCATTTTCACCTTCAAACAAACACTTTTGGGATATAAAAGTACATTTTGGAGATTGATACTCTAAGGGGATGTGGTTAAGATTTTTGAGTCATATTATTCATAAGGTGAGAGATTTATTATAGTTTTTAAAAATATAGTGGGTACTTATTAAGAGATCCAATTGGCAAAGGCTCACAAGTTATATGCTTTATGTGAGTGGCCTAGTTTATTCCTCAGAGGATAGGCTAGGATTTCACAAAAGGCAACCTCACCAAACCTATAGGCCTTCATATTCACTTCCCCAAGTTTCCTATCAGCCATATTTTAACCTTACTCATTATCCCAATAAAGTATATCAAATTCATCCTTTTCCCAATCAGTTAGAAGATAGAGTTGAAAAGAGAAACCTTGTTTTTCAAGCCAATCTTGATAGGCAGATTGAGTTAGCTAATATTAATATGAACTAGTCCATGTTAGAAATAAAGAAATTATAATTAAATTACTCATTCACCTCTCAAATTAAATCCCCACCACCTTAAAAAGATACTTCTAATTCTAACATTCAAAGATAGAATAATAAAGTGGAATCATGGGGAAAGAAAGAAGATAGAAGTATTGTAAAGGAGTGTGAAGTTAAGAATGAAGTTAATCCTTTGAAATTCCCTCCCACCATTATTAAAGAGACATATTTTATTCCATTTCAACCCTATTTTACTCATCCTTATCATGAATACTCCTATGAACTTCAAGAAATACTTTTCCAAGAGAACCTAGCCAAGCAAATTGAAGAGTTAGAAGCAAAGATGAAATTTCTATGTCAAGGTGTGATGGAAGGTTTAAAACCAAAAGAGGATATATGCATAAACACACTCCATAAACCCTTTATAAATAGATTCCTAAAGATAAATAAGATTTAAATTAAGTGGTTTTAAACTATAAGTAATAAAATCATGTTGTTTTAGCCCAATGTATACCTCCCCTTCCTCAAGAGCTTTGAAAAGAATACCCTACACTTAACTCTCAATCTGATTTTGAGTTTTATTTACCACATCCACAAATTAGTTCATATTTTCCTCACCCCATAACCAATTTACTAGATTTACATATGGTATGGGAGCCTAATGAATAAAAATTGGTTAATAAAAACTCATAACTCTTTCTTGAAGAAAGCCTAGTTCCTTGGCAACCTCATTGGACTAAGTCACATGACTTCAAAATGCCTAGTCTTGGAATCACAATGAATATGGAATATATTTTAGCCCTTGAGATCCAAATTCATGTTGTGGTATTTGTTATGAAACTTGAGAGTTCTCAATAGGTCCTAAGTGATAAATAAGATGTGGTTTCTTATGTTGAATATTCAGACTAGATTGATGAGGAAGAATGTTGTCCTTATGCCAAAGAGGGAGAAATGGTCATTGATTCTTCCATCACTATGAAATAAATCATGTATGGGAAATAAAAATCTCATAATAAGCCTTGGGATGATTTATTTTTAGTCATTAGAGTAGGTTATACTCCTCTTTCAGGAGGTTATGATCTGGTCAAAGATGGAGAAGGCAACCTTGGCACTCAAGTGAGTATGCAAAGAAAAATTAACCTTTCAAATATATCCTTTCAAGAAGAATATAAATTTCATGATGAAATTTTTTAAGTAATAAAGATATAATATCATCCTATCAACTATTTTAGAGAAACACATCAGCTCTTTAAGGATGGAACAACCTCCTATTGGCCTCAATCTTCTAAGGAACATGAAACTACTCCTCTTAAAGCTATGCCTACTAAAGAGATACAAGATGATCATGAGATTAAGAGTAGGAAGAAATATGAGGTATGTGTATAATTTAAATAGGAATATATCTACATTTGAGACCTATTTGAAGATGATCTACTTGAGGGTAGATCAAGTAAAGTGCCAAGTAATAGGTCTGATCTTCAAAGCATGCAATGTAAGAAGAAACATGCTTGGCACTATGATTCATCCCATCATAAAGATGATTCAAGGATTTTTCATTTTTATCATAAAAATTAGGTATTATTAGTCTCTAATTATGAATAATAGGTTATTTTTTATTCCCCTAAGTGCCTTGATCACATGAGTGTGTGTGTCTTGTGTGTTTGTTTGTTTGGTTTTGTGTGTGTCCTTTATTTTGTGTGGTTGAGGTAGTCAAGTGGTCTTATCTTGATCAAATCTTAGTGGTCAATGGTTAAAGGTCCTTTTGTTTTGTTTCAAAATTCATGTGATTCCATAACCCAATAGAATGATAAGGCTATTGTTCTAGTTAGCATAGTAGGCATGCTACCCATATGAGTCACCAATTTGTTGACCAAATTTGACTTTTAGGTCAAATTGGGGCACCCCTAGGTAAAAAATTGACTTTTATGTGTTTTATAGGTATAATAAATGTGTCATAATGTGTTTTATAGGTTAATTAATGTCATATAATTTTATGCTAGCCTTGGTCCTTTGTCAGTTTAGTCCTTTTATCATTTTGGGTCATTTTGAGGTCAAAAAGGTACATTTAATGAATTATACAGATTTATTGTGAAGTGTGAATATTAAAAAATATGATTTCACATCCCATGTTTCCAAAGAGGTCTTAATAAATTGACATAACTGAAAGGTGATAGGTTCTTTAAAAGAAAGGGTAGTTTTCTTGAGGAAAAAGGTGAGTTTGGCACTTTTACATCTCATGGGGAAGTGTGGCATGTGGGAGAAGGTTTTAATATGACTATTTATCTTCCTTATATCCATATTAGTTCTTGACACACTCTGGAAGTACCATTTTGGGCCCAAAACCATTCTACTCCTTTTTCACCCTTCTTGGCAAGAAAAAGCAATCTTTAGGTTTGTACTTGGTATGAAAAATAGGGGAGGTTTCAGACTAAATGCCTTGGAGAGGTGAAAGTACATAGAGATATTAATTTTCATATAAATAGTTTGAATAATTATATATTGTGCTTCATGAACCATCCTCTTGAAGTTGACTATGTTTTTTTGCCTACAAATACATGTACCATAAAGGTTTTGATCCATTTTTAGTAATTTTGTATGAACAATTGATGAGGTCAGTTTAAAATAATGTTTAAATCCTTATATAATTTTTTTTCATGCTTAAAGTTGATTTGATAGTCCAAATAGCTCACTTTGCAAGAAGGTGTCACCATGTGAGGTTTTAGTCAAAGATATTTTTTTGCAGAGTGTTTGGTTCTTAGAGGAAGATTCATAGTAATGTGATGTGATGTTTCTCATATATTAATGGCATATTTATCATATCCTTTCATGTTTTATCTCATTACATCATGCTTGCAACAAACTTGCAGTCCACTATCATACTTAGTCAACTTCTTGCTCATTCCTACTTGAAGTGATGATGAATTACATGTATGAAACCTATTTGACATGTTCATATAGATGTATTTAAGGTTTTAAGTCCTTGATGTACCCTTTAATAGCATGAGGTAGTGAGTCAATTTTTCATTTAATGCAAGAGATAGGGACTATGATGTAAAGTGCAACATTTACATTCAGTTCACCATTAATAGGTGCCTACAAGAGTTTTCAAGCATTAAAATGTGATATAAAAACTTTCATAAAATAATTCATACCATGATATATTATTTTATATTTTTAAAGAGAATGTATGTTGGTCATGAGGTCAAGACAATGCCTCCCTTTCCATCTTCACTACCTGTGCATGACTACAACCACCTATAGGTGGAACCACAGAGGGAAAGGGAACCATTTTGAGGTGTTGGAATTGATGTTTAAACTCTCATGTAGGTACTATCATTAATAAAACATCTTGACATACCCATTTGAATAGGTATAATGGAAAATGGAAGGATATACTACCTCTAAGGATAAAGTGACTGAGTTCTAGGATTTAGTCCGTGAAAATGCAGAACAAAGGTCCATAGACATTTTACGAATAACATATGACATAGTTTAAAGATATTTTGATGAATATTAATGAGTATTACTTATATTATATATATATATATATAAAGAGTCATGCAAATTTTGGGGAGAATAAGATTAATAGAAAGTGGTTTTTAAGGAGCTCAAAAATACCCCTGAAACCACTATAACCAAACAGTAATACCTATAGGTTTGAACCCTTAAATGCTCATTGATTTACTAAAGATAAGATATGGAATGTTATTATATTCTTATGTCCTCATGTAATTAATTTAATACCAAATGAATATGAAAATCATTAATGTGATGTGGATATGCATTGTTTTAGATTCCATGAAACCTACAGGGGTCTCTTCCTCTCAAAATACTCACCTACAACAAATAGCCAATAGGCAGTGAGCAAAGGATTGATACTCTTGAGTTAGAATTTTAGGTATATGGGGTGACTATGAAATACAATTTGGAGGATGAAAAATAACACTCAAGGAGGGTTATGTTTATTTAATTCAAGGTTAACTTAGAGTTGACTGTGGTAAGCAATGAGCAGAGAAGTAATGTTTTGATGTGGAAATAACATGAGAATAAGAAAAATTAATTAAAAAACCTAAAAAAGGATATTTTAAGGTGGTAAGGAGACCTTTAAACATCATTCCCAATGCCTAATTCATGAAAAGTACACCTACAGGTGTAGTGTTTAGGGATCAACATAGCCACCGTTAAAACTTAGTTTTGATTAAGGAAGTATCAAGGGTATATGGTAAGTTATAATTATAAAGGATATTAAAACATAAAAAAATTATTTTTATTCCTTTAAATTTTTATCTCTAACACAAACCATGATTTTATACCTACATGGGTCATTATTGAGAGGTGAAATAGGAAACACAATCAAGAATGAAAACCCAATTTTGACTGAGCAAAGAGAATAGGGGATATGTAAGAGGATTAAATGGATTAATTATATTATAACACATTTTTAAAGTTTTTTATAATATATATACATCCTATCTTATCATAAAACAAGAAAATGAGAGTCAAAACCATGTAACATATAATCCAACTAGGAAATGCCTACACACAGTGTCTTTCCTCATATTCCACTTTAGTTCTCAATGCCTTTGGATGGTCAATAAAGAGACGTAATTTTGTATGTGAAATATATAATACTTTAATAATCCTATAAAATATCCAATATTTCCTAAATAAATAAGGGATTGCCTTTTTGTCTCAGATAGAGGGCACTCCCTTTTGAGCATAAATTGGCTATTTTGGAAAAGGGTAGTAAATGGATGATCTTAGGAGCTATTTAAACCTTGAGGAGAGGTATTTTGAGTTTTAATACATCCATAAAATAATTATAAAATAAACATATAAATTTTAAACTCAATATGGTGCTCCATGCTCTTAAAGTTGTAGTCAGACCTACGTATAGGGTTTTGGCCTAGAGCCCAAACAATAGGTCATTTTAATTTATAACTATGAGAGAGATTTATAGCCTATGTGAAAATATTTTTTATAAAAAATAATATGTGTTTAATATATTGGATGTAGGGATAACCATCAAAAATCCATTTTGAGATTCAAGGACAACTCAGGTCTACTTGAGCATGTTTATGCCTAAAGCCACTTGGAGAGTCATTCAAATTTTTATCTTTATATATGATTTAAAATGAATTTTATTATTATTTTGGGGGAATATTAGACGTTTTTTATCCATTGGTATATATAATAAGTCAAAAAAAAGTTCAATTTTGGACTTGAAGGTCACTCGGGCCAGTTGGAATAGAGAGACAAGATCGATAGGCCAAATTTGAAAGCTCACAACTTTCAAATTTTTTCATTGGGGAAAAATATGTTTATAGGTGTTATAAATTTCCTTTTACATAATTTTTTTGAGATTTTATTTCATGTTTAATTTCAAGTTTTTATGAACAATGCTTAAGAGTTAAAACTACTCAAAACCCTTCCAAACCCTTCCTAGTGACTAGTTTGTGTAAATGGAGTTGAAAAGATATAATAATTGAATATTTTTATTAGGATAGTGATTTTTAATTTTATAATACTCCCTAAATATACTCCCCATGTTTTTTTACTATACATAATTGTATGGATAGGATACAAAATAGGGTTTTTTTAACTATTGTGTGTGTTTTACAGTATACAAGAGGAGTCTAAAGATGAAATAAATTTTGGAGGGGGTATTATTAATTTTAATAACTCCATATTTTAATTTATTTCCATGAAAAAAATCCTAATATTCCAAACTATAGCTCTCATCTTAGCTAGTCAAAATTGGCATAGTGGACAAACTAGTGAGAAGGGTGAAGAACTTCGTGTGAACTAATTTTAATGTGTCATTGATAATTATAATTCCATGTAAGGTCTTGATAGGTTTAATATAATACATCACATTTATTTATTGATTAAATTAATAAAAATTTTAGGAAAAGTGTGTAGGGTGCATGAAGGAGGAGTTTTTTGGACTACAGATGATGATGGTTCTTTTCTAGATGACTCTAGATGACTAGGCTTGCAACCAATGCATGGAGAGGCATGTATTAAAGACATACCATTCATTAAAATCAAAATACTTATCCCTAATCAGTTTTTGGAAGTTCAAATAGGTATAAATCATGAAGTTAGTTTTCTAAACCATAATAAGGAGTTTCATGCCACTTTGTAAGAGTTTGATGACTTGGATGGACACTTGGGCTTCCTAACCTTGCATGGTTTATCCCATATACTCTTATCATGCACAGTTAACTAATTATATTAGATTTAAAAGTGTACTTATGAACCTTATACTTATTTCTCCTCTCTCTCTCTCAAAGTCTATAAGAACTAGCCATTTTAGCCATTGTAACTTATCCTCCACCTAAGTATGGTGAAGCCATAATCATTTTCATACCATTTGATCAATAATAATACTGATGTTTTACCTCTTCATGACTATTATTGTTGTGTTTTATTTTAATTTTCAATCTTTCTTAGTGAAAAATATGGATTCCTTAGCATGTTGTCTCATTCTTTCATCCTATTTGTAATTAGAAAGATCTTTCTTATAGGGCATGTGAAGTGTTCCAAGAAATGTCAAGGATTGAGTGAGTTAGTATTTTCATTAGTTCCATTCAAGGCCTCTTGTATCATCCTAATATATTTTTACATTCATCCATAACCTCAAAATGTAACATTGATGTGAGAAGATGCAAATTGAAGGTGTGTATGTTTATTTTATCCATTAATTTCATGTGTAACATGAAGCTGGTTGGAAGTCATCAATATTTTTGGTATATCACCTCCCTTAGGATTTTTTGCTTTCATTTTTATCTCTCAATTTTCACCCCCAAATTTTAGGTGTAGTTTTAATATAGATTGATACATCAAGGGAGATATCCCTATCTAGAGATTCACCTCATCCTTAGGCTACCAAAAAGTATAGATGTCTTTCTATTGTTCCATTTGGATGAGGAGAGCTTAGGCATCTCCTCAAAGGGTGAAATGTTAAGCATAGAATATACTGAGAGGGGGGGGCTGAATCAATATATTATATATCTTATAAAAATTTCCCTTTACCAAATTCTACTTAATCAAACATTCAAGATATGTAATAAAATTCAAACAATAAACATCACACAAGATAGAGAGAGACACCAGATATAACGTGGAAAACCAATGTAGAAAAAACCATAGAGAATCAATCTCAAATATATTCATGAGAAAAAACCCACAAGAGCACCATACCCCTTTGCCGAGTACCACCCTAGCTACAACTCATGAGCACCAACTCATAGGAGCTTTAAAACCCTTTTCCGAGCACCAACCCAGCAACAATTTGTGAGCACCAACCAATAAGAGCACCAAACCCTTTGCCAAACACCAACGCACAGGAGCACAACCCATTTTTTGAGCACCAACCCATCAACAATTCATGAGTACCAACCCACAGGAACACCAACCCATTTGTGTATACCACACACCTATCTCTCAATGTTGTTATCTCAACAAATGATAGATCAATACAACATCTCCTTCCTCTCTCTCACCTTTTCTCTTCTAAGCTAGATATAACAAATACAAATCATATTCATCTCTCACAATTTCTCTTCTAAGCTAGATATTACAATATCAAATCAACCTCTCACTTCCATATTACAAATGGCTACTCAAGCCTTTATTTATAGCTTTCCAAATGACCTTTGGCCTTCCCCCTTTGTGACCCTTCAATTCTCATGGAAAATGGTGCCAATCTTGGATGACCCTTCATATTCAAGCCTTTGAAAAGTCATGTGGTGACCCTTTGTGACCAAAAACATCCTTCCCACTTTTGTCCTTATCTTTGGTGACTTTTTGTATTCCTCAAAGTGTCCCTTCATGAGAAATTGTGCCCTTACTCTTTTGTCTTCACTTGGTGACTCTTGGTATTCCCCAAGATGACTCTTCATGGGAAAATGCATCCCATCCTTCTTTTATCTTTATGCCATGGCTCTTCGACTTCTCCATGGGCCCTTCTTTTGTCTCATATGCAACAAAAAATATATTCGTTAATATTAAATAAATATTAACTCACATTAGCCAAGATAAACAATATTAAATGCAATGGGGCCTTTATCACCAATAATGCTAAACCTTTGACATCAATGACAATATTTCCAACAATCTCCCCCTTTGTCATTGAAGGCAACCTCAATCCTAAAACTGCCACATCCTGTCACTTGTACATCCTATCATTTGAAAACATACAGTAACTCCCCCTTACTGTAGCAACCTATACCTATTCCCTTTACCTATTTTTTGCACCTATACCTGTACCTATTAGTCTCCCCATTTGACATTAATGGAAAAGGGCCTACCTGGAGCTAACACTTAGCTCCCCCTCACTTGATGTTGAACATCAATGGCAGGAAGTAATAGAAATTACTCCCAACTCCTCTCACCAATCTTTGAATATATCCTTTGATCGTGCCTTTGAGAAGATATCTGAAAATACATATACATTGTTCCCAGTCCTTTGAGCATTTGCAATCAAATCATTTGAATCCTTTATTCTAATCTCACAACCTTTAGCATGAAACCTTAATGTGTATCCTTGATCACAAATTTGACTAAGACTCAACAGATTATGCTTAAGAACTTTTACATACAAAACATTCTTAGTCTTAGTTCTACCATAATCCAAACTCAAATTACCTTTTCCAGCTATCTTGGTAGTGGTTTTATCTCCAAACCTCATTGTGCCACCATTGATATTCTTTAGAAATATGAATTTACTTTTATCTCTTATCATATTCCTTGAACATCCGCTATCAATTAACCATGGCTGATCTTTACCTCTTACATGCAGGGCTATCTAAACCATCATAGAATCTTCATGTTGTTTCTTCTGCCATGAACATGTCTGAACCTTCTTCCTAATTAATGGAGCTTTGAAACTCTAATCCTTCTTCTTGATGAATGGAGCTTTAAACCTTTGATCCTTCTTAACTGACTCAAACGTGATTTTGCAATACTGAGCTATGTGTTTGAAGTTATTGTACTTGTAACATACTATGGTCTCTTCATCAAAGCTTGATAGAGGAGCAAAAGAGTTGTGGCTTTTGTTTCACTCTACTTGACTTTTCTTCTCCTTATTTTTGAAATTGTTAGCTCTTTTTCTACATTCTAATTTCTTGTGACCATATCCATTACAATAAAAACAATAGCTATAAAAATAAGACCTATCTATATGTCTCTGACCTAATTACCTTTTGTAGCTTTGTTCTCTCTAGCCTTCTCTATTTAGAATGTCCTCTGTATTTTTTTCTTCTCCCCTTTTTGTTTCATCTTTTGTAAGAGCTTTAGCATAGCTCTTTTTTTTTTCAAATCTGATCCCAATCTTATCTAAATATTCTTTTTGACTTTCCAATATCTTATTCAACATGTTAGTGCCATCTTCAAATTTTGAATCACTGACTACTTTATCACTGACTGCTTTCTTAATATCTTCTTTTAAAGAGGCAATTTCAACAACATACCTTTCACAATATTTTCTTCAAGACCTTGAATTTGATTTACTACCTGATCAACTCGCAAGAGATAACTTGTTATTTCTTCTTCTTCTTCCATCTTCAAACTTTCAAGCTGCCTTCTAAAAGTCTGCAGCTTAGCTTGTTGAACCTTTCCATCACCTTTGTAAATATTCTCAAGCTTTACCCAAGTTTCATGAGAAGATTTACATTACATAACTTTAACAAATTTAGATTCACATAAACCACATAAAATAACATTTAATGCTTTAGCATTACATTCACTTACAATATTTTCTACTTGAGTAATTGTAGATGTCTGTGGCTCTTCATATTCCTCCACCACTACTTTCCATATGTCAAATCTAAGGGCCATCAAATAAACCTTCATTATCATGCTCCAAAAAGCATAATTCATCCCATCAAACAAAGGTGCCTTATTTGTATAAAATCCTTCCTATGACCCAGCCATTGTGCTTTCTTGATCTACCTTCAAGCTGTAAAACTTTTCAAAAAGGAACCTGCTCTAATACCAATTGTTAAGCATGGAATATACTAAGAGGGGGGGGTGAATCAGTATATTATATATCTTATAAAACTTTCCCTTTACCAAATTCCACTTAATCAAACATTCAAGATATGCATAAAACTCAAACAATAAACATCACACAAGATAGAGAGAGACACCAGATATAATATAGAAACCCAATGTGTAAAAAACCATGGAGAATCAATCTCAAATATATTCATGAGAGCAAACCCACATGAGCACCATACCCCTTTGCCGAGTACCACCCCAGCTACAATTCATGAGCACCAACCCAAAGGAGCTTCAAATCCCTTTGCCGAGCACCAACCCAATAACAATTTGTGAGCACCAACCCATAGGAGCACCAACCCCTTTGCCAAGCACCAACCCAGCAACAATTCATGAGCACCAACCCATAGGATCACCAACCCCTTTATTGAGCACCAACCCAACAACAATTCATGAGCACCAACCCACAAGAGCACCAACCCCTTTGTGTATACCACACACCTATCTCTCAATGTTGCTATCTCAACAAATAATAGATCAATACAACATCTCCTTCCTCTCTCTCACCTTTGCTCTTCTAAGCTAGATATAACAAATAAAAATCATATTCGTCTCTCACAATTGCTCTTCTAAGCTAGATATTACAATATCAAATCAACCTCTCACTTCCATATTACAAATGGCTACTCAGGACTTTATTTATAGCTTTCCAAATGACCTTTGGCCTTCCCCCTTTGTGACCCTTCAATCCTCATCGAAAATGGTGCCAATTTTGGATGACCCTTCATATTCAAGCCTTTGAAAATTCATGTGGTGACCCTTCATGACCAAAAACGTCCTTCCCACTATTGTCCTTATCTTTGGTGACTTTTCATATTCCTCAAAGTGTCCCTTCATGAGAAATTGTGCCCTTATTCTTTTGTCTTCACTTGGTGACTCTTGGTATTTCCCAAGATGACTCTTCATGGGAAAATGCATCCCATCCTTCTTTTGTCTTCACCCCATGGCTCTTTGACTTCTCCATGTGCCCTTCTTTTGTCTCATATGCAACTAAAAATATATTCATTAATATTAAATAAATATTAACTCACATTAGCCAAGATAAACAATATTAAATGCAATGGGGCCTTTATCACCAATAATGCTAAACATTTGACATCAATGGCAATATTTCCAACATGAAAATCCAAGTGACAACACTAACACTTAAAATAAGTTTTCCATGATCAACACCACATACTAAGACTCCAATAAGAGATTCACTATGTTCCAACATATCTATACATCTACCTCCATATCTCTATGGTTCTACCTATAGGTGGACATTTTCACATAGAAATAATGAGGCTGAGTATGGAAAATGGGCATTATTTTGACCGTTTAATGATTTTTATACCTATCTCAAAGATTTTAAATAAAATATTTTCATTATCAATGACCTTGATCAGTTTAGATACTCCTTTTGAACATGATTGGTATGAGGGAACTTGTAGATGTATTTTGAGTTGTTTGCAGATAGTGAGCATAATTAGAGAACTATACATAGTGAATGGTCTCATGAACAAACCTAATATATTTACCAAATCATCATATGGATGTTTATCACTATCAATATATTGAAAAAAGTTTCAAAACCTCTATTCCAATGTGATATATTTCTAAAAGATGCTTGTAGATGTACATTCACGGTTCCTTAACTATATATGTTGCATATGACTACCATTAATGACCCTTTGTGATATTTGAAAGTTTTAATATGATTTTTCATATAAAAATATCATTTAAAACACCTTTTTTAATCTCCATTTCTCATTTATAATATGGTTAGATCTCAAACATCATGGTTGTAGCTGAGAGCAAGTAGATGGTTGACTGTGAGTATGACATGACTAAATGTTTGATCAAATCATGGTGTTGTAAGACCAAAAAATTTAAGGTAAGTGATCAATATGTAATTTAAACATGTAAAACATCATATACCATTCACATGAATCCCTTTTAGAGAATACAACTTTTTACAAGTACTAAAATTGATTGTAATTCCACCTAGAACATCAACTTGCAAATTTAACTAATTAGCCAATGATATCTTTGGAAAACATGAAAAAAAGAATGTAAATAATTATAATATAGATCCAATATCACCTAAAATCAATATAATCAATTGTATTTTATATAATCATCTAAACAAGAGCAAAACCTGTAGGGTATGAGAAATAGTGAGCATAAAAACATAGTGAACTTGTTAGAGATGATTAATAAAGGACAATTGACCAATAATTGAACTCTTTTTATGTAAATTTATCTCTCTAATTGTAAATTCACCTTCCAAATCCATTTTACTTGTAACTTATCCAACTATCTGTACCAAACATAAACCTACTAACTGGTTTTGTGTGTTTAGAAGGGCAAAGCAAGATTAGAATGGTTTTGGATATTTTATAGCATTTAAAAATAATTTAAGGTATTGAGATGAGTTTTATTAATATGAAGATCCATTACATGACATTATCTCATGTGTCACTCTCTCTCATGGTCTATATAAGTGCCAAACTCTTCCTTTTTTAATTAATTTCCTAGTTTCAGTTAGAAAATTTGCAAGTTTCAGATGAACTAAGATTACTGATATGAAATATGACATATTGGATGTTTTAAATAAAACTAAGGCACTTTGACACCTTGAAAACCATTCCACTTGCATACATGACCCCTAAATGGCTACTAAGTGACTCAAAATGACATACAAGCTAATTAGACCATGACCAAGGCTAAAAAGTCATTAAATTACATGAAATAGACTATAACACACCATATGACAAAATTTTAAACCCTTATATAAGTTTTTAATATAGGGGGTTGACCCATTTTACTTGTGGTCAAAATGGTCAACATCTTTAGCAATTTGCCAATGGTGGCATGTTTATTATGTTGTGACTAGTTGCCTAATCCTATTCATTGGGATATGGAGTCACATGTACACCATGTTTGACATAAAAATTACCTTTTAAAACACAAAAAAAAAAAAAAAAAAAAAAAAAAAAAACAAACTAATGAGTAATGTCACACAAGACAAGAACTAAGACAAAACACACTTGTGCTTCATGAACACTTATGGAACACACAGACCAAACTAAATAGACTAACTCAAACACAAGATAACCTAATATAAAAAATTCCACTAGGGTCAAAAGGAAATTTTGAAAATTCTCTTATTTCATTATGTGAAGGAATTAGTGAGACATGTAGCCTTTTGACCTTTAGAATTGATGCTTCCATCTTCTTCATGGTATTTTCCAACTTCATTTGCATGATGTTTGGTGAGAACCAAGCATCTCCATACAGGTTGGATATGGAAATGAACTCTTATTGGATCTAAAAAACCTTAAATTTCTCATATGGATCATTAATTACAACTTCTAATAGTGGTTCAACAAGGCATACCTTCTTGAGTTCCATAGTGCTCTCAATAAGTTTGGGTTTATTCTTAACTACATGTTCTTCTAACTCATTATGGAGATTTGCATATTATACCCAATCTTGGTCATTTTACTTAATGTAAGACTTTTTCTCCACCTTGTCATGTACTTTACCCTCAACTTTTAAAATATCTTTAAGATCTTGCAAGATCTCTATTTGTAGTTAACAATCATCTTTGTCATCCTTGTCATTTAGAACCACCACTTATTCAACCTTCTCCCCTTGATGTATGTGGTCATTAATCTAGTGTTATTCATGCTCCAATATAACTAAAGGTGATTCAAAATAATATGGAGGTAGTGATTCATCTCTAAGAACTATGTCTTCTATCTTGGTCTCATGAAACTCTTTTAGGACTGCCACTTCTTAAGGAGTGACTTGACCTTCATCCGTAATAGTACACTACACTTCATGTTTGATATGGTCATACATAACTTCATGATCAACCATGGATTATTATTAAAATACCTCTCTCTTCAATTCTTATCCACATTCCTCATGGAGAGATGAAAAAGAGTCTTCAATATGTTTCTCCTCATTCAAAAAGGTAGGATTGCACTTTTGTTCACCAAAGGGAGTCCCTATGGTGTTTTATTCCTCATAGTCACTCATGACATTTTCTTGATCATACATGAATTTATTTTTCTCTTCTTCACTTTCTTATCTCAATATGGGCTCTTCCTCAAGAATGGGTGGGGTGGAAGGTTGATGAATGGGCTCATGTAAAGGAGTTGGAATATGAGGTGTAGTGGAAGGATGATGAGTTGAAGATGGAGTGTGGGATAAAATAGAAGGATTATGAGTGGATTTAGGAAAGATAAAATAACAATTAATCTCATATGGAAGTGACTTATTGGACTGATTATAGGGACTAAGATCTATATAAGTAGGAGTTGCATCTTGCCAATAATATCTTTGAGATTGATAGGCATCATAGTATGAATGATAGGGTTCATATTGGGACTAATAGGGAGGCATTCCTTGATAGGTTTCTTGGTATCCTTCTGCATAGGGTTTAACAACATGTTCTCCATATGGATAGGGAAATTAAGGGATATATGGATGCCATGACTCATAAGATTGATAACCATTTTGATAGGACTATTAAGGATTAAAATGTGGTTCATAGTAGGGCTGATAGGGATGTTCATGATATGAGTATTGGCCATAGGTATTCATATCAACCTCATGTGTTAGAGGAAAAATAATTATAAATCAAAATATTTAATGAGATATACCTGGTCTACATACAACCAAAAGTTATCATTTAGAATTACCATTGGTGTTGGATTTCTTGCTTCTAAAAGCTAATAGAGGAAACACACACCAATAATCTTCCCACTTCATTTGACATTTTTCCCACTGAGTATACCAAAAAATATTATCACTAATATTTTCACCCTTTTATTATATTTCTTAGCTCTCCTCACCTAAGTGTCACAATGGAAACATCTCACAAGCTATGGGTAACCAATAGGTGAGATGAATCTCAATATTTAAGGGCTAGCTCCCTAAGTATATCGTGAAATGCTTTAACCTATACTAAATGATTATTCATGGGGGAAAAGGGTATATTTTTCATGAAATGAAACCTATTATATGGGGTGATCTACAAATATTTTTCCCATAAGACTTTCATACTCTATCACAAAGAGACAAGGCAAACAACTCTAGTCTAAGAGTCATAGAATGCACTAACATTACTATTTCAATATGAACGTAACATGCACACATAATATCCAAGGTAAGTGAAAACATAGATAATTTTTAGATACTAAGGCTTCCTTTTACACTTAATAATATATACATATGGTTAAGAGTACTTCATATGACCTGCTAGGTTGGAATCACTTGCGTCAAACATGGAAGGATTGAGAGAAAGCAAAGATAAATGAATATCTCTTAATCATTCACTATAAAACTCTTCACACACTTTGAAAATTTGATATATTAACTCAAAATATATTTAATTTATTGTCTAAGGTAAATTACAATGTCAAAAATAGTAGGGATTCTCCATACATGGTGTGGTATTAGATTATAAAGACCAAAATGGTAGATAATTATTGAATTTGAGAGAGAAGTGGGAAACATAAGTCCAAATGTCACTTTAACACTTATCATGTATAGAGGAGGAGTTAAATTTGTATAATAATTAAGTATTAGATAGACCATGTAAGGTTTGATAGGACAAATGGCTCTCCAAACTATGCAACTCATTAGATGTGGCATGAAACTCCTTATTCTCCACAAGAAAAGATGCCTTCATCATTTGGATTTGTTGGAAAATCCAATAATTAAATATGGATAGGTTTCATGATTAACTTGAGATGTATGGGTTATGGACATGATTTTCCATGCATTAGTTACATTCCTAATCATTTGTATCCCTCTAAAAATGAGCCATCACCACTTGTAGTTAAATAAACTCCCCTTTTCACACACCTTGCACTCTTGGATTTAAAATGGATTTATTTTATCATTAAAATATGTAAAATTTGGTTAATTACATGTTTAAATTCCATAAATTACCTTATATTTCTTAGGTGAATGTTAAATAGGCTTCCACTTGAAGTTTCCATACTTCTCACCATCTTACTCACTTTGCTAATTTTGACTAGTTGAGATGAAGCTCCTTTTAGGAAAACTTAAGATATTTTTTTTAAGTGTAAAATGGTCATATTTAGTTATATTAAGTCTTAATATCACTCCCAAAGTTTATTTTTCCTCTTGAAAGTCCTTAAAACTTGTAAAATGCACAAAATAGTCAAAAAATGCAATTCTATACCTTGTTCATATAGATAGGGAATGCCTCAATTATATGGAAATGGTATTTATAGAGTAATATGTAGGATAAAATAATTTACTAATACATTATATTATATTAGGATATCTATCCATCCTTATTTTCCCAATCGGGTCATTTCTAAGGGTTTGCAAGGGTTTTAGACCATTTCCACCCTTAAGTATTTTTCATGAAGATATGATGTTAGAACTAAAAAAATTATGAAAAAGTGATGTTAAATACCTCTATAAACCTCCATAAACTCCTTGAATGTCTATGCATAGCCTTACAGAAGATGTGAGCTTCTAAAGTTGCCTTATCAAGCTAGATTCCTCATTTTCTACAGGCTTGAATTGGTCTTAAGTTAAAGTGAGGTTTCCTATAATATCACATACATTAAAAAAGTTTATAAATATATAAATTAAACCTATAAACATGATCCAATCCATTATAATTATCATCTCATGTTAGAAGTGAAAGTGACTCTCCGTTTGTCTTTAGGCTTAAACCATGCTTTACAGGCCTATTTACAACCTTGATGATTTAGACCACCTTTTTGAGTTCCCTCCAAGTCATAAAGATTATTTTTAAAATATTTAGGATATTTTTTAGGTCATTTGACCCTCTAAGTTTCTTAAAATATAAGACAGACCCTTAGAAGGTAGATTGTGTGTAGGGCTTTACCATATGGATAGTGTATTACTTATTTAGAGCCCCTTATCTGCATTATTTTCTATTGTCAAGAGACTATAGAAACCATAATGGTCATGATGAAGGTGATATATGTCTGATAATTATTTAAAATCCATACATACCTCTTCCCACACCTTGATTGGTCAAGTTTGAATGTAACTTTTGACTTTGTTTTGCTTCAAGACACCACACTTGTAGGTTACCTTGCATGCTTAAGATTGAGAGCAATGTCCCAAGACCTTCTCTTAGTTTCATAGTGTCATTATCATATATTTGGACCCATATACCTTGATGTTATAAAAAAACACCAAAACATCACTCCTCAGCCCCACTATTGCCTACAGTCAACTATAGCTGACTGTGTTAGAGCCATTATGACCCTGTAAGTGTTGATTTCACATTGGAATATGAATCATTTTCCTTTGAGTTTGTCCATGTTATTAAAAACAATATCTAATGAAAATTGTTTTTATATATAGGTTTAGTATCTATTAAATCACATCATGATCTTGGTAAACACCTACAGTCAGGCTGTAAATAAGCATTTTAGGACCTAAGACACCTATAGGTGTTGATGGAACTCCACACCTTGTTCCTCAATCCATTTTGGCACATTATGTAGTCAAAAATGTCTTATTCAAATTAGAAAGGTCATCCATTATGTATACATTTTTAAACTTAGTAGTTTTGGATGTAAGGATTTTCTTTATAGCTCAAAACCTATAGATGATATTGCCTAAATTTAATGGCCAAAGGGTAACTTTGATCCTTTCAAAAACTAACCTCCATTAGTCATCTTCCATCCATATTTTGAATACATATTTTAATATATGGGTGATAAAATGTTTAGTCATTAAAATACATCATGTTCATTAGTAACCTTGTTGTATGCTATCAACCAAATGGTTAAGTGCTCTATTTTTGTCTTTTAAGGAAAAATATCCCTAAACATAGTCATCTCATCTTTGAAGGTGGTTTACACTTCCATTTTCTAACCTAACACTTCAAATAGGTTTTCCATGATAAACACCACATACTAGGACTCCAATAAGAGTTTCACCATGTTCCAAATTCTCCATAAAATTACCTCCATATCTTTGTGGTTCCACTTGTAGGTGGATATTTTCACATATAGCTAGTTAGGTTGAGTATGGAAAATGTGCATTATTTTAACCATTTAATGAGTTTTAGACATATCTAAAAGATTTAAAATATAATATTTTTATTATTAAGGACCTTGCTCAGTTTATATACTCCTTTTCAACATTATTGGTTTCTATGAGGGCACTTATAGGTGCATTTCGAGTTGCTTGCATGCTGTGAGTAGAATTGGATTAATATGCATAGTGAATGGTTTCATGAAAAAACCTAAGATCTTTACCAATTCCTAAAATGGATTTTTATCACTATAAATATATTGAAACAATTTTCAAATCCACTATTCCAACGTGATATCCTTCTAAGAGATGCCTTCAAATGTACATTCATGGCTGCTTAACTATATATGTTTCATATGATTGTCATCATAGACCATTTGTGCTATTTATAAGCTTAAATATTATTATTAATAAAAAATATCATTTAAAACACATTTTTAACTCTCCATTACTCCTATAATATGTGGTTAGAGCTCAAACATCATGTCTATAACTGAGAGGAAATAGAAGGTTGACTGTGAGTATGACATGACTGAATGTTTGATCAAAACATGGTGTTTTAAGACCAAACATGGAAGGGAAATTATCCTTATATAATTCAAACATGTAAAAAATCATTCCCATTCACATTAATCCTTCATAGAGAATCCAAATTTCTACAAGAAGTGAAATTGATTACCTTTCCACCTAAAACATCAAATTTTAAACTAAACTAATTAGCCTATGAGATATTTTCCAAACATGAAAAAAATCATGGAAATAATGATATGAGAGAACAAAAATCATCTAGAATCAATATAAATATTTGGATTATATGAAATCATCCAAACAAGACAAAATCCTATAGGGTATGGGAAATAATAAGCAAAAAAGCATACTCAACTTGTTAAATATGATTCATAAAGAATAGTTGAAAAATCCTTGAAATATTGTTAAATAAACGGATCTCTCTTAGCTTAATTTCACTTCCCAAATGTGTTTGACTTGGAACTTCTCCAACTAGTCGTACCAAGTATAAATCAGTCGACTAGTTTTATGGGTCTAAAAGGGTGAAGGAGTATAATGGTTTTGGATCCTTTTTAGAACTTCCAAAGAATTTAAAGTGCTGATATTAGTCTATGGAATATGAATATAAATTACATGAGCTTATCCCAAATGTCACTCTCTCTCATGGGTCGTACAAGTGCCAAACTCTTCCTTTTTCAGTTGAATTCTTGATTTCAGTTAGAGAACCTACAAGTTTTAGATGAACTAACATTATTGATAGGTAATGTTACCTATTAGACATTTTAAAGTAAAATAAGACAGTTTTACACCTTTAAAACCATGCCACTTTCATAAATGACCCCTAAATGGCTACTAAGTGACTCAAAATAACATATAGACTAATTAGAACATGGCTAAGGCTAAGAGTCATTAAATTACATAAAATAGAATATAACACACCATATTAATATATTAGACCCCTATTTAATTTTTTATTTTAGGGGGGTTGACCCATTTTCACTTGTGGTCAAAATGGTCAACACCTATTTATAATTTTTTTTCATTTTTGGTTTTTTTTGCACTAACTTCTATAGGTTCACCTAATGTTCTTCACATTAGATGAATTCACATATTTTTTAGTATAATTATTTATCTAAATAATTAAGGCAAGTAAAGGTATGTGTTTTTTAATTATGTCCTTTTCTTTATCTTATTTATTTCTTACTACACTTTACTTAGCATCATCATTGTGTGTTATCATGTTCTATTTCTCAAAGCACCATCCCATGTTGCAATTACATGAAACATGATGAGATTTGAGTGGGAAATATGTATACACATAATATTTTTAAATTTTATTGATTACTGATAGTTTTTATCTTACAAAAACCCTTCGAGTCTTGATCTCTTTGAGTGCATGCCTTAAGGGGTGCATCGAGAAAGGGGTGGGTAGACCATTGGTGATTCATAAGATTATTTTACCTTTTGACACTTTCCATCTACACACTCATCTCCTAAAAACATTAACCCTAATATTATTCTTATCAGCCTTACCCATTCTAATCATTTTCTTCTTTCCATCCTTATTTTATTACCTCAATTCCCTTTTGGATAGTCGATGATAATAGGTCGACTGGGTCAACCCTGTATAGTCTAGGGATATTTTTTAATTTTTTGGTTTGTTAAAATTTTGACCAACCTAACTTATACCTATTTAACCTAAAAACATACATGGTTGACTAGGTCAACCCTATACAATAAATGTTTCTAGGAGGATTTAGGGTAAGATACACCTATATATACAAGTTCATTTCAAGACATTTTTAAAAGGAGAAGTGAAGAAGAATAAGTGTGAACAAACATCTAATTATTGACTATTCTACTTGAGGAATAAATCTTATGGTTTCATACTTTCTTTGGAGATATAGATCTTGTCTTGTAGAGAAGTCTTTTCTATGCATAGATAGGTTGTGTATCATAGATATAATTTTTATTTATTATCCTTACATACCATAAAAATCTATTGTAAATCAACTTAGCCAATGGAGAGATTGAGGATTGGTGGGTTCATCTGCAAGGTAAGTATTCCTAACTTTATTTCTCCTTTGTAAGAATAGATAGATAATGTATTTGTGTTTCTTTCTTCCATGTATTAGGATTTTGTATACATTGACATGAGTATGTCTTCTATGAATGTTTATTTTAGTTTGTTCTATTTCTAACCCCCATTTTGTGTCACAATCTTTAGTGTGCACTAGATTAGATTTAATTTCCTATTATTAAAATAGATTGAATATTAAACTTAGGACTTTTTTAGGGTTGTTTCATGATTATGTTAGATTGTATGCTTTCAAACCCTTCCTAGCATGTTGTATTATGACAAGTGATCCCCTAAGTAGGTATAGAGGATCCCCATATTGTTCATGCCCCCACTTAATAATTGTATACCCAATTAGAAGTGTAGGTATGTTTTATCTTCTCTGAGCCATGATTGATTTATAGACATGATGCATTTTTTATTGCATAAAATATGTAGGTAACTTAAGGGTGATAGGGAAGATGGGATCTTGGCCATACACCTGCAAGAATGGTGATGCCTTTAGATCCTACCTGGTTCTTATTCTATCTTCCCAAAGGGTATATTTGAGAAGTTTATGCCAATTTCTAGGTCTTTTTTCTATAGACTTATGTATTGCTTTCATCAAGTTCTTATTGGTATATTCAGACACTCCATTACCTTGAGGGCAATGGCTATATGAAAACTTGATAATGATATTATTATCATATTACTATTATATCATTTCAATTAATATGAAGGCAAATCCATTGTCACATACTAGATAATAGAGTCCCAAACCTAGTGCATATGTTTTCCTCTAAAAATTGATCACTTATTCAATTCTACACTATTTGGTGGTTATAGTTTCAGTCCAGCTCATGAAATAATCAGTGGTAGTTAGAAAATTCTTGTGACCTTATGATGAGTTGGGATTGATCACCCCTATAAAGTCTAACCCACACTATGCAAAGGGTTTATCAACCATTATTAGCTATAATAGTAGTACTACTTTTGGCTCTTTTGAGATAAAGATTTGGAATGATAGGAATTCCCTCACATGCTTGTGAGTGTCTTTGAATATGGTGGGCCAATAGTAGCTATCTCTCAAAATTGTGTGGGTTATGGTTCTTCTAGATAGATACCCACTTCCTAAATTCTCATGAAATGTGATCATTATTTTAGTAGATTCTTCTTTTGAAATGTTTCTTGGGTAGACACCTCCAAAGTTATTTTCATATAAAACTCCATTCTTGAATAGGTAATGGGCTATTTTGAGTTGTATAACTCTTTTCTTATCCATAGTTAATCTTGTAAGATAAGTACCATTAATCAATAAGTGAATGATAGGATCATACCAAACATTACTATGAAAGTATTGTTGATCAACTTGCATGATACTTAACTTGGGGCTATCATTGACAATCATTTGAAACAAACCTTGGCATCTTAAAAATTTTGTAGTCTTCATCTCTATGTCATATTATTGGAGAGTATACATCCACTTAACTCTCCTTTTTCTTGGCTCAATTTGGCTCAACATGATCTTTTTGGTAGGGTTAGGTTGGATGGCATGCAATTTATTCCTAAGAATGTAGTGCTTGAATTTATTCATTGAATTAACTAATGCACATGTTTGTTTATCAATTAAAGAATAATTTAACTTGAAATTTTTTAAGCTTGAGCTCATGAAAGTAATTGAATGGTCACATTTATCAATTTTCTAAGTTAAAACTATAGCAACAATGTGATCAGAAGCAAAGGAATAGAGGTAAAAGTCCTTTGAGAAGTCTGGACTTATTAGTACTAGAGCTTGGTTGATTACATCCTTGATGTCAATGAATACCTTCCTAGTTTCTTCATTCCAAGTTGTTTTGACATCTTTATTTATCATGTAATTAAATGGTTTCATAATTTTTATAAAGTTAGAAATAAAATTTCTTACAAAATTTATTTTGCCAAAGAAATATTTCATTTCATTTCTACTGTTAAAAGGTTGTATTTTTGATATAACATCTACTCTATTTAGATCTATATATATTCCCTCCTTTGTGATAACATGTCCTAGAAATTTTCCCTCAATAACATATAAAATACTCTTTTGAGGTTAAGATAAATCCCATACCTTTTGTAGGATTCAAATACCTATTTTTGATGCTTAATGTGGTCCTCTGTATTCTTGGAGAAGATAGTCAGGTCATCCATATAGATGATGATGAACTTACCAATTAGACCTTGAAAAGCATGGTCCATGTCTCTTTATAATGTGGCACATTCATTAATTAGTCCAAATGGCATCCTTTTGTAATCAAATATACCCCACTTGGTTGTGAAAGTTATTTTCATCCTAGCCTCTTTATTCACCAGCACCTAGTTTTACCCTGAAAAACCATCAAGAAAAGACATCATGGAAGAACCAAAAACAGCTTGAATAGCCTAGTCAAGAGATGGTAGAGGGTAATTTTAATTTTAGATGATTTTTTAAGGTTCCTAAAATCAATGTAAATCCTAATTTTTCCATTATTCTTCTTGATTAGGACTAATTTGGAAACCCAAGTGGAATACTTAATGAGGAATACAATTTTGGCATTTGGAAATTTCTTAACCTCCTTGAAAATCATCAATTCCAAAATAGGGTTCATAGGTCTTTGATTTTTCCTAAAAGGCTTGTATTTTTATTTGAGGGGTATAGTATGGGTGATGACCCTTGGATTAGAAATCTTAAATTCATTATAGGACCAAGATATTATGTCTTTAAACTTGGTTAACATCTCTTGGGTTCTTTTGTTTTCAAAGTTGGTACATGTTGTACCAATGTTGACCAATTGTGGTGGATCTTGAGGTCTAAGATCAACTGCTTTATATTCATTCCCACTTACCTTATGAATATTAGTGTTCTAATCTAAATTATTTTAGTTAAATAAACTCTTTAGGGTAATCATACCCTTTTAATCTTGTTGTCATTTAGTTAAATGACTTTGTTACCAAATTTTCTCTCTTTCAATAATATTTTCATTGGCCTCATCTATGACATGAGCCTCAAATGCTCTTTAGTTGGTCATGAAATCTAGGATTTGTTGGTCATAATTAAATACTTTTAAATTCTTCTCATTATCTAGGACTCAGGGACATAGAACTAGCCCAATTCTAAAGTTTGAAGAGTCTTGGCTTGGCATAAGGTTGGCTACAGTTGACGTAAGCTCATCAACAACTTTGTTATCCTCCATAGGGATGGAGACAATATTAAAAGCATCAAAAGACTCAAGTAAATCCCAAACTCTTAACTTTTACCTTCTAAGGTATGATAATTTACATTAGTATCTACTCCTTACCTGATTTACTACTAGTTCTAAATCACCATGAACTAATAGTTATTTGACTTTGTATTTGATGGAAAATTGCAAAACTAAGATAAGTGCTTCATAATTTGTAAATTTATTGGTGCATGTAAATTTAATTCTATAAGATACATGATATATCTTACCAATAGGGTTGGTTAGGACAATTTGTACTCTAGATCTAGACTTACATATAGCCCCATCAAAATGCATCTTCCATAACCTAGGCACAATATGAGAAGGTTTAGAATTAATTACCTTAGCAATTTCAAGAGTTAAAACTCCAAAATTAGAGTTAAATATGTTCACCTTTTCATTCACAACATTATATTCTATGGTCATATGTTTCATCATTGGTTCTCTTTCCACTTTGATTTGATTTGGTGCCCACTACCATGGTAGCCAAAAATGTGATCAATTAGTGGACATGTATCCATTCAGCGACTTGGTCCATTCTCTACTCAACAAGATTCCATAAAAATAAAGAATTTCAACAACTTGGATATCAATAAATTGTTGGACTCTAGGCTTAGAAGTAAGCTGCATATGAACATTTAATAATTCCCCAATTACCTTGATCCTAAACTTATCTAATTTAGTAACAACTCTATTAGACTTAATAGGTGTCAAGATAAGATGTTTGTAAATAACTTCTGGCATAATTTTGGTGGATACACCACAATCCAATAAATAGTTATGTAATTTCTTACCAAACATTCAAACAATGAGAAAGAAAGGTGGGGATTCTATCTTAGATTTGTATAATGCCACATTGGCATTATTAGTTTTGGATGGATTTTAGGTTTCTTAGATAAGGACTCCAATAATAGATCCCTTTGTTCACTGGTCTATGTCAATTCATGCAGTGTGATGTTAGCCTTTATTTTCTTCATGTCCTCCACAATATTATACATAGTTTTATTTGAAGGAATAAATGAATCAGTACTTTGTTTAGACATATTTCCCTTTGAAGATTCTAGGATATTATTTGAAGTAGTATTTAGAGGAGTGCCATAGTTGTTTAGAGATGTTGAGGTAGTCAAAGGCTGCCTCTACTCTCTATTCATTAATGGATATGTTTTAATGATCTTGATATTCAATATATGCATAAATACCCTTAAGGTAGGGAAACACCATATAATACTCCTTTAGGAAGGAATAACTCCACAATGTCTCTTCGAGGGGACAACCTCCAATATCCTCTTACAATAGAAGACTCAATGCTTACTTGATATCTTTACCATGATAATCATCTCCCATATATATACATCTATCTAACCCATTGATGGGTAACCTCCTAATCCCAATGTAGGTCGACCATTACCCAATGTACTACTTCCACAAGTTACTCTATTATCCTTATATATTGTACCCATATAACTAACTAAGGGGAGGTGTGCCACATGTCAGCATCTCCATCAACCCATATACATCAATATATCATATCCCTAGGTACATATCATATGTCTTCTTTAGGAATTTTTGGAAGGCATGTGCTTCTTCTAGAATATCACCAAGCTCATTGTCTTCTTGAAAATGGAAGTTAAATGTTTCCAGCATGTTGACTTGTTTAGATGATTTGGATCTTGAGGTACCTACACCATTAGCTTTGTTAGGAATTTCAAAAGTGTCCAATTGTTCCTAAAAAGCTTTAAAAGATTTATAGAATTTAATGTAATTAGTTTCACTATGCTTAGTAGTATAATGTACCTTACAACAATAAGTTAAGGAAACATCAATATGATTTATGTCCATAGTATTCTTCTCAATATATGATTAATTATTATTATTATTATTATTATTTCGAAAACTATCATTTTAAAACCTATTATTAAGCCTAATAAATCTTTGAAAATAGAATTTCCTATATGAGCTTTCACTAGTATGACTAACCTTCTTTTGAAACTAAAGAAAATTAATGTTTAACTTTTGTACCATATTTAATATAGAGTCATTCCAAATCTTTTGGGTTTTTGATTTATGAACTAGATTACTATTAGTACCATTAGTTGGTACCAAATCCTTTTGATCATTTTAATTAAATATATTTGTAGGATGGTTCAAGAATTCTAATTTTTGGTTATAAACAATGTGGCCCAAGGGTAACTGGTTCAAAGTTGGGAGATGATTTAAAGATGGCACATTTTGATTGTTTTTAGGAAAGGTATTCAAGGTAGGCATATGTGGATTGATGTTTGGGATAGAGTAAGCCATTTATCCTTGAGGTTACATTTCATCATTAATGATCACTGCTTTAGATAGGATTGATCTAAGGTGGTTATAACTAGAAGAGATCTCTTTAAGAACACATAATTCATTGGATCTATTGCATATTTATAGATTTATAAATTTAAAATGTCATCAAGTTTATATGGATCTATGGTTTGGCTATAAATATTTTGAAACCTGGCATTAAAATCTCTTATGGACTCACTAACATCTCTTCTAATGGTGGTGAATTGTTGGCATAAGACACAAGGACTAATGATCTTGCCAAATTGGTCAATGAAAATGTTATTAAAATGGTCCAAGTTGGTAATGTAATTGTCAAGCAATTTAAGAAACCATTCATATGTAGCATCCCTAAATATTCCCCTATGCCACCCTCTATGATGAGATTCATCAATACATGGCCTTGAAGGTTAAGAATGAAAATGAAAAAAAAATTTATTAAGCTTTGTGGCTCTTATTTTCTACATTTTAACTTGTTCCATCAAGAGTGACACTTGTAACCTTTCTCATATGCCCCCCTCTCTCTCTTCTAGTCTGTTTTCTCTATAAATTGAGACTTGATAGGATATTTATGTATCTTTCACTTAGGTAAAATTAATACCTTATCATTTTCAATCCTTTGATCAATGATAAATTTCTATTTTACCTCCTTTGACTATTTTCAATGTGTGTGCATGACTAGTGATCTTAAAAAGTGATTAGCTTGGATTCTTCAGAATGTTTATCCTTTTATTGTATTCATATTTAGTTTGAAATTTATTTTAAGGTCTTGTGAAGTGTCAAAGTGAAGTGTGAAGGTCAAGTCAATTTTCATTTCATTAGTGTAATTTCATGACCTCTTGAATAGTCCTCATAGACCAAGCATTCTTCACAACTTTCATGTGAAATGTTGATGTAGAGAAAAAGATTTGGAGTAGTGTTTGTTGTAGGTTAGTCTCATGGTTGAAGTACAAATGTATCTGGTTGGTATTGGTTAAGTATATTTGGTGCATCACCTACATTAGAGTAGGTTTATATCTATTTTCATAGTAGGTTGGTAGATTAGTAGATGAGCCTAAGTGATACATCAAGGGAGTTATCCCTTTAACCTAGAGATTGAATCCAAATTTAGGTAACCCATAACCTAGGATTGTCTCCATGTTACCCCAAATTTAAGGCTTGAAATACCTTCCAAGGGTGAAAATTTGGGTGTTAAATTTTTTGGCACACCTATTGGGACTAAGGTATATATTAGTGTAAGTATTTTTTATGTTTTTATTATACATATCATCCTTTAGAATAATTCAAAACATCAATGGAGACTCTATGCTTAATCAACCAATTGTATCAACCTAATCACTTGTTCAAAGTAGGTCATGTTTTCAATTCATTAGCTTAATGAATTTTTTATGGTTGAGTTTGAAGTGAATTTCAATTTCATGAAAGTCGATGAGGCATATTCATCCTATATCACTCTCTATTAGCCTCACCATGACTCTTATCAATCACATAATGAACCATACTAGTAGCATACTAACCCTGATTAGTCTTATCAATAACCCTCATATGACCCCAACTATATACCTCAGCAATTTTATGAAGTTTATCATCCTCCTTATTATCAATAGTATCATCCTTACCCTCCTCATGATCCATATCATTCTTATGATCAGCCTACACCTTCCCCATATGGATATGATAATGTTTATGAGAAAACTTATTTTCAAGATGAAATGGATGAGATGGAGAACAAGGTACTAGCATGTGAAAGAAAGGTTTGTTAAACTTCTCAATATGAAGAGGTGATTGGGTAGTTTCAACCTATATCTAATGATCCATTAGTGATAAATTAGTTGTGTACATTTGTATTTGAGAGGATAGAGATTTGGGGAAGACAAAAAAATGAGTTTTATAAAGTGTTTCAATAATCCTCTTTCATTCTTTATCATCCTTATTATAATATATATCCTCATGAAGCAATTAACCCTCCTAAAATATAGCCTCCAATAATACTTACTAATTTCAAATCCCCAACATAGAACCAAGTAATTAAGGCTTGGGAGAAATAAGAAGAAGATTACCTAGATAAGGAAATTTAAATTAAGGAAGAAAATATTGTGCCTTTTCAAGCCCCATTTCCCTTTCCTCAAGAAAATAAATCTTTTCCATCTTGTGGTGTATCTAATAAGGAATTCAAGACAAGAAGGAGGTCATCATTAAGAAAGTTAAAAATCTATATGTGCTTGTCAAAGATACTTAAGAATTCTATGAGGAGAATAAGGTGGTTGTTAAGGAGAATGGGTCACTCATAGCCCAATTAAAAGTGATTTCTCTTCAAGCATTCCTAAAAGAATTTTCCATTCCCAAGACTTTAAGTTACAAGAAATATCCCTCAATCCCCAAGCCTATTCATGAGAAACCTACAATATCTTGTACCCCCTCCCAAAATAATGAAAATATTCATCACCCTCCCACCATCTCCCTTATTAAATAAGAACCTATCCTTTGGAAGGTAAATGAATAATATCAAGCTATGGTTGCAAGTGATGAATATGATTCAAGTGTGTATGAGGAATAAATATTCACTGATAATCCACTTGGGGAAGAGAAATTAAAATAAATTTTAAATATGAGCTTCTCTAAGATGGTATTAATAGTATTCTTGAAGAAGGAGATCTAATCACTTTCAACCTTGTTGAGGTTTCAATAGGTCTTGATGTTAAAGTTCAAGTCAAAAACCTAAAATATTAGATGAAGTTAAAAATATTTCCAATGAGTGAGTAAATAAACTTGAAAATGTTGATTCCCAATAAAATCATGCCTACATAGAGATTCTTGAGATTCTTGACATCCCTTATCTCTTGATGAGAAAGATGAAGATGGTATTCAAGTTTGTCTCATTCAAATTGACCAAAGAGAAGAGTCAAATGAGGATTGGAAGTAGTACCTTGGATATATTCAAGAGATTGAGGCCCTTTGTAAAGGTACATAGTCTATTGAAGATCCTATTCATGAGGATATTGAAAAATATACATCTATTGAGGACCATGATTCAACTTGGAGTGACTATAAAAATCTCCTTAATGAGCTTGATGAACTTACAACAATTGATAAGAAACATGTTTTTACTCAAGATGGCATAGATACCCAAGGATAATGTCTAGATGGAGTATCATTAGATGAGGTTGAAGATGAAAATCAATATGATAATGATCTTGATCCAAATGATGAGTTTATATTCACAATATATTGGTTTGTTGCTATTAATTCATTTGAAATCATGCCAAGGGGATTGGAAATCAAGAAAATGATGAAGACAATAATAAAAAGGTCTAAGAGGAAAATTATCTCATGTTAATATTCACCTCATGGAGAAAAATATCTCATAAGCTTCTTCATTGATCCAAGAGGAATAATTTGTTTTTAATTTAGTTGTGCATATTAGTTATTTAGATATGTTTCTTATTTTCCCTAAGTGCTTAGCTAACACATGTGTGTGTCTTATTACATTTGATTGTGTGTTGTACTTATTTTATGTGTTTTTGGAATTCAAATTAATTTATATTTTCTTGGTCAAGGTATTTTAAAATATGATTTTTAGTGGAATTAACTCCATTTCCCAATGGAAGGACAAGGTTACTCATCTAGTTAGCATTACAAACATACCACCCCTGTGAATCACCAATTTGTTGACCAATTTTGACTCCCAAGGTAAAAATGTCAACCCCTATAAGAAAAACCATGTTTTTGATGTGTTATAATATTAATCATATATTTTCAATTCCTTATGTGGTCTTCCAATAGATTTGAAAACCTTGTTAGCAAAGATTAAGGTTTTCTTGACAACTTTAAGGTAATAATTTATTTATGTCCTATACTAGTGCATACATGTCATGGTGTAATGAGACTTGGCCAAATGGTGTCATAGGTCCTTAGGTTTTCCTAAAATTAAATTTTATCCCTTAGTTAATTTTCATAAACATGTTACACATGTTTTGAAAGTTTAAGGTATTTTACAAACTTTGAGGTATATGTTTTATGAAGAAAAATATGTCTTTGGCTAGCTCTAAGGTGTATCAAATAAAACCAAGATGAATGACCCATAAAAATACTTTACCATAGTTCTTGGATGGGTTATATAACTATCATATATGCCAAGATGTCATAACGCGACCATTTTCTTCTAGTCTAATGCCAAAGAAGGGAATTTCACTCACTTGTATGTATTTGATAAACTCATTTTTAGGTGAAAATAGTTTATAAGTGTCTCATAATATTAAAATGATTAGATTCATGTTGATAATTTTTTTCATTTATTTCAAATTGGATATCATTAATGTCAAGGTTAAGGTTGATGTCATTGATGTCAAGGTACATCTGGTAAAGATGCATGGTGAAGTGGTATATGATAAGGAGGCCATGCGATAAAAGATAATTTGAAGGAAACCTATAATATCTATACTAAGAGAGAATTTTAAGGAAAACTAATGATTATTATAAGGTTAATGTCAAGGATCAGTATAAGGTAATCATGTTTGAGTACGAATCCTTAAGTATAAGGTTCTTGAAAAGCCTAGTCAGAGCAAGCATAGTCATATAATGAACATGTGTATGATGAACATGGAGTGGTATGTAAAGAGGTATGATATTGTATAATGAGCATGAAAGGCATGTGATCAAGGTGTATAATAATCAAGGAGTGTTTCTAGACTAGTTTTCAAGTCTCAAATACATAAAAAGCCTAGTCATGACACTAGTTATAATATGAAGAGACCCTGTGAGAAGATATGAGCTTGATGGCCTAGTAATATGGATTCATAGAGTCATAAGCAGATATATATATATATATATTTTTTAGCATGATTTTGAGAATTTTTATCACTCGAGTCTCAAAATGAGCCTACAAAGGTGAGAACTATAGACCTACCATATAACTAGACTAGTTTTAGACCTTACCTGACCCAATGAGTGTCATGAGGTATGGTAAAGACATATGAAGAATGTATGGTAGTTTTTGAGAATTGTAATATGATTTATGACATGTATATGATGTTATAACATCTTTGATAATGGTTAGAAGGTTAGTTTTAAGTCCTACTATTACTTATAGGTCAAAAGCCTAGAAAGCAAAGAGAGAGATGGTGTCTAAAATGGGGTATTAAGATCAGTCTCTAAGGAAATTTGTAGTATGTGTGAATTTAAAAATCTATTTCATTATTTTTCAATCATTTTTATCAATTTTCAGGTCAAAATTTGAAGGTTAAGGCATGAAAAAGGGTTTTGAGGTTTTTCTAGTACATAGAATGAAGGATTCTCATTCCGAGAAGAAATTTCAAGTTATCATTGGCATGTGTAACCTATAAATGGGAACATAATATATTAATTTTATATATTTAATTTTACTATGTAAATTTTCTAAGCATTGGTTTTTGGAATGAGGGGCTAAGCTTTATGACTGATTATTAAGACTGGAAGACGGATTAAACCCTCAAAGAACCCTAATAATGATCCAATGAGAAATATGTTGTTATAAAGTGATAATAATGGTTTTAAATGAATATTTAAATTAATATAAAATGTATTAAACTCTCCTAGGCATCTCTAGGTGTGATTGGTTTGTTAGGTACTTGAGTGGATCCTATAAGAATGGCCTTATTTCTCAAAGATTTATTGTAGCAGTCAGAGTTGAACAAGTGAAAGATGATAAATAGATGGAGGATAAATATTGATAATTTTATTTTATGTATATAATTGATTTTTATCAGGTTATATCCCTATGGATTGTTAATCCAATCTTACAATTTGATTAATCATTAACAAGCCTAATGGTGTAGACAGTAAAAAAACTAGGCAAAAGTGAGAAGTTGATTAGGGATGTGCAATCATAGAATAGGGATGAATAAAAATTAATGAAAGAGTTTTTAAAGACCTGTAATATATTTTAATATTATATATATATTTTTTATTTCATTGGATATGATGAAAATGTTTCTCATAAGTTGACTTATCTTGTTCAGATGAGAGAATGAAGGTGTAGGGTTATGAGATTGGTCTGTAAGACCAATATTTCCATTTGACTAGGTTATATTTCTATAAAAATATTGTATAATTATATCATAATATCATAAAAATTAATTTAAATTATTTTAAGGTGGTCATACAAGTGTTTAAGGTCATTTTCACCATGACTATGCTTCAAGGCAATTTGGCAAATCTAAGTAAACAAGTTATAGTGATGAGTTGGAGGATCTTTGCCCTAAGTAAGAGTATGTAATGAAAATTTTATTTATATATTTTTTAACTTTAATTACATGTACATGATTTTAAAACTCTTTAAAATTAGTGTAAGAGGTTGGAACATTGAGGACAAAATGGCTTGTCTGGTTGAGTAAGGAATGTGAGAGAGAAGATCAAACAAATTGGTTTGCAAAACCAATATATTCCATCAAAAAATATTATAATTTTATTTAAATTTTTTTTGAGGTTTTTTTATGATTTTTTTGTGCATTTTAATTAATTTATTATGTCCTATTAGGTGTCATAATTCCATGTTTACATGACTATGTTTTGAGATTAGTTGGAAGTTCTGAGTGAGCTACTTGTAGAAAAAGGATTAAGTAATTTTACCATGATTTGTGAAGTGAAAAACATATTATGATGACCCTAGCATCATGTATATTTTTAATATGTGTTTTTTTCCATGGTTTTTTGGTAAAACTATGTTTTTTCTTTTGTTATTCAGGATAGACTTTTTGAGTATGCATAGGCCTAATATGAACTAGTAATAATGGTGTGCTCCAAGTAGTGATTTGAGATTTTGAAAAAGTGTTATGAAGCCTATGTAAGCTTATAATGGGTCAATTTAAGTGATATATAATATTTTACTACCATTTTAAGTGTTTTAATGTGCTCTAAAATATCAAAGGGTAATGTGTGCTAAGTAGCCCTAATGGATTTAGGTCTCCATGAGATGTAAAGGAGAGATAAGGCATAATTGAAGTAGGTCATACTTAAATGGAATAAAATCAAATTTTCTCCATATATATGATATTTCATAATATCCCTTCCATGTCCCAAGTAATAAGGTTAAGGTTTCTTGTCTGACCAAGAAGGATATGAAAAATAAAGACTTATATAAATACTAGGCATTTTAGGCCTATTAGGAGGGAAGAGTGTATGCAAATAATATAACACATTGGTGAGAATAATAAGGTATCATAGACCACAAAAATAGGATATAATATTAATTATGATGCTTTGATAGAGGTTTTTGATATAATGATCAAGGTCATATGACCTAATCAAAATAAGAAGAGGGTTAGTTGAGTGAAGAAGGTTAGAGACCAGTTTTGTGAGGGATAGAAGTGTGTGAAGAGATGAGGAAAGAGATAATAATATATTATATGATAAAAAAGTTATTATAAATTTTTTAAATAATTTTTTGTTTGAGTTGTTTCTGAGTCATCTAGGGGGTTGGTGCATCCTTGCAAGTGGGTGTTTGCTAAAGCCTACATGAGTTGGTGCTTAGCTAGTTGGGGTTGGTGTTCCATGTGAAGTTGGTGCTTCACTAAAGTTGATGTTTATTTTATTTGAATATATTAAACTTTCATATATCAATGAGTTTTCATCACCTTGGGGGTTTTGGACACATATGTTGTGTTATCTTGTGTTCTTATGTTTCATATTTGTATAGTTGATTTTTTATGCATTATTTGATCCACATGCTTGAATGAATGTTCATGAATATTAAAGTGGAATTGAAAAATAAATTGAAGACTAATTCACCCTTCCCTCTAATTTATTTTTTTCTAACACTTCAAACTTGGAATGAATTTTAAGGTCTTTAGAATCCCAAAAATGCTTCCTTCTCTCCATTGCTCGATTAGTAAGCTAGTAAGGGATATTTTTATGAGGATAGTGTTGACATAGGAAAGTGCACCCAGTGGCAAGGAGTCGAACTCCTTGCCTTCTCCTCACAACATAAAAACTCTCCTCTCACTTGTGGGACTGGCAAAGCTAGAGGAGAGAGTCTCTAGATAAGGGCTAGCTCCCTTTGATGCATCGTGTTGTTTCCAGCAAAAGTTAATAGGTATATATACAGGTATATAAAAAAGAGGGGTGAAAAGGGAGAAAGATGCAGGAAAACAAACCTACTCTAAAAGGATGATGCACCAAAATAGGTCAGCCTTCACACATCCACTCTTGAAATTAGATAAATGCATAAATACTCTACACATTTGGTAGAAGGACCAGGCTGCAAAAGACTGGCAGGGAGGATTTCATGAAAACACAGGAGATAGAAAATCACTGAGGTACTATGAAATGCACACTATAAGTGACTCCTTTTGTTCTGGTCTTCTCAAATGTTAGCTCTTCTCCTTTCAGCTACAGAAATGGCACCTTGTAGATAACAGGTCTGCTGGTGTTGAACCTGTGAGACCATCAAGAAATAATGACTAGACATAGGTAAACACTCAAAACATACTCTGAAAATATCTATCCATATGGAGGTAAAAACTACATTTTAATTGATTCAAGTGAAATTTTGTCAGGGATGCACCTTTACAAAAGTGGAAGAACCAATTCTTCTCCAAAATGAGAAGTTACAATATGTAGAAGAAAGGAGAAAGAAACTTGGCGCTTCTTTGACAAGTTGGCCTATCGTGTTCCCTCATTGGGAAGAGGAAAGCACTATGGTCAATGTCATTATTCTAGAAGAAGCCTACTGGAACCATGTTGTATACCTACCAGTCTGAACTTTGGCATTTGAGCTTTAATGTGGAAGCATGGGTCGTACCTCTTTTCTGCCAATAGACTAAAATTTGTCCCCTTTTCAAAGCACGGGCCATATTGCTTGCTGTTTGTGCCATTTAGAGACTATCAGGCAATAAATCACTTTGTCAGCCACTCGGACTGCCTTGTCACTTATGCACCATGTCATTTCTCCTTGTTTGTCACTTTGCCATTTTGTATTTTCTCAATTTTGTCTCTTCTGGCTCCTTGGGGTGAACACTTAAGTGGATTGCTGCATTCTGGGTCCTTCTTGGCTAGCACTTTATATGCTTTGAAAACAAATGGCCATTCTATTGCACTAAAGTTGACATCCATGCAACTATCATATTTTGAACACCAATGGCTATTTCATTTTATTAAACTTGATGGCCATGCAGATGTCATTGGATCCTTCACTGGCTTTAGGCCTTCTTGCCTTGTATTTTCCCTTCGACACCTTCTAGCCCTTTGAAAAGTCCTTTTGTTTGGCCGGAAGTCCCTCGCAAGGGCACCTACCCTTCAGGGTCTCTCAGTGGATCTCTATTTACCTTGTAATTTCCCTAGGATCTCGTGGGCAAATTGTCCATGGATAATTTCCTTGGGTTAATTTCCCTGGGTCTATTGACTGTGGCTTTTCATTTGTATTTCCGTAGACTTTTGTCTATGGACATTTTCTCGTGGACAAAAAGTCCATGGAAATTCCACTTGGGATTTTGCCTTGTTATTTAAAGTAGTCCAAATTCCTTCATACTTTTTGCTCAAAGGAATTCCTTCAAACAAAAAGTCTGAAGGAATTTAGACTTAGTCAATTTTCAAGCCAAATGAACCTTGAACTGAACTTTGAACCCAACTTTCCTTTTGAAGCGTCAGCCCTCCACTAGGGCTTTTTTGACCATTTGACTGCCCTTCGGCTTGGGGCATACCTTTAAACCAAGCCATTGAACCAAAAAGGTTCAACGGTTCAAAGGTTCAACCAAGCGTGCTGATGGACAAATGAACCAAAGGCCGATGAACCATTTCTTGAACTACCACATTGAACCATTGACTTGAACCAAGCCTACTTGAACCAAAGCGTTGAACCTTTTCCTTTAAACCAAAGCCATTGAACCAAAGATTGGTTGAACCATTCAATGGTTCAACACTTGTTGAAATGAGATGTAAAACCAAAGCCAAACCAAACATGAACCAGGCCTGAACTGAGCATGAGCTTCAAGATGGACTTGCAACCCAAAATTGACTGGCTTTGAAAAGCCAGGGAAGAAGTTGACCACATTTTTTCTAGGGGTAAAAATTGGTCAATAGATGGTGACTCATAGGGGAAGCATGCCTACTATGCTTAGAACCAGTTGCCTTAAAAAAACATTAGGCATAGAGTCAAATGCAGCCATGAAAGAATTAAAAACAGCCTAAAAGATTTGAGAATCAAACATGAAGCCTTTTACCCCAACACACAAAGGGAAACACATGAGGCTAAAAAAACACTACTTGTGAAAACTACACTTAGGGAAGCAAGAAAACAAACTAAAAACAAACTATTATGTACAGCTAATCAGGAAAGCTCACCTCCCTCCTGGATCAAAAGGAAAACTTCTCAGGTCCCCTTCTTAGTGAGAAGACTTATGGTGCTAGGCAAATAGCTGAATGGAAAAAAGAGATGGTGACCTACTCCTCTTTCCTATCACTTGAGTTAGTTGGAATCAAAGTGGATCAAAATTGAACATGCCTCTGACATATATGTAATCTATTTGTCCTTGGAAGCCTATTGAATGTTGATCCCTTCTACAGGTGCTCCACACCAAGAAATCAATGGCTACTGACTCATCGCCATAAGCCCCTTGATCTACACAATTCCTCTGAAATGTATCATGGTCTGATTTGTTTCCTTTTGTCTCACTAAAAATTCTATCAGACTCATCCTCTACTTCCTCTTGGCCTTCTTAAAGAAGGGTGACTGTGGTGATGTCTGAAATGGGCTCATAAAAAGATTGCTCATCCCACAAAACTTCACTTCCGTATTTAAATCTTACTTCTTCAAGGCATTCCTCCAGGAAGATAGACCTCTCCTTTTCCTCCTCAAAAATTAGGACCTCTATATGTTCAAAAGTATCCTCCTAATTTTCCTCTAACTTATGCTCTTCAATGTAGTCAACCTCATCATCAAAACAACAAGGAAGTTCATCAAATAGAGGAGAAGAGAGCTTACCATGCATTTGTTCCTCTTCAAATTGCTGGAACATCTGCATATATGTAAGACCTACATCTTCTCCACTACTGATAAGGTCTTCACAAGGAGCATTAATGATGATTTCTTCTTTTTGTCACTCATGACAGCTTCTTGAAGAGCTATATATTGGATCTTCTACTCCTCACTCACCTCTTGTAGAATAGGTTCTTCCTTGAGAAGAGGTGAAGTGGAGAAAACATGTGGAAGAACAGGCAGTCCTTGAGCTAGAATCGAATGATTCTCCTCTCTCCACTTGATTAGCACTTCATCAATATCAGGTGCAGCCTGATAACTCTCTTAGACATGTGTAGGTGGGGTGTGTTCAGACATAGAATGTGTTGTTTGGTCTGAACCATCCATCACACATTGGCTAAGGAATTTTTCTTTGGATTCCAACTCTGTAATTCTCCTGGCCAGATCTTCTTGGAAACGCTTTTTTTGGAGGTTGCCAGTATCATCATAAGCAGGCACAGCTTCATCTTCTTCAAGGTTTTGAGAAAAACCTTGCTTTTCTTCTTCTTTTTTGCCCCATGATTCTACTATTCTTCCCCAGTTCAAGATATCTGAATTAAAATTTTGCTCCTATGAACAAGCATCAACTTTGTTATCTCCAAAATCCTGAGGTTCCTTCACAAGGTCTAAAAATTTCATCTCTTCTTCAAGAAGCAACTTTATCCTAGCCTCTAAATCTTCAATTTGCTTGGCTAGGTTGTCTTAAAAAAGTCTTTCTTGGAGGTGACCAGCATCATCTTGTTGAGTAGGATTAGCTTTGAAAGAGACATGCTGGTTAATGGCATTCCTCTAGTGGAAAATTTGCAATTTAAGGAATTTAGAAAGTTCATTTTCATGGGAGGTTGTTCTAATATCATCTGATGTCAGAAAGTCAGGCGTAATGGGTTGGGAGCAGGTATATTTGATAAGCTAGAGTGAGCAAGTGCAATGTGACAAAAAGGATTTGGTGCAAAAGAGGAGGCTTTTTTAGAATATGAGGGGGCACACAAGGCTAGCTGCCTTGAAAAGATGGATTTCTCCATTTTTTTACCTCCTCTTCCATGGATTGTATAGCTTATGTTTACCCAAACAAACATTCCTCTTCATACATAAGCTCCTACTGATATTTGTACTACTCTTCTAGCCTATTAATTTCCATTGTCTACCTCTCAAATTCTAACACCACCTCCCTTATAGTTGCAGGGCAACTAGGAGAGCTACTTGAGGTGATTCTCTAAATATTTTGAGTCTGATTGAAATTATATAAAGGAAAACACAACCCATGATTTTGTGCAAAAGGATTATACATATAAGAAATGATTTTTGATGGCACCAGGCTACTTAACTAGCTGATTAACTCAGAGTCGATAGATGCTGAAAATACTCAATTTGTTGTAATAGGACCAACATCAATCCTAAAACTTTACTTCATTATCAAGCTGGATCCCTCTAGGTGTGCCAAAACTATTGATGCCAGGTGCTAAAAATTTACTGAGTGTCAAATTGGGTCCCACCAGGCATGCCAAAATTGTTGACACAGGAAAGTACACCTAGTGGCAGGGAATCAAACTCCTTTCCTTCTCACAACATGGAAACTCTCCTCTCACCTGTTCGACCAGTGAAGCTAGAGGAGAGAGTCTCTAGATAAGGGCTAACTCCCTTTGATGCATCGTGTTGTTTCCAGTAAAAGCTAGCAAGTATATAAAAAAGGGTGGGGGTGAAAAGGGAGAAAGATGTAGGAAAACAAACCTACTCTAAAGAGGTGATGCACCAAAATAGGTCAGCCTTCACACATCCACTCTTGAAATTAGATAAATGCATACATACTCTACACATTTGGCAGAAGGACTAGGCTACAAAAGACTAGCAAGGAGGCTTTCATGAAAACATAAGAGATATAAAATCACTAAGGTGCTGTGAAATGCACACTGTAAGTGACTCCTACTCTAGTCTTCTCAAATGTTAGCTCTTCTCCTTTTAGCTACAAAAATGGTGCCTTGTAGATAATAGGTCTACTGGTGTTGAACCTGTGAGAGCATCAAGAAATAATGACTGGACACAGGTAAACACTCAAAACATACTCTAAAAATATCTATCCATATGGAGGTAAAAACTGCATTTTATTTGATTCAGGTGAAATTTTGTCAGGGCTGCACCTTTACAAAAGTGGAAGAACCAATTCTTCTCCAAAATGAGAATTTACAATATATAGAAGAAAGGAGAAAGAAACTTGGCACTTCTTTGACAAGTTGGCCTATCGCGTTCCCTCATTGGGAAGAGGAAAGCACTATGGTCGATGTCATTATTCTAGAAGAAGCCTACTAGAACCATGTTGTATACCTACCAGTCCTAACTTTGGCATTTGAGCTTTAATGTGGAAGCATGGGTCATGCCTCTTTTCTGCCAATAGACTAAAATTTGTCCCCTTTTCAAAGCACGGGCCATGTTGCTTGTTGTTTGCACCTTTTGGAGACTGTCAGGCAATAAATCACTTTGTCAACCACTTGGACTACCTTGTCACTTTTACACCATGTCATTTCTCCTTGTCTGTCACTTTGTCATTTTGTCTTTTCTCAATTTTGTCTCTTCTGGCTCCTTGAGATGAACACTTAAGTGGATCATTGCGTTCTGGCTCCTTCTTGGCTAGCGCTTTCTATGCTTTGACAACAAACAACCATTTTATTGCACTAAAGTTGATGTCCACGTGACTGTCATATTTCAAACACCAATGGTTATTTCATTTGATTAAACTTGATGGCCATATAGACCTCATCAGATCCTTCACCGGCTTCGGGCCTTCTTTCCTTGTATTTTCCCTTCGGTACCTTTTGGCCCTTTAAAAATTCCTTTTGTTTGGCCGGAAGTCCCCTACAAGGGCACCTGCCCTTCAGGGTCCTTTGGCAGATCTCTGTCTGCCTTGGACTTTCCCTAGGATCCCGCGGGCAAATTGTCTACAGATAATTTCCCTAGGTTAATTTCCCTAGGTCTTTTGACTGTGGCTTTTCATTTGTATTTCTGCAGACTTTTGTCCGTGGACATTTTCCCGTAGACAAAAATTTTGCAAAAAATCTGCCTAGGCTTTTGCCTTGTTATTTGAAGTAGTCTGAATTCCTTCAAACTTTTTTCTCGAAGGAATTCCTTCAGACAAAAATTTTGAAGGAATTCAGACTTAGTCAATTTTCAAGTCAAATGAACCTTGAATTGAACTTTGAACCTGAATTTCCTTTTGAAGCACCAGCCCTCCACTAGGGCATTTTTGACCATTTGACTGCCCTTCGGCTTGGGGCATACCTTTGAACCAAGCCATTGAACCAAAAAGGTTCAATGGTTCAACCAATCGCGTTGATGGACAAATGAACCAAAGGCCGATGAACCATTTCTTGAACCACCATGTTGAACTGTTGACTTGAACCAATCCCACTTGAACCAAAGTGTTGAACCTTTTCCTTTAAACCAAAGATTGGTTCAATGGTTCAATATTTCAACGCTTGTTGAAATGAGATGTTGAACCAAAGCTGAACCAAACATGAACCAGGCCTGAACTGAGCATGAACTTGAAGATGGACTTGCAACCCAAAATTGACTGGCTTCAAAAAGCCAGGGAAGAAGTTGACCACATTTTTGCCAAGGGGCAAAAATTGGTCAACAGATAGTATGGCCAAGAGAGAGAAATTTATAGGATGATTTTTTAAAATATGTGAAATTATTGGTAAGATTCAAAATTTTGTCATTTTTATATAGATTCATCCCCTCTCATTTATGAACAATCGATAAGATTCTACAGTGGTCTAAAATTACTAGTCAACCCTACATGCTCAATATTAATCCTAAAAATGGTAGTTTGAATATGTTTTAATGCATGGTATAAATTTAATATTATATAGGGGACATGTGAAGATATATTACATATTTTTCCAAGCCCTACTTGGCATGTGTGGGTTTATTTTGGCAAGAAATCTCTTCTTTTGTATAGTTTGCAAGGTGGTTGTCATTATTTATTTATTATTATAAGTTTTTTAATAGTTTAATCCTAATGGAATAAGGTTTAATATTACACATAAATAAATCCAATTATACATCAATTATTATTCATTCTCTTTTCAATACTACTTTCTCCAAACAACATGTTATAGCTTTAGTTAGTTTTAGACTGTGTATGTAACTCCAAGTAAAACATTGGATTAAAGGGTGATAAATATACATTTTAAATGTTGTTTGAGGGTCCTAATATAATTATATATATAAATTGGTAGTTAAGGGTGACATTATAGTTTTAAAATTTTAAGATAGGCCTCATGGAACCCTCATACAATAAAATACAGATGTGTATGTTTCATCCTTTGTGATATATATATCCATGGTCATGAAGTGGTCTTGAGCCTTTAAAGAAAAAATATACTCAATTATTACATTATAATAAGTATTATTCATTATAAAAACTAACCAATATGGATGAATGAATTCAAAAAAGCTGAATTACACAAAGGGAAAGTCTAGGCCTAGCAGAATGGACATATGGGTCCATCATAGGCATAACAGAAAAGAAACTAGTTTTGTGTTATATATGGAGGATATAGGTCACAAAGGTTTAAAAAATATGATTAAGGTGGGATAACTTACCAAAATCATCATGATCTATAAAAATAATTCTATTTAGTCTTGTATCCAAGTAAACAATGACGAACCCTTCATGCTTTTTAGATAATGGTAATAGATAAATCCATGAAGTATAAGGAGAAAATAAGGTATACATATCCTTCCAATATATAAAATATATTTAAAATGATTTTAAAAATTATAGGATACAATACTCAAGGTTTAATAGGTATAATTATACCTATTATGCCTAAAATTTAACACACAGACTTGTGTGTTTGTAAAAGAGTCTTGACTCTTGTGTGCCTATGTGTTTCAATATGGTGAAAAGTTTTGTTTTACTAAATGTGAGATGAGAAAATAGTATATATATAAAGTTTTTAAAATTTAAATAACATACCATGAGGTTTAAAACTCTTCCATAAGAATAAAAATTATTAATATAGGTTGCTAGTGTCAAGAGAGCTACTATGCTCATAAACCCTAAGCCTATGATAGAGGTGGTCATATTAGATTTATAAAGTTGGATGACAAAGGAAACCATTATAAAGGGTCGATATTAATGTTTCTTACCTTCACAAGGTGTCTATATCTCATACTAAACATCATAATATCACTTTCAATCCTAGTTTATTTCTTGACCTCACTAAGAGTAGGCCTTCTAGCCTGAGAAGCACCAACTTCTGCTCAGATCTCTCAAAACAAGATACACGGTATATAAATATATTATGGGAAATAATCATGGTATATTCCCTCAAAATTTTAGGTATTATTTCTCAATTTAGTGGCCTCTCCTTTATGAATCATTACGTAAAGTGCAAGTTACTCATAGGCTACCTAGAAGACTAGTTTTGACTCATTTAGAGAGATTGATCTCTTAAGCAACTATAATGAGTTAAAATGATCTCAAAACCACTTGAAAATCATGGATCGATCCAAATAGGTCCATACCATTAAATTTTATTATAACTACACCTATATATATTCAATAATTATTGTAATTTTATGAGATTTTGAGAGAAAAATAGGGTATTAAATATCATGGATAGTTTAAACCTTTTAGAGAGGATGCCTTGGGTTGTATTTTATCTATCTCAGTTAAAATTTTTGTAAAAGACACACTAAGGATTTTTTAAAAATATATTTTTATTAGAGATAGTCTTAAATAGGCTTGATAAAGGGCTAGTTTACTAGACCATTTCATGGTTCTCCTACCTACACAATGTTACCAAATTCCAATTTAGTATGAATCATGGTCATATGGTCCTAAAATTGAATCACACACTTTCTAGAGATTTCACACATGTGGGAGTGATTTTAGGCAAAAACCTAGTTTTTAGGCATGGGGGATTAATTGAGGCTTGATTAAATGTAAAGAGTGATAGGAGATAATCCTCAAGGTTGAATAGGTTTGATTAGACCTGTTAGGCCTAAACTTTCACACATATGCTTGTGTGTAAGTTTATAAAGGAGCCTTAACTCTTGTGAGCCTATGTGTCTCCAAGTAGTGATTTTTTTTCTAATGAAGGTGAGATGAGAAGATAATAGATATATAAAGTTATTAAAATTAAAATTAAAATCCCATGAGGTTTCATAATCTTCCATAGGAAGAAAAATGATTAATACAGGCTGTTAAGGTCAAGAGAGCTAGTATGCTCTTACACCCTGTGCCTAAGTTAGAGGTGGTCATAATAGATTTAGAGATATTAATGATAATTAAAACCATTATGAAGGGTAAATATGAATGTATATAACTATCCTAAGGTGTTAATATCTCATACTAAACATCATAATATCACTTTCAGGCCTTATTTCTCTCTTGACATCATTAAGAGTAGACCTTCTAGCATGAGAGGCACCAACTTCTACTCATATCTATTAAGATAAGATGAATGGTGTCTAAATATTTTAAAGGTAATTATCAAGTTTTATGCCCTCAAAATTTCATGTATTATTTCTCAATTTAGTGGCCTCTAATTTATTAATCATTGCAAAGAGTGAAAGTTACTCATAGGCTACTTAGAAGACTAGTTTTGGCTAGTTGAGAGAGATTAATCTCTTAATCGCTTGTAATGAGTATAAATGACCTCAAAACCACTATAAAATCATGGATAACTACAATAAGTTCCATAAAATTACATTTTATTAACCTTTACCTATACATATTTAATAAATACTATAACTTTATGAGATTTTGAGAGCAAAATAGGGTATTGAAGATCATGGATTGTTGAAAATTTTTAGAGAGGATGCCTTTGGTTGTATTATACATATCCAATTGAAAAATGTTGTAAAAAACATTAAAAATACTCTCAAACAAATATAATGTGTAGAGGTGGTTTTAAATATGATTGAGATAGGGCTAGTCTCTTGGACCATTTCATGGTTCTCATAGCTATACAAGGTTAATGAATCCTAACATTGGTATGAAACATGGTCACATGGTCCTAAAAGTGAATCAAAAACTTCTTGGAGGTTTCAAATGTGTGGGATTAATTTTCAACCAAAACCTAGATTCTTGGCATGGAGGCTTAATTGAGGCCTAATTGAATGTGAAGAGTGATAGGAGACAATCCTCAAGGTTGAATAGGTCTGATTAGACCTGCTAATCCTAAACTTTCACAAATAGGCTTGTGTGTAAGTTTTTAAAGTATTCTTAACTCTTACGAGCCTATGTGTCTCAAAGTGGTAAAAAATTTGTTTTAATAAAGGTGAGATGATAAAATAATATCTCTATAAAGTTATGAAAATTTAAATGAACATCCCATGAGGTTTTAGACTCTTCCATAGGAAGAAAAAGGATTAGTAAAGGCTGTTAGGGTCAAGCGAGCTAGTATACTCATAAAACACAATCCTAAGTTAGAGGTGGTCATAAAGATTTATAGAGATGAATGACAATAAAAACCATTAAAAATGGTCAATATGAATGTATCTGACCATCCCAAGGTGTTTAAATCTCATACCAAACATCATAATATCACTTTCAAGCATAATTTCTCTCTTGACCTCACTAAGAGTAGACCTTCTACCCTGAGAGGCACCAAATTCCACTTAGATATATTAAGATAAGATTCATGATTTCCAAATATTTTAGGGTTATTATCAATTTTTATGCCCTCAAATTTTTATGTATTATTTCTCAATGTAGTGGCCTCTCCTTTTATGAATCATTGCTAAGAGTGTAAGTTACTCACAGGCTACCTAAAAGACCAATTTTGACTAGTTGAGAGAGATTGATATATTAATAACTTATAATGAGTTAAAATTACATATAAAACACTTTAAAATCATGTATCATTATAATAATTTCCATACCATTACATTTTATTATACCTTCACTTGTATAGATTCAATAAATACTATACTTTTGTGAGATTTTAAGAGTAAAATAGGGTATTGAAGATCATGGATGGTTGAAATTTTATAGAGATTATGCCTTGAAATATATTATACCTATCCAATTATATAATTTTTAAAAATACATCCAAAATATTCTCACACAAGTCTTGTTTTTAGATGCTGTCTTAAACAGGCTTGAGAGAGGGCTAGTTTCTTGTACCATTGCATAATTTTCCTACCTACAGAAGGTTAATGAATACAAAATTTGGTATTAAACATGATCACATGGTAATAAAATTTAATCACATACTTATTATATGTTTCACATGTGTGGGAGTTATTTTTGACCAAAACCTACTTTCTAGGCATGGAGGCCTAATTGAGACCTAATTGAATGGCATTTTTTCTAAGCCAAACAAGGGTAGTTTCAAAAGAATAATGTGAATAATATCCTACACCAACCTATATGATGTTATTAATAAACATGTTTAATTCAAGGTTAATAATTAACATGACAAGACATCTTTATCAGGCTTAGTGGCAGTTCTTTTCTACACTGTAATTTGATCCATCAAGAGTGACACTTGTCAGCTCTCTCTCCTATGCCCCTCTCTATTATAGTCTATTTTATATATAAATTGAGAATTTTTAGGATATATATGTATCATACACATAGGTATGATGAATACCTACACATTTTCAATCCTTTGATTAATGATAAATTTCTATTTTACCTCCTTAGACTAGTTCTAATGTATGTGCATGGCTAGTTGATCTTGATAACTGTTTATCTTGGATTCCTTAGAATGTTTTTCATTTTTATCAATCATATTTAGTTTGAAGCTTATTTTTAGTTCTTTTTAAGTGTAAAAATGAAGTGTGAAGTTTGAGTGATTTTTGTTTTCATTAGTGGCATTTTATGACCTATTGACTAGTCATTCTAGCCTAATCATTCTTCATAACCTTCATGTGAAATGTTGATGTAAAGAGGATGATTTAGAGTATTTTTTTTTTAGGTTAGTCTCATGTTTGAATTTAAAATGTATTTATTTGGTATTTTTCAAGTATATTTGGTGCATTACCTACATTATAATAGGTTTCTATCTCTTTTACTAGCAGGCTGTTACATTAGTAGATGAGCCTAAGTGATACATCAAAGGATCTAGCCCTTTAACCTAGATATTTAATCTAAATTTAGGAAACCCACAACCTATGATTTCCTCCATGTTTCCCCAAATTAAAAAGGCTTTGTATACCTTCTAAGGGTGAAAATTTATGTGATAAAAGCTCTTAAATCAATTAATTCATTATGTAGGTTCTTCTTATATAGTCTAATAGTCAGAAGGAAGGGATGAAATTCATTTTTATTATTTTAGATGGATAAATTTTCATGGGTAGTTTTTTATATTATCTAGGTTGGTTTCTCTATAAGTTACTTTAGTATAAGTCTCATTTTATGTAATCTAGGTGAGCTCATGATTTTTTATATTGGTATTTATTTTCTTCATGTCTTCTACTATGTTATACCCTACCTTATTCTGAGATAGTAGGGGTCTCCATATGATCCTTTAACTCATTAGGTTTTTGAGGTGGTGGTGCATACCTAGTTCTAGGATTAGGAGGGGTGTCACCATTATTTATAGGAGTAAAGATGCTGAGGGATTATTATTATAGATCCTTCCTAAGGGCATAATCACTCTATAATTATTGGAATGTGTGTACCTCACTTGTATTCTCCTTTGGTTCATTTTATTCTTGGATAGTGAAATTCATGGGTTTTGACACCATGGCTATGCTAGGCAGCCTACTCACATTAGATATTTTAGGCTGGTTTGGAAATACCTCATTCTATTCCATTTCCCCTTGGAATTATCTAAGGCACTGTATGATTTGATGCATGTTGGGATATGTTATGCAAATGGCATCAATTAGGAAGGGTTATTTCAAACATGTTTATTTTAGGTAGATTATTGGGAGAAGTCTCTAAATGATTATGGTGACTATTGTAATTTGTATTTTTTCTTTGGTAATTGAAGTTCATATTTAAAATTTCAACACTAGAGCTTCAAATTATAATTTGGATACTAAAAAAATTATTACTCAACCTCTACACAATACATTAGATATCATCTAACTCATTCTTGGTAGACTCTTAAGGTATTATTTGAACATTATTAGTAGTAGGGATCAATTCCTAAACTTGGGATCGATGCACTAATGTAGTATTTATTGGGGTAAAATAACCCAGGTGTTGGTTGGGTGTATCATGCTCAGCAAGAGCTAGTTCATTATAGGAAGCAATTAGAGCATCAAGACATTTTAGTTTACATTAGGAATAAGGCTCAACACTAGCATGTTGGGTAATGCATTAGGGGTGGTAGCCATTATCTATCCTTAAGGGTTAAGCTACCTATCCACCTTAATGGATTCAACATAATCCAATGGTAGGTCTACTATCAGGGGATCCCATTTTAGAAACATAGTTATCTAAGAGTCTAGGGAGTTATTATACATTTCAATTAGCAATTGAGCATTGGGTTGATAAAATATGATAACATGGCTACATATATTATGGATCCTAGCACTAAAATTTATGATGGTATCATTTAGTTATCTCTTAATACAAGTAAATTGTTGGTAAAGGACACTAGGGTCAATGACTTGCCCAAAATGATCTAAAAAAGTGTTACTAAATTATTCCCATCCTTATGAAAGAGTCATCAGGGAGATTGAGGAATCATTTATAAGATTCATATATCAAAGTGAATATAAATAGTGTATAAGCCACATCCTCAAGTTTGGAATTCAAAATCATGATGGAAGTTTTATATAAAGACAAATGCTCTTCTATCATCCATACCACATCAAGTGTGAAACATCTGAGACACCGTTTTAGGTTTCTTACTAGGTCATGAATGACTTGGGAACATTTATATCTGACTTATCTAATCAAACCATGGGGGAAGCCATTAGGGGTGGTCTATTTAGGGTAGAATAAGAGGATGAGATAGTGAAAACAATCATAGGTTTGGGTCTATTTCATTTAAATCAAGATCTCTTATGAAATTTCAAGGGATAAATAATAAATCTACCATGGATGGGTCTAGATCTATTAATTGATGTAGTATGCTCTAGATTATTCAAGGGTAGACCAATGAGTTAATATTTATTTTAAAAATACCTCATTATATCGTTAACTATTATTGTGTGTGATTAAAGAACACAAAAAATGGATAAATTGTAAAGGAGGGTAACAATAATTAATTAATAAAATACTCTTTTAGGGCCCAAATTCTTACAAAATATTATTCTTAAAAATCTTTACTAGCACTAGTTGTTTTTCACCCCAAAAATCCTACATCTGAATACACTCATGATATTGAGTATTTCAGAAAGATAATTAGGGGATAATGCATGGGATAAAGGTATACCCTCATTAATTTTGCACTGATGTTGGTTCAATCTAAGGAATGATTAGTTTAACAAATCTTATTTAGAGAGTATGAACTACTACCACTAGAGGCTAAAAGTCTATCTAATAAATTCTTGGAATTCTTATAGTTGATTAAATCTATTTCTTGGTTACTTTTGAGCTTGACCTTGATAATTTATAAAATAAGGGAGTGTTTTAATTCCCAAATAAATATAAAATGGGAGATCAAGGTAGGGAAAAAATGATTTTGTCTAATCAATAAAATGGTAATTCCTGAGAACTAAAGCATTTCAAGTCACAATTATACCACTATGTGCCTAGTTCTATGATTACACAAATGTTTAACCACTTAGTGGGAAATATTATAAGGGTCACCAATATGAATATTTTACTTTTAGGCCTTATGATCCTCTTAAATTAGATCAAGAAATAATGGATAAAATTTAATGAGCATAAGACAAGTTTCAAAAAAATAAAATATTTCTATTAGAGTTTCATTACATGAAAATTCCAACCATTCAAAGAGAAATTATATATATATATATATATATATATATATATATATATATATATATATATATATATATATATATATATATATATAAGAATGGATCTCACCCCTAAGTAGCATGATATTCCAATCCTTGGCCATGATGGACTTTAAAGTTCTTAAAATTACATTGATTCATAAAATAAATAGAAGATTCCCCACTCAACCAAAATATGCTTGGGGGCCAACTCGATTGATATGTTAAGGATATAGATAAGAAACATATATTAGATGTTTAGGTTTCACCACTTTAGTGGCCATCATGGATGCCACCAAGTTTAATTACCTATATAATTTGGCCAAGTTCATGAGAAGCTCCTAAAATATTACCTCAGATTGGACCTATAGTTGTTGGTGAACTTGGAGTGGGTCCTTAATGGAAATGTTCACCTTCGACACCTATATCATACCTTCCATGGATTGGGTTGAGAGCTCTAAAATCACCTAAGATCCAACCTTATTGGCCTTTCCCACCATTTACCTCATGACCTGGTCAAAATAACCCAGGTGGACCTTAAAGTCTTATCTATCTATAAAGGTGCCATTTCAATGGAATAACACTATAATGTTAACTTCCTTAAAGTAATTAAACATTTATTCCTTGCCTTATTATAGAGGTTATACAACTATCTATGACATTATTAAACAATATATAATTGATGCTCTCATGTTCCTAGCATAGGTTTTATATAGGTTCAAGTCTGAGAGAGTCATGAGTTTCATCTCTAGAAACATGCCCTTGTTAATAACCACAGTGATATTTTTACAATTATTGTCTAGGAAAAAAATCATTTCTAAGTATGTATGCACTTGTTGGAGGTGACCATGATTATGGTCAGTGTTATGACTAATTACCTGAGATCTATGAAGAGATGCATGATGGCATATTTGAGCCAAAAAATTAATTATAAAGGTAATGTTCTCTTCACCTATGCCTTGATGACCAAAATATACTCCTTCATGTCCTCCATAAGTTTCTCAAACATGTCATGAGTATTTCATATCATGAAACCAAATATTCAGTCACTTTCTCCTCTTCTAGATGTCCTCACTTTGGTGAGGGATAAGAGGTTTTGTTTGGTCTAACACACCATTGGGTTACCCTCTTGAGTGAATCTATGTGTTAGAATCCTCTTCATATTCCAAAACTCCCAATCAAACTCCCACTAGACTTATAGATCACCCTATAAGATCGTATTGGATCCCTATGATCCTATGGAAACTCCTTGGGTAGAAAAGGATGAAGGTGGTGTGGTAGAGATAGATGTGTAAGGCAAATACATGATAGGATGAAGAATGGATGAAGTAAAGGGAAGGAAGGAAGAGATCAATATAGGAGGAAGAGGAATGGGGTATGAAATGGAAAAGGATGAATGACAAAGAACATGGAACATATAGGCATGCCATTAACTTTGGGTCAAATTTAATTATGGTTTCATGGTGATAGGTAGAGGAGTATTCAATAGGAATAAGTAAATTATTTTTTTACAACCAAATCTTTGGGTACTCAAGATGATGGAAAAGGAAGACTTGAGAGGGGTAAGGGGATAAATAGGGGACTAACTAGTACAAGTTCCCTTTTGCTTATTCTTAGGCCTCTTTATTAGACCAACATGCATAATAGTAGTAGGGTTTTTGGTGGTTGGGATGGAAAGGGATGAATAGAGAGCCTATAGAGTGATTTTTTATACCACTGATGTGGCTAGATCCTAGTAAACTATGCACAATGGTACACTCTTTCTTAGGGTATCATTAAGATCATTAAATTGGGGAAACCTTGAGGTTTTTAAACCTACAAGAGGTGATAAGAAGGGATTGTTATAAGTGGAACAAGTTGAGTGAAGGGGAATTGGGGTATAAGAATGTTATACATAGGCAAAGCCATAGGTACTTAACTGAACTATGAGAGGTTTATAATGTGAAATATATGAGTCACCATTGAAGTAGGCATAGTAGCGATATGGAAACCAAGGGGTGACCTACTGATCTATTAAGTAATAGAGGTGGTATGGGAAGGAATATCCATAGACACCTATTATTGGTCATGCTTCAAGATCAACTTAGGGTTAATACCAATGGTAAATCATAGTAACTACATAAAATAGGTTCAAGTAGCCTAACTTGTTCGAGGTGTTGGATCTTGGTTTGTAAGACATGGTGGAACTATATAAATGGATAAAGGAGGAAGAACTCATGTAGAAGAGGGAGTAGGAACCCCCAAGATAATATTCTTCAAGATATGGATCATAATTGAAAGGTTTATGTAAGTAGATTGTTTTATTTGGGCTTGTCTCCCCTTCTTCTTTACCTTGAGTCTAAATAACACCTTCTTATAATTATCTAGGTTAAGTTAGATCTCATCATCAGGGTGAGGCACATGGGTGTAAGTGATTTTGAAAGGAGCTTGATATTTCCTCACTTGGGCCTTGATGATAACATTAGGGTCCCATTCTTAATGCTTCACTCTACCCAGAGTATAAAAATATCTATCCATAGACATTTTATGTAATACAAGTAGTCTCTTGTAAAGGTGTGAGTGAATGAGGATGGATAATGCTTCTGTTGGTGGCTGAGGTAATTGCCAAAATGTCATCCACTAATTAATTGGCTATCTCCTACTCAACCAACTAGTCTAGGACCTAATATGGTAGGGGGAAGGGAGCCTTGTAGATGCATACAACCTAGATGATGGTCTCATACCTATAGTATTATTAATTGAGAAAAGGGGTGAGGGACTATATGGTTTCATTTGAGAGATAAATCATGACCACTTAATTGATAACCATGTATATTATTTGAGTATAATACTCATACATTTCTTAGATGTTTATGTTAGTAGTGGTCATATAGTTTATAGATAGTTTATAGAAAAATACATGCATCATAATACCTCTAAGAGTCTATGGCTGAAACATAGAAGTTTTGAACACAATGGTGGCATAGATATTATCCACCATGTAACTCAACATATATAAATTATCTCTAGTCTAAGACTCTGATATGGCCCTGAAGTGGTTGAAATTAATTGGGCTCCCTAGGTCTATGATGTATTTACCTTTGAATATTATGCTCAACAAAGGAAATGATAAGAGAGTCACATGTGTGTTGTAAATGGATATGAATAGGTTGTTTAGTAAGATCATACCAATGACAACCCCCTTACTGAAGAGGTGGATAGGGTACGCATTGATCACTTATTTTTCAACCCATAATTCTTGGTTTATGGTCAAATCCTTAAAGACTTTGTATATGCTATGGGTGTTGTCCCATGCATCAACTATGCTATCATAATAGCTACAAGTGTACTCCAAGAGTTTGTAATACTACTTAGAAGTATCCCTTAATATGTTTATGACTAAGTTTATTGAATTAATGGAGTAAACTATGTTGTATCCATCTCAGATAAAACACTTGAAAGTCTATAGCAAGCTATTGAAGAGGTGCATGCAAGTGAATAACTTAGGCCTAGTAGTGACCTTGTGTAATCCTAACTTTCGCAACATAATGGGAAAATTTAGATATTTTTATTTCATCATCATTATCATTTGAGGTTGGAATTTATATGTATTTAATTTCCTTTAAGACATTTTATTATGGTTGAATAGCACTAATTCAAGTGAGAAGGTGGTGTTCCTATATTCAAGCTCAAGCTTAGGACTATAAGATGATGTGGCCATTTTTGTGATCTAGGGATTACTAATTTTAGGGGTACATAGAAATATTGAAATCATGAGGACTAAATATTGAGAAGGATTTTAGGGAATTAAGAGTGGTAATAGTATGTTTGATTACTTTGAGGACTTATAGGGATATACAGAGATCTTCTAAATTAATGGCATTTGGTAGTTCACCTAACATGAGTTTAAATTTGAGTTGGTGGATCAATCAATTTAATAATTTCCCAATCAAGAAATAACTTGGTAGCATAGGTTCCTAAAGCATCTAAACATGCTAAGGATGAGGATATCTATGAGATACTTCATGTGCATAGAATAGTTTATCATAAAATACAAGAAATTAGATGATAGAAATATAAGATGCATTAATTATTCTATGTTATTGAGAAATTCAAGAACAACCAATATTATATAAATTGAAATAATGCATTCAAAATAGTTTAGATAGAAAGCAACCAAGACATTTCACATGAGAGTGCATGAAAGGAACATAACAAGAAATCACATAGGTAACCATAAGTAGATAATCTCTATAGATCTCTTCTAAAAGTAGAACCCTCTTCTTCTTATAAACAAAAGTATATATAGACATTTGAAATGTATGAATATTCATATTTTTATTTTTATTTGTACCAAAATTGGATTATCTTAATATTATATCTTATTACAACTCATGAAGATAATAAAAAATAAGCTATACAATGAAAAAATGAGTGCATAATGAATGAATATCAAAAAAATATCCTACACAAATTTACAATCCACATTCTTCTATGAACACTTTTCTTGATTTAAAATGATTTATTATCTTGAAAAAATGTCATAGGATCTATGATAATGCACATGCTATAGAGAGCTAAAGATATTATTGGACTAGTAAGAGTCGTAGTAATCACTCAAGGCACCATTTCTAGTTTTCACCTCTTACACAATACTTATCCACCCTTTTGGGTTTTCAATTAATTAGAGTACCGACCTACCACCCTTTATGTGTTTCCAATAGTTTGGCATAAATAGGTGGCTGCCCTTTATGGGTTTTTGACCAACCTTGACCTACTTATCTTACTAAGTCTTCCCCAATAATTTTGTTTATAATTTTTTTTAATATTTGTACTCTGCAAAGTACTTAACTCAAAGGTAGTTTCATAGATGTAGACGAAGGTCAAACAAAAGAGTCTTTGGACTGGGATTGAGCAGCCTTGTGTTGTGTGATGATCTTCTAAAGATTTGAAGGTGGCCTATAGAAAGGTGTATTCATAATCTGCACTATTTAGCTAATAAAAAGAGCTAGATTTGTTTTATATGCATTCTAATTCAACATCATTTATTATATCAAAAATAATAAAGTGCACAATGGAATTTGGTATATGATGATCTAATTGAGTTATACATCATCAGTGATTCTCAATGGACCCTTCGTGTTCACAACCCTTATCTGAATCTCTCTACTCAACTGCTCCATCTTGTTTATATGTCTTTAAGCTTGAAGGCTAGTGAAAGAACTATGCAATAGTTGGCTCTACCATTCTATAAGTTCATTGTGCACATTATCCCTATCATTTAATTATTCTTTGAGTGTTCCATCAATAGTTTTTTATTTTTGGTAGCCTTTACAAACTCCATGTTGGAAGTAGCTAATGTAGTATCCAATTGCTTCTTCTAATCAAGTAAGCTATGTGTGACCTATTAGGATTGAACTAAAACCACATTAATTATACATTGGTACTCCTATAAAAGAGTGATGTGTGTGTTAGCCTTGGCCTTGACATCCTAGCCCAATGTTTGCAATACTCATATTTTTTGTACTTCATAATAATCTTTTGTTAACTCAAATACAAGTGTGTTAAGTTTGTATTGGTCAGACATTACATGGTCCTCAATTTCTTGAGTGATCAAATATGGACAAGTATCTTGGATGAGTTTTGAAAATTCCTAAAGTTGGGTCTATAACTCAATGTTCTCAGCCTTAGTTTGATTGACCTCCTATTCTAGTGAGGCGGCCTTCTATGTGATGGACTCTTAGAATGCCTTAATGACCTCCAACTACTTCATCAATGGCAACCTAGAAACATCTAATGATGTTTATTTCAGAAGTGGGAAGGCTATCAAAGTTCTTATGATAGTTAAAATATCAGGTCATGGAATGGTCATAATTGGAATGGAAAAGGTGGTGTGCCAAGTACTCATATTTGGAATGTCTTCGAGCCAAAATCCTCACAAAGGCAATGCCAATTGTTGCTCACTTTTTATAGATGTGGATTTGTATTATTCTTGCACTTGCTACTCTAACCCATCTTATTTTTGTTATATAGACACTTGGTTTTTCTATGCCTTTATGTTTTCTTTAGTCTTCATTTATTGCATAACATATCTATCATGTTTTCTCTTTAGTTCCTTCATTGCTTTTTGGTTTAGCTCCTCTTCCTCAACATTCATTCTCTATTCTTGTTCCTCTACTTTCTTATTTTATTATTCCTCTTCTTAATATTTTTATGCATGCCCTTATTCCTTTTTTTAATCTTCAAGCATAACAACCTTGTCTTGTTTGACCATGACCTATACCTATGCCTCTAGATTAGAGTATGCCTTCATTACATGTACATGTTCTTCTTATAACTAATATTGATATTTACACAAGGCTTTAGATTATTATTCATTTTTTTCCTTGAAGCTTCATTGGCTTTATACTCAGTGAGAGTGGTATCATCTAAAGACTTCTTTGTTTATTCCTCTACGTATTTTTATTACTTGTCTTCTTCTACCTTGGTCTTGACTACGAGTGCAACCTATTTATTCCTCTTCTCTTCATCCATATTTATTTGGTGTGACTCCTATGCCTAATTTTTTATATCAATAGCTTCTTTTGGCTTCTTTGATTCCTTGATAGTCTATTGGAATCGAGTTTTTACATTATGGGCCTTTTACTTGGCCTTAGCTTCCTTAGTTTGGTGGCATGCTTGATTAGTGTATTGATATTGGTCCTACTCTTTCTAGTTATTCTTTTTTTCTTAACATAATCATCATTTTACTATGTGAGTTGATTTATCCCGTGAATCCTTTTTATCTTTAGCTCTAGGTTAATTTGGTATCAACTCTTCGATATTAGGATATTGTTTTGTGGGTATAAAATCACTCTAATAAAAAATAGAGATATAAATAGATGATTTAATATACACTAAAGTAACCAACCTATATTTAGTTAGTAGTGAAGTTAAATAAAGAAAATGCTACACTTTCTAACTAATAAATGCCTTGTCAAATGTACATTAATCAAGAGTAAGAGAAGCCCTAGCCTCTCATCGGGTTATGTGCCTATGAACTAGAGTCTCCTATAGACTACCATGAAGTTTATCAAATACATAAATGAATATGAAATTGGTGAAAGGTTTATCCTTGAAGAATTTAGCCATTTTCTTCATTTGTTGAGCCTCTTGATGTATAGTGTAAAAAATATAGATCCTAGGCATGGTGGTATTTCCATCCAAAGATATGGAGTGACATTCTAATGCACATTAATTATGCACACTACCTTCTAAAATAAGAACTCCTTCTCCTCCTCCTCCTCATATAGGTTGTAGATCATATCTTCAAGCATTACCTAGTAGACCTCCTGCTCATCAATCCACATCTGAGGTAGGTTACATGTTATTTTAATTTGTGTTACCTTGGGGTCATCCAGCCAAGCTTTTTTACTCTTCATCTTGTGATTTTTTATAGGTTATTTTTGTTATTATATATATATATATATATATATATATATTTCACTTTCCTTTATACTAATATGAGGTTTTGGATGCACTAAAAGAACTATTATACCACGTGGTACGGTTTGAATAGGTGTTGCATGCCTATGTGCATATTATTTATGCTTAGATACCTCAAATTGTGTCATGGCCATGGTAAAATAATATCATAGGGGTTAAAATGGAAATATAGGCAACTCATGTATATGAATCAAGCCACCTTTTAGAATTATTGTAATATCAACATGTTATCCCAAGTACTGCATGCCATCTAGCAGCACATGTGGGTGTGTAAAAATTGGAACCAAATACTCCTCCCACAATTTCATAAACTTGACCTCATGAGCTAGGGTATCATGCTCAAGGGTCCATATCAAATTATAAAATTATTTTATTGTCTAGTAGTCAATGTCTAGGTGCACCTCTCCTTCAGGGGACTTTCACTGAGTGAAACATAGAAAAAAGGTTTAAAAAATGGTACTATAATGTTTTTTTAGAAGTCATGTGGCACTTTTTTATATTTTTAAGAAGATATTATACAATGTACTTGGGCTATTTAAACTACCCATTATAATGGATCATGTGATGTGTAATGTCAACCACTCCTTTGGGGATTTACTTTGTAAAATTGGTAGTCTACCATAATCTATGTGTAATACACACAACCAAGATGTGAATTGGTTCTGATTGGATATATCAATTGGGATTCCTTTGGACCCCTAGGTATATGTGTCTCTAACTTCCTAAAGGATAGGAAGAATTCTTTACTTGTAGGGAGCAAGAGAATTTTCCCATGTAGACATGCCCAAAGCTCTGGCCATTGCTTTGGTGTTGATGATGATAATGATATCTAGTCTAATGTAAGTGTTGCTCTAATTTTAGAAACTAAGAAGGATTTGAAAATTATCCCCCAAATCATTAAATGTAGGCATCTAAAGTAATTACTTGATGTATGTGTTCTAAAATTGATATGGGGATGTAAGAGAAAGTGGCAGTGTAGCATCGATTGGATCTAATATAAAAAGTTTTTGTTCAATAGTTTGAAGGTAATCAAATGGCTATAGATTATTATATTTATTTTGCTAAAGCACAAGATCGATGCCCATGTATTGCTTCTAGGTATCTATCAAAATTTTGATATGACACAAATGATCCATGATATCTAAATACTAAAAATTAGAAACCTTTTAATTTTTGTGTTGGATAAGTTATCTCATATCTAGAAATTAAATGTATAAAATGGTTGTAATAATAAAATGTAAACTCCATTTTTAACCATGTGCCTTTATATATTTCTCACCTATTGGTTTTTGCATAAATTTCACATTGATCTATCCCTCTGATATGAATTTGAATGTTGATGTGGTAAATCTTATCCAATCTAGAAATAAAGGTAGTTAGTTTTTAACACATGCATTGAGATACATTGTTATATTTATTGTTTCCATACTACTATATGTATTGATTATGTTGACCAACCAAAAATTTGGTGAATGCTAAATAATTCAAACCTAGGATATGGTATTACTTACTTGGGATGACCATTACACTACTTAAATCTTGGCTAATGTGACTTCATGATACATTTCTCAAACTTAATTTCTTTCTTTTGCTTTTGGTAACATCAACAAAGATGCACCTAAATTCTTCTACACATGGGTGTCACACATTATAATTCTTATCACAGTTACAAAATACAATGAAAATATCATCTAACCTAAAAAAACACACAAAAAAAAATAAACACACAAGAAAACATACAAAAATGTGAAATCCTAATCGACTCATTATTACTCAACACCCACTCTTTTGGCAAGAAGAGATCAATTAAGACTATTGGTGGTAGGGCTTAAGCTTACATCCATTCACCTACCCTAGAATAATGGTTCCCTATAGATCACTTAAAATAATGGTTCCTTACTATGATATTTTATGTATAATGTAAGGCCCTTTCCACCTGATTTGTAATTTACTTGAAAATGCTCTTAAGTGACTATCATATAACAAAACTAGTTGATCTTTGTGGAATTAATTATGTTATAGGTTTTTATCATGCCATCCTTTCTAAATCTACTTATGAACTTCCTACATCCAATATTCTCTACATCGATACTCATCCATTAGATTTAATTTGAGAAGCCTATTTGAGAGACATTCATGATACACTAGTCTCATAACCAGTGCAATACATAAACTAGCTACCAAATATTCCATAGGAATTATCTTCTCAAGCCCATAGACCAACTAAAATGGAGTAAAACTTGTAGCCTTTTTATAGTGAATTCAATAATCCTAAATAATCATAGAAATTTGATCTTACCAATCATCCCTCTTGACATCACATATCTTTTTCAACATCTTTCCCAACACTTTATTAGATGCCTCAACTTGGTTTTTTGATTATGAATGGTACATAGTAATTTTATGATGGGAAATCATGAAGTCTTCAGTAAAATATTTGATAGTATTGTCCAAGAAGTGTGTCCCTCAATCACTAGTGAGCTTTATGGGGCATATAAAGCATGATAATATTATTGTCAAGTAAATTTATTGCATTCTTTACCCCAGGCTTGAGTGTCATAGTAGCCTCAACCCATTTTGTAAAGTAGTCTAGTATAGTGATAATATATTGAGATTTTCTATGTTTACTCAAGGGATTTATAGGTCCTACAAAACTGATTCCCCATTATTCAAAATATTTTTCATCTAGAAAAGGCTACAAGGTCATTTCATCCTTTTGGTATGGCTTACCCATTCATTGACATATGTCATCATGCTACACTAATCTATGTGCATATTAAAAAAAAAATGACCACTATAATCCACTCTTTAATAGTTTCTTTGTAGTTACCATATTGACCTAGCATACAAAATTTAAACAAAACATGATTAAATACATATAGATCATTTTTAAAATCAACTAAATTGTGAAAATAAATTGTCAATATTGATCAAATGCTGAAAAACTAGTCTAAGTTATGTAATAATGACATATTTATTATAATATATTATCATAAGATAACTTTAATAAGAGAACTCTATTTGAGAACTAGAAACCAAGCTCTAAAAATTTCTTGATTTTACCCAAAAATCACCATAAAATAGTTAAAATATCAAATCTTGATAAATTTATAAGCATGAAAATTAATTATTGAAGGCCATAACCAATAAATTAATATTAATTTATTATATAGTATTTCAATTTTTTCCTTTGTCAGCTCTCTCTTTGCAATCATCAATACCTAATTTGACATCAGATGCACTAAATAACTCAATCTTTCAAAAGAACATATCAAGTGTAATTTTTTATGAAACTACACCATAATTTACTTTGTCATTGGTTTCAAAATATACTCCTAAATAAAATCCCACACAAATGCATGAAGTCTATTAAATACCAAAATTATTTTTTATCACTGATTATTTAGCCTAAACATTTCACCCAAAAATATTTTGACTAGATAACACAAAAGGTGAAACCCATATAAAGACATAATAACCTTACTTTTTATTTAAATAAACATTCTAACATAGTTTCCATATATGTTAAATTTCATGTCCATATGGCCATCATACTGTACAATTTCTAGTTTGTTATGATAGTAATTTAATGGTCAATTTTAACATAGTAAAATAATCGATAAATGCACAAATAAAAGTGTTATCAATACAAGGTATTTTTTGAAAATATATAAATGAGAGATATAAATATTAGGGAAAGATAAACTTAACTAAATATCACTCATATTAATCATGAACCATCATATTATGTGAAGATAAACCATGTAAATTGAAAAGGCACCTTTAAAATTTAAAAGAAAATAGATCATTTTATATGTTGCATTTCTTCTTCAACCAAAATAGCAGCTCTTTGGAGAAACATCATATAATATTAAACCCTCAAATATATCTAAACCAAAAAAATATATGAACTCATATGCCTTCGAAATTTGTTCCAAATTAAATATGGATTCATACCCACATGAGATGTAAATCATTTTTATAACTAAAAAGAACATTGCTTTAGGCCCATAATTCTAATATGTGTAACAAAACGAGTCATATTTATCAAAAAATCAAACATAGAATTTTGTTTTTGTGACCTATTTAGATGGATGAAAATGGTGGGATGATATATATACCTTGGTGCATATGCTTTTTTTATATGGTTAATGTAAATGACACCACATTTAGAGTTGAATATTAGTGCTTGTTTTGTAACCTATTCATATTGTGACAATCATGACTTAGGATTACAACATATATATTATTAAACTTATTATTAATATATATATACCAATATATTGAATGTATCTCCATATTAAATTTAAACTCAAATCTATGCCCATAAAATTGTATGTTGGAGGATTGAAGAACAATTAGTAGTTTAACAATATTAGTTAGATAATACCAAGCTAAATTGCACCTTCAAATTAATAAAAATGATGAAACCACTTAATAATCATATTAAATTAGATAAATACGATAAGTAAAAGATAATAAACAAATTTTTTGTAACCAATAAATTGTCAGAAAATTGGTATTAGTAAATGAGTTATTCCAAATGCAACATGGTTTTTAGAGGTTCAAAGTTTTTTAACTAGGTGAAATTTTGTAAGACAAGACTAACAACCTTGATATCAAATTTTTATCACATCTCGATTTATCTATAAGATAGATAAAATTTTTGATCCATATATTATTATGGTGTTAGTTGATTAGATATCTTTTAATTAAGCTTTATGGCATATGCTAATTATGGGACAATTATATGTTATTTAATTTGCATGATTGATTTGCTAGGAGATAGTTATAATTTTATATTTTGTACATTATAATCATGTTTATTAGTTATACAAGAGTATTTTATGGATATAATTATTTTTTGAGATAACTATCTTAATTTTTGTGAGGTACATGCATGATAGATCCATCCCACAGAGTATGATAAAGGGAGAGAATCATCAGAGAGGATGGTGTAGATAGAGGAATTTGGGGATGACATAGAGAAAAACTAGAAACCCATGTACATACCATAGTTGTTGTGAGTTTTATAGTTTTGGTATGTTTTGATTTGTTGTTATGTATGTCTGTTGTGATCTTTTGTTATTCTATGATCATGTTGTTTGATTGCATAATTTCACTAATCTAGTTGTGTATTGAAGTAAATTATTTTGGATGTTATAACTTAGTTAATTGGATGAATTTGTACCTATCTTATTATGATTTTCCATTGTATTGTACATAACTAAATTATTATATTAATAATGTTTGCTTGGAATCCTTATTGTAGTAATAGACATATTTTATTACTTTTCTTGATCGATTTATTTAAGTGACTAGTTATGTTATAAGGTTACTATTATCATTTATTATAGATATATAAATGTGTAATAATATATTAAATGAATTAAAATTTCCTTATAAGCATTGACCTTAAATTGGGATGATAAAATGAAGTTAATGTCTTTGACTTAAGTATATGCTTAGGCAATAAACAAAATACTATGCAAAGTGTTATAGACAATTACATTAATCATTATAAAGATATCATTATGTTTATAAAATCATTTTCTAAAGTCTATGGTTATTTGTTTAAATTAGGAAGTTAAATTCTAGTTTGAAGTTGAATTCATTGATTTTTGGATAAATTCACAAAATTTTAGATGGTCTTTTAAAGTAAAATATATATTACCTTGTCATATGGTCATTATGCTATCTATAATGTCATTTAATTGACATTTCATGTAATTATTATTTTGGAAGAATTTGTATAAAGTCAACATGCATAAATATTACTAGAGTTAAAAGGCATAAAAATACTAAAGATTATATAATGATTATTTAAATGGTTATTAAGAAGTTTTGAGATGATTAGGGTTTCTAATCTCCTATTGACTCAAGCTAATAATCATTTTTATCAAACTATTATGAAATTAGAAGG
>JARHVA010003267.1:577500-592500 GCA_037957365.1 Torreya grandis | reverse complement strand
ATGGTAAAACCTAGTTGAGTTGTTAGATTATTATATCAGAGTTGAGGATCAAAATATAATAATGAATGTGTTAAATAACACAAAATTATTATCCTATTAGATAGAAGTAATAATGGTACATGCTAGACCAAGAGTTGAGGGCACTTTAAATAAAAATCACCATGTTGATTCAAATCAGTTAACCACTGAGCAATCTATGAAGTTGGATTAAATCCTTACAAATATGCAAGAAAATAGGGTCAAAATTATATCCATAGAATAGGAAGTACATGGACATAAAGAGTAGAATGGTTAGGAGGAACTTTCATAGAATCCTTCTGATTAGGAACACCCTCAATATCAAAGGCATAAAGAAGTGTCACATGATGTGAGAGCTTGAGTAGCTACAGAGTTAGCATGTGACATGAAAAAGGTAAATCCACCCAAGTTTGATGGAGTTGAATCATGGATGATAGAGATGGATAAATATTTTGAGAATTATAATTATTCTAAAGTCACAAAAGTAGTCTAAGGAGCTTATCATCTTGTTGGGAAAGTAGGAACTTGGCGGGAAAATAAGAAGCTTAAGATGAACCTTAACTCAACCACCATTGCCTATGAATTATTTGTGACACTATTTAGGTTATGATGGATTCTAAATCTATACATCAATTATAAGCTTACAAATTTTTAGAATACTAAGCAAGAAGACCTATTGGTGAATGAATAATGGAAGTAATTCACAAATATCCTTAAGTATGTACCTTAGTATCAGACAAATAAGAGTTTCAAGACTAGGAAATTCATAATGGGAGTTAAACCCAAAATTAGTTATGAAATAGATGTTCATGGTCCATCTACCATGGACCAAGTTTTTGAGAAGGCAGTCAAGAAGGAATAAAAATTAAAATATCTTACTCAATTTAGAGATAAATTTAATAAAAACTTTAGAATTTATAAACCAACTTTCAAAAACAAGAATTATAAGCATAGGAGTGGATAATCAAAAATTTAGTTCAAGAATCATAATTCCAAGTTAAATAATGTTTCAAGGAATAGGAAACATGTTAATGGTTTCAAGGGTGGTGTTATTGGAAACCAATAGTTTGACAAGAAAGGACTAGTTGGAGGTTACTTCATTTATGAAGGTTACCATTATTATTGATAATGTCCTTAGGACAAGTTGAAGAACAAGGATTAAGCTCCTTATTAGGGTACATTTTAGTACTATATTCATATAACCATTAATAATTAGTAGATTGAGTATCAAGTTTCACCCATAGAACTGGTAGGTATTTTGTTTAATCATCCAATTTTTATTTTGATTGACATGGGAGCTAAAAATGTTTCATTATTCCTATAATGCTTAGTAAATTATCTAGAAAAATTGGAGTTATGTCAAATGCATAGTCGATATAATATGGAGATGAGTCTAAGGTCAAGTTTGATAAGTGTTTAGTCAAAGCAGAGATCGGGTTTCCTAAATTAACTATAGTAGTGGATTTTTATCTTGTACTATTTGGGTCATATGATGTGATCCTAGGATTCAATTGGATCACAAAGCATAAATATAAGGTTGATTGTTATCTAAAAAAGTTTTAGTGTTAATATGATTTTGGAAATTAGACAAAACTTAAAAGTGAGAAAAGGGAGTTGAAGTTAAGGTAGATTTATGCAATTCAACTCAAGAAATCTTAGAGGAAGGGATGCAAATAATTTATCATTAAGATAAATGAGATGGAGGAATCTAAGGAACAATCCATCTATTATTATCCTTTTCTAAGGAAATTTTAGTATTTTTTTTAATAATAATTATCAAGATTTACACCCAAGTGTGAGTTTGATTCCTTGATTGATATCATCCCTAGATGGAAATAGTATTCTAAGGCATCATACAAAATGACAACCATAAAATTAGTTAATTTAAAGGCACAACTTCAATAATTATTGTAAAAATGGCTGATTGATCCAAGTGTGTCACCATGGGGCACATTATTTATCTTAATCAAGAAGAAGGGTGGCACTCTTCACCTATGTATAGATTATAGGATGTTGAACAAGACAATGATTAATAATAGATATCTATTTCCATGTACTAATGATCTATTTGATAAAATTATAGGGGAAAAAATTTGTTTTAAGATTGATATTAGATCAAGGTATCATCAATTGAGAATCTATGATGAAGATATTCTAAAAACAACATTTGAAACTCGATATGGGCACTATGAGTTCACAATGTTACCATTTGGGTTGACAAATGATCTTGCAACATTTATGAATCTTATGAATAGTGTGTTCAAAGATTATCTAGATTATTTTAAATTGGTATTTATAGATGACATCCTCATATATTCTAAGGATGAGGAAGAGTATCTAAAACATCTAGAATTGGTTTTATAACATTTACAAAAACATAGATTGTACAACAAGCTATCCAAGTGTGCATTTTTAAAATAAAGTGAAATATTTAAGACATATTATCTCTATAGATGGTATCTTAGTAGATCCATCAAAGATAAGAGCCATAATGGAGTGGTCATCACCAAATAATTTTCATGAGATTAGTGGGCTATTATAGGAAATTTATTTTGAATTTATCTAAGATATCTAATCTAATTACCTATCTCCAGTAGAAGAATCAGATTTTTGCTTGGTTAGACAAGTGTGAGATAGCCTTTCAAGAGTTGAAAATGAGGCTTAATTTATCACAAATTCTAAGAGTTCTCAATCCTAATGGTAAATTCTTAGTGATCATTGATGCATTTAAGAATGGACTTGGAGTATTTCTTATAAAGGATAGCTCAATTGTATCCTATGAGTATAAGAAATTGAAGCCATATGAGGTGAATTATTCCCCTCATGATTTAGAACTTACAGTAATTGTGCATGCCTTTTAAGTTTGGAGAAATTATCTGTTGGGTAAATCATTTGAGATAATGACTAATGACTTAAGACACAAGTAGACCTTCACCCAATTGAACCTGAATACTCATCAAAGATGATGGTTTGAGTTAATATTTGATTATGATTTTAACATTAATTATATCAAAGGAAATGAGAATAGAGTAACTAGTTCTCTAAGATATAAAAGGTACATAGAAGTCATGGATACTATTAGGAGTAATTTCTAAGATCAGATAATCAAATTATCATTAGGAGATGAATTTTTTTATTAGGTCAAGAAAGCATTGTTTGAGAATTATCAAAATCCTAGGTATAAAGGATTCAAGATAGAGAGTGATGATGTTTTGTGGTATAATAATAGGATGTCAGTGATTGATAGAGAGAATATGATGAGCATAATGCTAAAATAACTATACAATGCCCCATATTTAGGATATCCAAGAGTAACCAAGATGATTATTGAGATAATACCATTATATTTCTAGAAAAGAATCATGAAAAATGCAACAAATTTTGTTTTTCATTATTTGGAATGTCAGTATGTGAAATTTGAACATATACACATAACTAGATTTTTATATCCATATGATATACTAGAATGGAAGTAGAAGGTTATTAACATGGACTTCATTTAAGGGTTGTCTTTATCATAGAACTGACATGCTATGATCTTGGTTGTAGTTTATAAACTAACCAAGGTATCCCACTTCATACTAGACAACATGATAGATGATGCACCTATGATTGAAAAGAGATTCATGAAATAGGTGTATTAATTACATGGTTTTCTAGACAAGATCATTTCAGATCAATATCTGATGATGTATTTTAAATTTTGGTTGACTCTAAATTTATCTTTAGGTATGTAGTTGAATTTTAACACTTCTTATCACCTAAAAAATGATGGATAGATAGAGAACATTAATAATATCTTAAGAAGATATCCCTCATATGTATTTCATGGATCAACAATACAAGTGGGAGGAATACATTCCATTGGTTGAGTTTGCTTATAAAAATTCATACCAAATAGCATTGAGGATGACTTCATTTGAGGCTTTGTATGGAAGGAGGTGTAGAACACCAATCAGTTAGGTAAGGTTAGAAGATAGGGTAGTCTTTAGACCTGAGATGATTTATAAATGGACGAGTGAGCTAGGATAATCAAGCAGAGGTTGGCCAAGGCCAAAGATAGACATAAAAGTTATGTTCATTTGAAGAGAATAACAAGGCAATTTTATATTGGTGATAAAGTTTTTCTATGGGTTAAGCCTTACAAAATCTTCATTAAATTCAAGAATTCAAGAAAACTTTCACCAAGATATGTGTGACCCTTACATTCTTTGTAAGTGGTAAATCCTTTATCATATAAGCTTGCATTGCCACAATCTCTATCTCTTTTACATAATGTCTTCCATGTGTCTTATCTTAAAAATTATGTTGTTGGTCCTTCACATGTGTTGAATTGGAATGATTTACAAGTTGCGGATCTCGAGGTGGTCATGTTACAACTAATAACAATAATTTACACTTTTAAACTTATTTTGAAAAATAGAGAAGTGTTATAGTGCAAGGTTTAATGGGATAAATATTATGAGTATAGTGCCATTTGGGAGGACTATGATGAGTTTTACACATTGTTTCCACATTTGTTTGTTTGATTTGTTGTATATTATATTATCTTGTGTTGAATAATATTTTTAAATTTAGAACTTGTGTTTAAATAAATGACATCATGATAATGACTAGAATTAGGAGGAAGGATGTCACATCCCAATTTCTCTCTAAGATAAATAACCTATTTGATCCATAGATTATTATGGTTGTTAGTTGATTAGATACTATTTAATTAATCTTTATGTCATATGCTAATTATGTGATAGTAATATGATCCTTAATTTACATGATTGACTTAGTATGAGATAGTTGTACTTTTATGTTCTATACATTATGATCACATTTTTTAGTTATAAAACATTATTTTATGGATATATTTATGTTTTGGGCTAACTAACTTCACTTTTTTGAGGTGGATGAAGGACATATCCATTCCTCAGAGTTTGATAGAAGGAGATCATCATCAAAGAGGATGGTGTAGATGGAGGCATTGGAGGATGATAGAGATAGAAAAATTGGGAACACACACACACACATGATAGTAGAGTAACATGTTTTATGATTATTATTGTGAGTTAAATAGTTGTGTTATGTTTTTTTTTTTTTTTATGTATGCCTACTATAATATTTTATTGTTCGATGATCATGTTGTTTTATTACATAATTTCACTAATATAGTTGTGTATTTCAATAAATAGATGTGACTGTTATATCTTAGTTGATTGGATTAATTTGTGCCTATTTTTTTGTTATTTACCATTGTATTTTACATAGATAAATGATTGTATTAATAGTGTTTTCAGTAATAGACATATTCTATTACTTAGATTGATTTATTTATTTAAGTGGATGATTATATTACAAGGTTAATATTATCATTTATTATAGTTAAATAAACTGATAACAATATATCAAATGAATTACAATTTCTTTGTAAGCATTGATCTTAAATTGGCATGATAAAATAAAGTAATGTTATTGACTTATGTCTAGTGCTTAGAAAATTTAAAAAAAATATGCAAAGTGTTATATATAATTGGATTAATGACTATATGGATATCATTGTGTTTCTAAAATCATTTTCTTAACTATGTGGTTATTTATTTAACCTAGGAAGTTATCTTCTATTCTGAAGTTGAATGCGTTGATTTTCGAATGACTTGGTAACATTGTTGATGGTTTTTTAAAGTCAAATATATATTACATTATCATATGGTCATTATTATATATATACTATTGTTTATTTGACATTTCATGAAATTATTATGTTAGAATACTTTGTATAACTTTTACATACATAGATATTATCGAAGTTAAAAGGCATAAACATTACTAAGGATGATATAATGATTATTTAAATAGTTATTGAGAAGTTTTGAGATGATTAGGGTTTTAAATCTCTTATTGAATCGAGTTAAAAATAATTTTTAACAAACTATTATGGGTATTGGAAGTAATTTGCATGAAAAATGGTGGTAGACTATAGCTTAGTTGAATTCTATTGAGTTATTCTTGCCATGTATTATTCTAGTCATTTTGTCTACCAAATAAAGGGAAAAAATTGGTGGTAATTAAGGTGATGGAGAAGAATAAAGGAGAGGGGAAGGTGGGCTATAATGGCATAAATTACGTGGGCATTGATAGAAATAGAATAAAAATGGGTATTCCAGCTAATGAGTGAATAGAAATTCAACTTCCTTGTAATTTTAATCATCTTTTCATGTTGGTAATGTACTTTAAAATTCCTATGTGATAGTTGATGTATTTTTGGAAAATAAATGATACATGGGATTTTTAGTTTTAATTATTTTGAAGTGATAAAATTTAAGCATTGAAGGTAAGGTCTTATGGATGGCCAGGCCATCCACATAATTTTACATCCAACCCATATAACCCTAAGTGGAATGGGTAGAGCTATAGGTTTTCACTATGATTATATAGTTCTATGAAAACCATGTATTTATTTCCTTTCAAATTTGTAAACCCTGCAAAACTATATTATGGTTCTTTAATTAAAGGGTAATTATGACTAGATTGGGTAGGGTTTTTGGATTCAGTTTCGTTGTTGAACTAGTTAAGGGATATAAACATTAAGGCACAAGTATAGATTAAATTATGTTTTGTGTATGAGGAATTTGAATATGTATAACCCTAACTAAGATTTTGGGTATATTACAAATTTGAATGTGAACATATATATAAAAACACACAAAAACACACACAAACACACATATGTATATATGTATGAGTATGTACACACACACACACACACACACACACACACACACACACACACACACACACACACACACACACACACACACACACACACACACACACACACACACACACACACACACACACACACACACACACACACACACACACACACATACACGCGCACGTGGGTGCGCGCGTGCACACATGAATGCATGCGCGCGCGCGCGCGCACACACACACACACACACACACACACACACACACACACACACACACACACACACACACACACACACACACACACACACACACACACACACACACACACACACACACACACACACACACACACACCATCTTACACACATCTATGCACACACACACACATAGATGTGTGTAAGATGGTGTGTGTGTGTGTATATCCTAAAATTTGGGGCTTTTATAATATATTCTATGTGGATTGGGTTATATCCAACTTATGGCATATGTATAAATAAATTCAAAGGTTTTCATTTTTAAATGAATATTATTTGCATTGGTTTTATATATAATTATGAATCAGGTGTATGGAATATATAACTATTTTTGTTTTAAATCATGTATCATATATAATTTATTATATATAGAATTTGGGGTTAATTTGGGTAATCCATACACATATAAGGCCTTGAACTAGGTAATAATGCTAATGGTGGATATATAGTCAAATAGAAATTCATTAGCTATTTGTGTACTTAGTTTTGTGCATAGGTTTATGCATACAAAGTAAATGTTGATTGGTCAGAGTTAAATGATTATCGTTTTAACCTATTATATATAGACTATGTAAATTCCAACATTAAGTTTATTTGGTTATGTCTATGTAGTACATACATACAGTTTGATTTTTGTTTTTTTAGTGAAACGCTCATTTATCTTATAATAGGTCTGATTATATAAACAATACATTGTTTTACACATATTTAAGTGGTTAAGGACTAAGTTTTATCATAGAATTCTCAATGTTTGGATAAATCTGACTGAGTATAAAATATTTGATCATTTTATATGCAAGTAATTCAATCATTACTTTGAATTTTAATGATTTGTGTAATTTTGATATAATGAAATTGGTGTATAATTGTTTGGCTATTTTTGAATTGTAAATCACATGTATTCTATGTATTTTTAGTCAATACAAGTAAATGGGTAATTATCAGGTATATTAAAGGTATTGGGACAATTTTATTATAGCCTGAATGTATACTGAGAGTATATAAAATACTCTAATATCTAGATAGTTGATGTGTTCATAGAGTATAATGTATAGATTATCATATTTTTGATTGTATAGAAGTTTATATGAGAGTTTGAAAAATAGCATATATATATATATATATATATATATATATATATATGTATGTAAACACACACATGTTATAAATCATATGCTTATTGATATTGTATATTTATTACATTATCAATAATCATATTATTTATACCATATATATATGTACATAGCTATGTTATGTTTATAAACATTATTATTATAACAGAGTAAAATGAGCACTTTTTTATATATTTAATGTCTAGATGAAGCATTAAAATAAGTTATTTAATTATTTAAATACATATCTTATTAAGTTGTTTTATGAGTGGATTCTATTATATATATGCAATATAAATAAGTTATGATTTAATATTTGTTTCATGGATGAAATAACATTTCAAGTTACTTTGTGGTATTGAGTAACTTGCAGTATAGATATAATTCTTACCTAGATGGTATGTTTGTACTAAGGAATATTTATGATTATGTTTATTATTATATAATAAATTAGATGATACTATATTCATTCCATTACATTTGATGGAATCAATGTACGTATTTGATAATTACATACTTATTATAATTCTATTTGATAATAAAGAGTATTCCATTTGAATCTATTGGTTTTATATATTATTAAATTTTAACCAAATCTCACATTTATGGTACTAAATAAGAAGTGGATGGGTTCCATTTGATAAATTGGTGCCATCAATGCAAGATGATGTGTAATTTGATTGAGTGGTGTGTATGAAATTGACCTATCTTAGAGATCATTACTAATTAAAAACTTTGGCCAAAGTAATGTTTATGGTTAAACATTGTCATTTCATGTGTTGATATAGTTTTCATGTTTATGATTTATCATGTTAGAGTAGATTTATTTATGGTACAAGTCATGTATTAGATATCTTACAACACATGGATTCTATTTTATCACTCTATATTCCCACACCATCATTATCTACCCATGCATGAAGGTATGACCATTTCCTTGTTAGGAGATAGTGCAGTGGATCCATGGTCAGTGGTTTGTGTGGAAAAACACTCAGATGATGCTCTCCCTCCCCATAGGAGTACTACAATAGAGAATGCACTTGATATTATAAATTGATACTTAATTTTTGGATACTCTTGAGTCATAGATACTCATGTTTAATTGAGATTTGTATCATGTTTTATTATTTGAGACATTATTTATTATTGAATGTGTACTATTTATTCATTGTACTTCTACATCAGTGGCTATAATGTTGTATCAACCATGGCTGAAATTGTATTATTACTTTAATTAATTAAATGTAGTATTTTTTATTTATTCAATATTGTTCATGATTTTTTATATATTTTCATGGTAATTATTAGCTAAATGGATTAGCTTTAAACATTATGGGGGTAACTAATATAATACATGTAGTTAAAGATCACTTAGTGAGATTTATCATGGTGAAATCTAATATATGAATATTTTTAATAAATTTAAAAACAAATTACTCTATTTTGGTAAAACCCAGTGGGGTTTCTATAATTTTATTTTCAATATTGAGGCTATAATAGAAATTTAGTGAAAAATAAGCACTTAGGATTATAACCCAAGTAAGTTGTTTCCTAAATCATTATGCACAAACCCCTTCAAAAATATTTTTCAATTTAAGGGATGTATTTTTTAGCTAATGTGGCATGAGGAAAGGAATTGAATAATTGGGAGATGGTGGATAACTAGGTATAACTACAATAGTCTAAATCACAAACTCTGAAAATGAGTATCTTATTTCTAATATATTGTCCATTAATACGATTTTTTTAATGATTAGATAATTCTAATCATAAATCCAATTTTATAATAAAGAATACTTACATTCATATATGCGATAATATTTTATTTTGTTGATACAAGGAACATTTCATAGTAACCATTACTTTTGACAACTGAAACATCAAAAGGGAGAAAATAAGAAAGTGAAAAGTGATAATAGATAAAAATTAGACAAAAATAAAATAAATATAAAATAAAAAAATAAGAAATAAAAAATTGGGAACTATCTACAATAATGAAAAGAAGCTAAAAGTAACAACTATCAATGATCTTCTAGTGTTGACTATCATGCAAAATAGCATAACTATGATATAAAAATAACATAAAAAAACATATTTTAAATTATTCCATAGGTAGGTATAATGAAAATGTTTCAAAATGTTCAATATGTGCCTCTTTCAAACCAAACAAAGTAAAACATTTAAGGTAAATAATATACCCTAATAAAGGTATGATAAAACCATGTAATATTAATTTAAAATCAAGAAAATGATCTATTATTTGATTATTTTATTTTATATTTTGGGGAAGATGATTATGGAGAGTGAAATTTGGTAATAATTAAAAATCATCATCAAATGAATTATAAAAATATATTCTATAATCATAATCTAACTCAAGACTATCTTGATAATCTCAATATACTAAAATGATTTTAGATTCCATAAAATTATAAATTATGTGTTAATATTCAAATGTTGAGGGTAAGTCTTCATTAAAAACTAAATAATTTATAAATTTATAAATTACTATGTCATAATTAGTTTCAATAATTTCTAAAATAAATTCATTTTTCCTATTTAGAAGGACTTCATAAATAATTTCCATCTCTTGATTAATGCTCTATATTGTAGAAGAAATAACCTCATTAATATTAGAATCACCGAGAGAATAATTTTTTTTGATCACAATAAAAAGGTTTTAATGAGATGATTTTTATAAAGAGTCTTGGAAATTTTTATTTTCATAATGCCATTTGTTGAGTGTTATTTCATATTATAACATAATATTACAAGGAAATTTCTTTTCAATGTTCAATATTACCTTGTTCAATTTAGATTTAGATATGTCAAAATATAGGAATTTATCACATTCAATTTCTATTTTAGTATTACTTATTTGAATATATAAAAAATTAAAATCTTATAACTCACTTGTAATATGGTATCATCCATGCTATCTTCAAGAATATCCGAAAACTTGAACTTTTCATAATCTTGATTTTCTATGTTACAATCCAATTTATAAATACAAGATTCATTAATTTTAAGAATGTTATCAAAATTTGATCCTTATAAATAGATTTAATAATAATATATGTCATGAGGAAAAAAATTATTTAAATGAGGACAACTATCGTTGAAGCAACTAGAAATTTTTAATTTTAGGGAATTTTCTAATTCCATATCAACAATATCAAAACTTGAAGATGATATCTAATCACTTTCAAGTGTTTATATATTGTGTTTATATTTAATGTCCTCATTAATTTATTGATCTAGTGAATGAAAAATATATTTGATCATCATATAATGATGATGATAATGAAAGGGTTCTGATTTATGATTAGAGTTCAATTGAATATAATGTTCAACAAAATATTCAATGATCGTATCATAAATGAAAAATATTGAAAATTTATAAATAAATTTTATTTTATTTTCAAACATTCAATAAATAAATCTCTTACATTTGAACATGTCGTGATGAATGAAACATATTCAATAAAATTCTTGATTTTGAATTTGTATATATGCAACCTATAAGGTTGATTCAAAAATTGTAATTCTAATTTTCTAAGCTACCTTCCTATAATGATTAGGTAGATGACCTATCCAAAAATTATATGATTTTTTAAAGATTTTTCCTAAGATAAATTGTAATTTCATCAAACTTTGATAAGAAATGTAGTAGGTATTCACCTATGGATTCATGTTTATGGAAATAAATCATAAACCATGTCACTAAATCTAAGTCCACCTTGTTTTTAACTAAATGAATAGTAACAATCCACTCTTGAGTAAGGTTGTTTATTTTATTTTAAGAGGATATATTATCATTAAATGAAGTAGGGTTTTGATCAAATTTATAATTTTGTAAAAATTACATGATGATTGTTTTAGATTTTATAGCAGTGAGCCTATATGATTGATGTAATAATTTCAACCAAAACATAAGATAATTTTTTTATACATTTATATTAATGATGAATTTTAAGATAATCTAAGAAATATCATTGTAAAAAACTCTTTATAAACTTACTATTCTGCCAAGTTGAATAAAGCTAGATTTCTAGAGATGGATGCATATTATTTTGAATAATATTAGTGATGAGATATCATTATTAAAGGAAATAAAAACTAATAAAATATGTTACATTTAATAGATAATTTAACAAAGATTCAAAAAATGAACAACTCATAGATATTGAGGAAACCATGATAATGAAATTGGTGACAAACTATAGTCATTGATTGAAAAATATGAAATTTTATAAACAAGAATGAATAGTAATAAGAAATAAATTTGATTTAAAGTAAAACCCCAATGGATTAACTAAGTTTATTGATGATAAAAAAATTTACGTCAATCAATCTACCTTTTTGCCAATCACAAAGGTTAATCATACTAGTTTAATTGTAAGGATGTTGTCAATTGAAAGATTAGTACTAGGCATGTTTTGGGTAATTTTAAGGTCGAGTGTAGGGAATATAAATAAAATAAATTACTTTACTTGATTCTAGGAACAATTATTTTCTCACTTAAATAAAACACGTTCATTCATGCACATAAGTAAAATACTTCAATATCCTAATCTAATATCGACATAAACTCATAAATATTATAACAATCAATATTATCATATCTCAATATAAAATTTAAATAATTCAACACTCAACACATTCATATATCTCATAATTAGCATAATATAAATATATGAAAAGTGAATTATTATAAACTCTTATCTGACATTGAGCACCTATGAACAAAGGTGACCCCTTGGAAGAGAGAAAATGCTCCAATGAATAATTTTTTATCAAATTATTTTCTTTCCATATATTTATTTTTATATGGTTAGTATAATATTATGAATTATTTAATAAATCAATTTTAAAATATTTAATTGACTTAATCCTCTAAGATTTTTAATGTAACTTTGAAATGCTAAGAACAAACTAAAGAAAATATGAAAAGATAAGAAGATTAAAACAAAAAAAATCTCACTAAATAGTAAACTAAACTAATAAAGGATACAATACCTAATAATTAATGAAACTAAATCTTAAAATAAAGTCAAAAAAATAAATAAACTTAATATAATATAATACACAAGTAAGAAAAGAAAGTGTGAAGCTCTGAAAAATATAGATAAAGATGATAGGAACTCAACCAAAAATTGATATATTATTAAATCAAATGGATTCTATAAAATTTAACAAATAATAAATAAAATACATTTAAACATAGGTGAATTTGAACATTCTATCATGCATCACACTTGAAATGTTCATCATTATTCAGGCAATACTTAGATTTTTGACATATGAGCACAACTGTATGTTCACCAAAATATTAGATTCATTTCTTATCAATAAGATAATAAATTTATAAATAATTGTAGTAATTAGATATACCTATGTAATACAATATGGATACTATGTCATTATAGTGAGTGATAATTGAGCTTTTGTAAGATAATGTTTTATCTTAGAGACTTGTTACATAGAAAAAAGTCCAATATGAAATAAGATATCTCTCTATATATCTATATAAGTTTATCTTCTTGGAAAACAGGTCATCCATCTTTTATAAATTCTTTTTGGGAATTTAATTGGTTCATCCACAACTAAATTTTAAATTTACTTTATGAAATAAAGTTTAATTAACTTTATCAAATAAAGTTAACTAACTTTTAAGTTAGGATCTTATAAGATCAAAAAAGAGCTTATATCATCAAAATTCCTTTTAAATATCCAAATTAATGATCAAAATCAATAAAAAACATGATGGTGGAGGTCTATTTTGACTCTTAGTAATTTAACTATCAAACAAAACAAGTTATTATGTTGACCTAACATACAAAGTTAAACAAAACATGATTAAATCCATATAGATTATTTTAAAAATCAATTAAATTATTAAAACAAATTATCAATATTGATAAAATGCTAAAAATATCCAAGATATCTAATAATGAGCTATTTTATACAATATATTATCCTAAAATTAACAAGAAAAAGATAACTCTAAATGAAAAGTAGAAATTGACCTCTAAAAATTTCTTGGTTTTACCCAAAAATCACCATAAAATAGTAAAAATATCAAATATTGACAAAATTTATAAGCATGAAAAGTAATTATCTAAGGAGACAACTGATAAATTAATATTTATGTTTGATATAGTATTTCATTGTATTCCTCTATCATCTCTCTCGTTATAATCATCAATACTCAATCTGACATCAGATGCATTAAATAACTCAGCCTTTCAAAAGAAAATATCAAATGTAATTTTATATGAAACTACACTACCATTTAGTACATAAATTATTTCAAAATGGACTCCTAATTAATATCCCCTAAATATGTACAAATTCATGAACTCCATTATACAACAAACTCATGTTTTAACACTAATTATTCATCCTAAACATTTCACCCAAAAACTATTTTGACTGGATAACACTAAATATGAAACCAATATCAAGACATAGAAACCTTAATTTCTCTTCAAGTGAACATTTTAGTATAGTTTTTATATAGGTTAAATTTAACATCCATATCACCATCATACTACATAATTTCTGGTTTGCTTTGAAAGTCATTTAGCACTTAATTTTAATATTGTAAATTTTTTTACAGATGCACAAATAGAACTTTTATACAACAGAAGGCATTTTTTGAAAAATTCAAACTAGTAAATAGAAATATCAAGGAAAGATAAAATTAATTAAATAACACTCATTTTAATCACTCACCACTATATAATGTGAAGATAAGCCATGTATATTTACATGACACCTTTAAATTTTAAAAGAAAATATCTCATTTTATATGTTGTATTCTTTCCTCAACCAAAATAGAAACCCTTTGGAAAAAAATCATACAATAATAAACCCTAAAAAATATTTGAACAATAAATAATGTATGA
>JARHVA010003267.1:517500-572500 GCA_037957365.1 Torreya grandis | reverse complement strand
AAATGTTTCCAAAGCATTGGTGAAATTAGTCAAAAAGTTTCTTCATTACAGACTAAGGGAAAAAAATTATGCCATAGTTTCAAATCCTATGATCAAGAAAATGTTAGGACATAATGAGTTGGGTGAAAGAAGAGGACATTAGGTTACTAAGCTTCAAGAATATGAAATTGAAGTAAAACCTTGATAATTGGTATGTGATTAAGGCTTGTCTAAGATAATTTCATAATTTAACCCCAACATATCCACTATGGAATTTAATCAATATAAAGCTTAGTTTGGTCTATGGTATGATTTAATTTTTCATTACTTTCATTATATAAAGCCACCAACCAATTTTGATAGGATGCAGAGAAGAGAAATAAGGTTGAAAGTTTCATGTTATATGTTACAAATAGGAGGGTTGTAATGTAATAATCATGAAGGTATTTACTTGAGATGTTTATTTAAGGAATATGTAAAAGAGGTGATAAACTCATTTCATGATAAGCTGGGAAATGGTCATTATTCAAGTAATGCAATCACACATATAACTCTCAGAGTTGGCTATTATAAGACATAATTATCTAAGGATTCTTATGCACACATGACAAATTGTATTTCATGCTATATATTTTCTAAAATATAAATTCATGCTCCCATTTTTTACAAATAGTGATGGAGGAACTCCCTTTGCCTAATGGGGATTAGACTTCATTGGGGTCATAAATCCCAACTCATTAGTAAATCACAAATAAATTCTCATCACCACCTACTATTATCCAATTTTAGATGGTATTTATAGATTGTATATCATCTCAATATTGTACACTTGGAAGACATAGACCTTAGTTGTTCATCTTAGTTCTATACCTTTCGTAGTTTTGTAAGTCTCATATCTAATCTATCTTGTGCCACTTATCATATCTCTTAGTTTGACCTATCTTATGTTGATGATCCAAAAAATTTATATTTCCTAGAATGATTTAAATGTATTTATCTTCCATCTTTTCATGTTTTTATCATGTACCTACCTTATTGATCCCTTGGCACTAACATCTGAGACATACACTAACATTGATACTAGTGTCTTGACTTGATGTAAGTGTCAAGTGCCCTAAAGTCATATAATTTACAAATTAAATGTATCCTAATGGTAATCTTGGTTATTTAATGTAATTTACTTCTCCAAAGGGATTGATATAAATACGAGATTAACGCTTATTCATTCTTTACCTAGGTAAAACCTAGAAAATACTAAAAGATGCCAAGGCAACTTATCAAAAGCATTCAATCAAGCATTAAATTGAGAAAATCTTCCTTATTTTATCCTGTTTCCATATTAGTCACATGAAAAACACATACATATATTTGAATTACTAAAGGAGTATCCCAAGAGCTATATTTTCCAAGCTACAAGATAGGTCATTATTGTACTTGTTTCTCACATATTGTATGATTCACACACAAGCCAAAACATAAGGCAAAACTACATTGTTTTGGATCCCTCTTCATAATATTGGATATGTAGGTAGTGCTCATTGATAAAGGGGTATTTGGGGTTAACTCAACACCATGATCCCACTAACCCATTTTCCCCTAGGTCATCATGAAGATGAATAACTACGGTTTTACAATTTCATGAGGAGAAATAGTTCATCACCTATATTTGAATACACTAGAGTGAAGGAGAAGTTAAACCCAAAATCATATAGGTGGTCACATGATTTTTAGTAGGTATTTTATACATGACACCTACATCAAAACCATATAATAACATCAATCCAACCAACCTAGGAAGATGCAAGTGTTTAGAGATCTAAAAACATCCAATCTATAATATAATGACTATTCCAGAATCATCTTCAACTTATATTTTGGCCTATTTTAGATCTAAAACTATGCTAACATAAAAACTAATTAATCACACTACTTTTTTTCCATTACCATATATAGCTTAGTTTCACTTTCTATAGTTAGCCTATTCTTAATTTTATAAATTTAGTATATTTTGTATCTAAACCTATCATCAAATTGGCCTAATGTAGATTTGATTATCACCCTTTGACATTGTAATTTATATATACCCCTTTAAAGGTAGTCTAAGGTTGAAATCAAGTACTTATAACAAACCATTTTAGGGTTAAATATTTGGTGAACCTAATTTGTATGAATTCAAACATTTTTAATTCTTATGGTTTTTAATTAGTTAGGGTTTCAAATTATTGTACTATTTCATTTCCTACTTATATTATTTTCATACCTAGATGTAGCCCTATATTAGGATGTGTGCCTATTGAAAACATTGATATTCCCATGCCACCATTTAATATATCTCAAACTAATGGGGTATATCATACTATGGATCATGATGATACCCATGTTGATAATGAAAAACACACTAATGAGGTTATCATAGAAAAATATTTTGATAATAAAAATCATGAAAAAATGAAAATGAGTGAATAGAGCACAATCAAGTGTAAGAAAATGCATATTTTATGAGCAGATTCATTAAAACCCTAAATATATTGATAAGATCCTAAAAACTATACTAGAAAAAATGTTTAAAAGGTATATCTAAAACATACCTCCCCTTGAACAAATTAAAACACAATACATCTAGTGGGGGAATAAGTTATGTGTTTAAATCTTTGTATATTTAAAACTAAAAACACTATTTCTAAATCTACCATGGAATTAATAACTATTTCAAAATAAATACCAATTCAATTCCTATTACTAGTAAAACCATGTTTATATCCCCTTTTGTGACTACTCAACTTTATAATATAAATCCTAATGGGTCCACATCTCATACACTCCTTCAAGTTATAAAGACCTTGGAGGAAAAGGTTACAAACATTTAACAAAATGATTTAAAATCACCTCATGCCATCGATTTGTAAGATGTGTTTCATAACACTCTTGCATTTGAGATATATTTTCACCCTTTGCCAACTAGTTTTGTTATACCTAAGTTTCCATTTTATGATGGTAAAGGTGATATTGAGAATCATCTTCGATCCTTTTTATATGGTGTGCCTTGACTATGCCTCAATTGATAAAATTTTGATAGAAGTATTTCCAAGAAGCCTCAAGGACTATGCTTTGAGGTGGTTTTATTATTTACCTTACAATCTATGAAAGCATCCAAACCTTTTGTAGATTAGTTTTTTTCAAGAATTTCCACAAATATTCCCAAAAAGGTTACCTATGCTCAAATTTCCAAAATAAAACAAGGAAAAAATGAACCTAAAAATGAGTATGTCTTGAGATATAAAAAAATTCTAGCTCATATGGTAGATAAGGAGTTTTAAGACATATTCAACTAGAGTTTTCTTGCTCCTTTACATGAGTCCATTATTTTCAATAAATTGAAATATTTTGATGACTTATTCAATGTTGTACATGACTATGAAATGAATATTCTTTCATTAAATAAGATTAAGCATGTAGCTAACACACCAACTCCATCTACATCTAATACCAGGTTCATAATCAAACCAAGCTATAAGGTAAAACATTTTAAGCCTAAAAAGGAAAAAAACCACTATAGTTAAAAAAAATTTAGAATAGCCTACTCATATTATATTATCCAATACACCAAGGAGATGATTCTCATTTTTACCTTAGTCCCCATCTTCATTACTTCCATAGTTAATAGAGTGTCAACTTATATCTCTCCCTCACCCTTGATATAAATAGACCTCTACCCAAAGGATATGATGTGAATGATTATTGTGATTATCACAAGGACCAAGGCATTATATAAATGTATTATTTACATTGAAAAGCAAGATAAAAGATATTATTGATGACCAAAATCTTGTTTTGATGATCCTCAAAAGGAATTAGTTTCCCAACCTAGTGATCACTAGAAATATTTTTTTTTAACAATCCTTTGAAAGACCATTCTAAAATAGAACTAGATGGGATTTTGGCATATAATGCACATATTCTTACATTGAATTATAGGCACCCATTATATGGGATTATTTTCACTTATATAAGACATACATCCTATGGTTTAGATACCTTCTATTTCTTTCAACGACAATAAGATTAATGATGATAAATCTAATCTTCATTCCTTATTCATTAAAGCATACATTGATAAACACCCTATACACATTTTTATGATTGATAATGGTGAAAATAGGAATATTTTCACCATGAAATTAATTATGTACTTTAGTTAGACTCATCATGATTTTCATCCTTCTAATAGATCAGTTAGATTGTTCAATGAGACCTCCCAAAAGGTTTGTTGCAAAATTGACCTACCTTTATAGGCTAGTCCCACAGATATGGTTACTACCTTTTAAGTTATACCTTGCAAAAACATCTTTGATATGTTATTATGATGCTCTTAGATCCATACACATTGATTAATTTATTCTATAATACATGGGTATGCTAAATGCATTCATGCTAATTAGGTAGTTATAGTTTATATAATTCCATATGAACATCCTTTTCAACAAGATAAAATTATAACTAGATAGTTAATTACTATTATTAATAAGTTTAATTAACTATAAAATGGTAAGAAACATTAAATCTCATTTATTAAGTGGCTATTACTTGAGATACCATTACATTAGAGACATATAATAGATTCCATAGAATCCCCATCTACTATGCACCATGTTTAGATATCTAAAACACCTACACATGCTCCTATTATGGTTATTCCAAATAAATCATAGATAAATCAAAGATGGTTTTGACAAACCCCTACTCTTATTACTCCTATTATTTATTCACAACCATAAAATCCTATTTTAAATACATAGAGCATCACTAATACTACAATGACATATATTGAACCTATATATGCTCCTTGTTCATGTCACAAGATTATTACACCAGGTTCATAGTGGGGATATATGTATTAACATTAATTATATGACATCATAGTATGATATTTAATTTCTAACCATTCCAAAATACTAAAAAATAAAAATCTAAAATAAAAAATAAAAAATAAAAAATATATTTTTGGCACCTACATGCTCTATTAGATCCTTGGCATCTATGTGTTAGTTCCATGTCGATGGATGGAATATTAAGCTACTTATACATGCATATGTGTGTCACACCTCTACTTAAGTGTGATAAAAACATACACAAATACATTATCCATTCCTATTTTGGGTTTTGGGCCTTCTTTCTACTCATGTCATGTGGAAATTGGGGGTGTCCACTTCTTTTATCTTGAAAAAAAATATGTTATATGGTTTGATGATCAAATTTTAGTATAATGTTTGATCTTACATATGTACTTATAGATGCCTTTATCCATGATTATATCTTACACAAGGTACTTTATATGCCACACACTTGACATTTTTTTCTAATACCTTCGATCCACAACATACTATGACATTTTTATGTTGGTTACTTATGTTTTCCTTTATGAAATTCCTTGAGTATCTTTCCTTGCTGTTATATTCCTTATTTGATAATTTGAATTCCTTTAGTTATGGACATTAGGCCTATGTATTATTTATTTGACATTTTAATATGTCATTTTTTGTTATGTTAAAACCCCACTAGGTTTAACTAAAATTAGGTAATTTAAAAAAAATAACTTTGCTAACTCAAATCAAATTATTTTCAACTAAAGTTAAGATTCTTGACATTTAACTAAATTATCTAAATAATCCATATATTTGATTCAACTCATTTAGTTAATGATAAATTAATATCAACAATATAAATTATATAACCAAATCATTAAATATTATAAATTTTTAAAATATAATCTCAACCAACTATTGAAAGTTTACATCCAAATTTATACAATAAGACCAACCAATTGCTGAATGATAAAATACAACTATACAATTTTATATATCTGGATATCAATTTTCATTTATATAATGTTCCACAAAATATATGAGTATCCACAAACTCACCAATATCAAATAATTAATCATGAGTACAAGTCTCTATCAGTTGACTATTGGAGGGGATGGAGAGCATAATTAGAGTGATTTTACACACCAACCATGGACCATAGATCCCCTACGAAATCTCCCAACTAGGGAATGGCCCTCCATTCATGGATGAGTATATGATAATGGTGTAGGTATCGATAAATCAAATAGAATATATCTATTTTAAGGTAACCATCACATGAAACATATCATAAATAATTCCATTCTAACATGATATCATGCATACATGTATACTAAATCAAATAGGTGATATGATAATTTTTAACTATAAAAATTACTTAAGCCAGAGTTTTCAAATAGTTTTAATACACTTAGATAAATCATATTCACACACACAACTCAATCAAATTACATTCAATCTATGTATTAGTGACACTAAATCAGTGTGTGAAGTCCATTTCATCTATTTTACTTTATTAGTGTCATTAATAATAGAATTTATTATACAAATTAAATAAAATAATCCATGGATTCAGATCTAGATTTCCATACTAATACCAAAACATATAAATGAGTAAATCACATATATAATTCAACATATGTTTCAAAATAAATGTAGAATAACAACCCATTATTCATAGTCTATAAGTTTAAATGAAATCATAATACCCCTTAATTTAATAAGGCTATACTCTTATAAGTATACTCATCAAGTAATAAATTAAGATAATCAAATATGATATAAACTTCGGGTATAAATCTCATTTCAATAATTACATTGGATGTAAGCAAAATTTGGAATTCACACACTATTCTAAGTTTTTTTAAAATTTCATTTCCACATCTAATATATACTCAACATCATCTAATTTCCATTAAATAGTTATGACTTTCATAGCCACATTTTATTTTTATTAAATACACCATAGATCACATATAAACACATTTGTTTACCTTACACAAACATCTATGTTCATACTAGGAACTCTCGACCACCCTAAATACTATAATCATATGAATAAATAATAAAATTTAGGGTAATTAAACACTCATATTTTATCCCCTTATCCATAATAGGTTACTCTCATGTGTACCTATATAGCTCACATGTCCATATATATATATATATATATATATATATATATATATATATATATATATATATATATATGTATGTATAGATAGATAGATAAATCTCTTAACCACTTAATTCTTAGTGATAAGCTATATATAAATGGTCATAGGTATATATGTTCATATGTATAATTCATAAACACTATATATATATATATGCATACATGTGTGTGTGTGTGTGTGTGTGTGTGTGTGTGTGTGTGTGTGTGTGTGTGTGTGTGTGTGTGTGTGTGTACATATATACATATATATTTACATATACTAAAAATAGGGTAGAAAGTCTATTCTTGAATTTGTAAAAATAATTCATATAAACGTTACTAATCTCAACCTACTATAATAAACTATTAAACCTTAATTATATGTTTAAGAGAGTATTAAAAACCATTAATCACATGGTTACTTCCTACATAAAATATATTTACAAATGAATTAATTTTAACCAAGCATAAATTAATATATTCAAAATGATAATTGTAAAAATAATAATTTGATGTAATAATCTACCCCCAATAGTTTTTCTTATAGAAAGATAAAACAAAACAACATTAATGAGAGTATACACCAAAGTAATATCCCCTATAAAAGCTACAACTGATTAAAATCTCAATGAGAAGAGTAACAATTTTGATAAATATCTATTTACATTTCTATTCATAATGAATTGAGCGACCAAAAAAAGAACACATTAAAACATAGAGTCACTCAAATGTGAGTACCCTAAAGTGTATCATATGGTACACTTAGTTTATCAAATATATATTTGGCACTATGGTATTACAACACCTATAGCTTTCCAACATAATACTTATACATTCATATTAAAAGTATACCTGAGGTCCACCACATGAAACAAACTCCATGGATATACATCCATGTTGTCTTGTTTAAATTTTAAGCCACTAAAAATTTATTAAATCTATTGTACAATGGCTGAGATACATGAATCTAAAAAATGTTAATAATAGTTTTGTATTTTTATTAACCCTAATAGCTGGTATGAATTTAAAAAATACGGTAATTTTAACACCAAAATACCTGTTCATTTTTTAAGACTACCATAAGCTCTTTGAGGTTGAAATAGAGATGTAAAGTTATTTATTCAAGTTCTATAACTATAGAATTAACCTAAGGCTTATAAAAATAAACAAACATAGTCAAGTAAATCAAAATATCAACTAAAACAATGTTCATTTCTATTAACTGAAATAACTATGTTTATGTTATATTTAACTTTGAATCAGTGATTCAATATTGTGGATGGATTTTTCCTTCCACAAGGTCTAATCAATAATTTCATTATAATATAGATAATCTAATAACCATTCCAAAATATTAAACATTCAAACAAAATTAACCTAGCTATGAAGAGTAATCAAGAACAAAGCCCTACCTTGAAAATACACTACATGTGAAGACTATCCACTCTCCCTACCAAATTCATTTCCTTTTTCTTCTCTTCTTCCCTATCGATGACTACCATACTTATCCTTGAATACCCATGCATATTTTATCTTCCTCTCTATTTTTTTCATGACACTAAAAACCTCTCTTTTCATGGAAAATCATCTTTCATGATTAAATTTTGTTTAACTCAAGAAATACTCACCATAAACACCAAAATTTACTAGCATGGTTGACATATATGAAATATAGAAATATAGTCCATCATGAAATATTAGTAATATTTCCAAATTAAAACCCTAGTTCCCACATTTCATGTTTTGACTTATCCCAATAACATAATGATAACTTGCCCCCAATTCAGGGTTGACATGTGAATTTTAGAATAATGACATAATTCATTAATAAGAAACATATTTACATAATGTCATTAAATAAATCAAAGGGTTATTTTAACCCATTTTTGGTGTTTAAAACATATCACCAAAGATTCCCCTAAAACACAATTTAACTATGACTTAGGTTTTTAATGTTTAATTAATTAACTTCAATTTAATAAACGATAAATAGTAATCCATATCCTTGTAAATCATAACCCTTTTATTGACAATTTTTTTTTTATTGTTTATAGGTACTTTATAGAGTAAGGATTTTTCTATGGAAAAGTCAATCATGGAGTCAACAAGCCATAATAAAAAGTCATCTAAGAGATAATTATAACTAAATTAATTTTGTTATATTCCATAATAACATAAAATATCACAGTCATTAAAAACACTCACAATTATAAACATGTTAATGTTAGCATCTAATCATGGATATAAACTAGTAAAAATTATTGAGCATGAAACAACTAAAAAATACTAAGATTAGAGAAAACATATAACCATCAACTCATACACAAAATGTGTTTTAACTATACTATGTGGTGTGTGCAAGGTTCCTCAATATATCTCTCTACCCCCAACATAGTCATCTGCCACACCCTCTCTAATGATAATCTTCATCCATATTAGTATGGTGGGTGTACTACCTCTTTGATCCACCTCAAAAAACACAAATGGTACTTATCCCATGTAAAAAATAATAATTTTTTTTGCTAAAGCGTAATAGTACGGAATAAACATGATCAATATACATATAGAACTCATGTAAAACTAACCAATAAGTGATTAGTCATAGAATCATAATTATATGACTACCCATACATCAAAATAAATGAAATCAATTATATATATAAGTAAATTAACCATCATTAAACACATTAATATAATTAAATGAGATAATCATGTTTAGTGATGAAATTAGGATGTAACATTCTTCCACCTAAAATTGGTCATCATCCCAATGATACTTATTTCAAATAATAGTTTTGAAATTAAATAGTATATAGAAGAAAATCGGATAACATCAGTACATGATAAACAAATAAATGTGGAAATAACCTATAGAACTAATCATAGTCCTCCCAAATGGCATTATCATCATAATATTGGTCCCACTAGACCTTGTAGTTTGACACGTCTCTATTATGAAAAATAATTTTACAAGTGTAAATTATTCTGAACAATTATATTATGACCACCTTAGTATCCAAAAACTATAAATCATTCCAATATAATACATGAAAAGGACCAACAACATACTTATTAATATAAGACACATGGAAAACATTATGCAAGAGGCTTGGGGCTAGTGGAAATAAAGCCTATATGTTATAGGATTTATCAATTCTAAGACCTCAAAGGGTTCCACATATCTCAATGATCACTTTGATTATTTACCAAACTTAATTTATTTTTTCTAAGGCTTAACCCATAGAAACACTTTGTCTCCAACATAAAACTATCTTGCTTTCCTTTTTGGGTCAGCATAGCTTTATATCTACCATTGGCCTTAATCAACCTTTGTCTTATTGATTTGAATTTCTATTCCATTTATAAAACCATTTTATGACCAAAGACCAACTTGTCTTAAAATATCATCCCAACTGATTGGTGTTCAATACCTCCCTCCATATAAATCTTCAAATGAAGCCATTTTTAACATTGATTGGTAAGAGTTAGTATAAACAAAATCTACCAGTGTAAGTTAATCCTCCCACTTGTATTGATAATCCATGTAATAAATTTGAAGAATATATTATATAACTTGGTTTACCCTTTATATTTCTCCATTTATTTCTACATGATATGCAATAATAAAATTCAATTGTGTGCCTAAATCTAGATTTAGAATCAACCAAAACCTAGAAGTCATTCTCAAAGCTCAATCATAAATGATCTTCTCTAGAAATATTTATAACTAATAAACTTCTTTCATTAATCTCTTTACAATCATAGGTGAATCATCCATCATATTACATGTTATGAAGTGAGATACCTTGTTTATTTTTTCAAAAACCACCAAGATCATGTCATGATGATTTAATGATAATCAAAAACCTTAGACACAGTCCATACTAATTAACTACCACTTCCATTTTGATATATCATGAGGATATAAAAATATTTCTAGATGTACATATTCATCATTAACACACTAACACTCTAAACATCAAGACACAAAAGCTTTTGCATCAGTTTTAATTCCCTTATAGAGATACAACGATTTTAGCTCAACCATGAGCTTAATCACTCTAGGGTGACCTAAATAAGGGGCATTATGTAATTATTTTAGCACTGTGATCCTCAAATTCTCTTTATCAAGTACATAAATTATTCCATTATACCTCAAAAGATAATCATTTTACAACTTGAGCCCTCTAAACTTAGGATTCTAAACATCCTCTGATAAATCTTTCTTAACCTATTCAAAAATATTATCCCTAATAGAGAATTTAATTACTTGATTATAGAAAGTAATTTAGATAGTATCAAAAGTTGATATGTACCTTCTATGACTAATTACATATACAAATCTATTTTCCTTACCCTTGATGTTTCTAATATCAAAATCATAATCAAATAAGAACTCTATCCATCATCTCTGATGAACATAAAGGTTCAATTAGGTGAATATATATTTGAGCCACAATTTGTATGTCTTAATCTCAAATAGTTTTTCTAATAGATAATGCCTCCAAACATGTAAGGCATGTATTATTGAGGTAAGTTGAAAATCATGTGGGGCATAATTTACCTCATATGTCTTTAACTTCCTAGGATCACATGTTAAAACTAAACAATATTCCATAACACATCCTCCAATAACATCCATAGATGCATTTGTAATCATTTAGAATTGGCCATTAGGATCAAGAACTCTTAACAAAGGTGTTGAAGTAAGCCTCATATTTAAATCCTGAAAGACTTCTTCACACTTTTCTGACTAGACAACACTTTGATTATTTCATTGAAGAGAGGTAATATGGTTACATATTTTTGATATATTTGGAACAAATCTCCTATAATAACCTACCAATCCCATGAAATGCCTCACTTCATGGACATTTTTAGGTGTTCGACACTACATTATTTTTATCATCTTCATTGGATCAACTTAAATTATGTATGCAAAGATAATGTACCATAAGTATTGTACCTTAATCTAAAATAACACACACTTGGAAAACTTACCATATAATTTGATCTTCTACAAATGCTACAAAACCAAATCTAGATGTTGAAAATGTTCTTACTCATTCTTGGAATAGATGAGGATATCATCTATAAAAACTAACACAAAATGGTCTAGATAATCCCTAAATACATTGTTTATGAGATTCATTAATGTTACTAAAGCATTAATTAAAATGAAAGGATGTATATTAAATTCATAGTGTCCATACCAAGTTTTAAATGTTGTTTTGGAGTATCTTCTTTTCATATTCTCAATTGGTGATACCCACTCATAGATTTAACTTAGATAAAACTATTTCCCCACACATTTGATATAAAATATCATTAATATAAGGTAATGGATACCTATTTTTTATTTTCACCTTGTTTAACATATTATAAGCAATACACAAGTGAAGGGTACCATCCTTATTCTTAACAAACACACTAGTGCAGCCCATGGTGACATACTCATCCAAATCAATCCCTTACATAATAACTCATGTAATTGAGCCTTTAGCTCAACTAATTCTATATTAATCATCTCATAGGGTGCATTGGACTCTAATTCAAAACTAGGTATGATTTCTATCAAGAAATCAAACTCCTACTTGGGTGGTAAACCCAACAATTCCTCTTGAAATACATCCTAAAAGTTCCTAAGGAAAGGATAACCCTTTATGGAAGATTCCTTAGATTTTTAAATCTAATTTCTTTTAGTAATAAATTCCTAACATACCTTCCTCTAATACTTATTGAGCTAAATTGTATAAATATGCCTAATCTTTAACTCCATTTTCTCACCTTGAATTTGAGTTTTATTCCAAAAATCATCTTAACATTCTAACTTATTGAGGTAGAAATATACCTTTCCTTTATGTTTTTCTAGAAAATTTACCCCTAGGATCACATCATATGATCACAATGGTGTTTCATAAAGATACACTATCAATGTTAGTTTATGCAATTCAATCTCAGCTTCTACTAAGCATCTATCAACTTTAACCTTAGACTCATTCCCATATTGCATTGACTAGGCATTTTCCATTATACCAGATTTTATAGACAACTTATTTAGCATTTGGGGAGAAATAAAACATTATGTATCTCTAATATCAATAAAAATGGAAATGGAATGACCAAAATGATTACATGAAACCTTGATAGGAGAGACTTGAAAATCAACCTAATAATTGTCAATAGTTGCATGATTTTTTTTTGAAAGGTCCCTTGTTCCATAAAACCCTTAGATTTACCTTCTACCTTTCCTTGAGTACATTCCTTAGCACAATGATCACCCCAATAGATGAAACATCCACCAGGTGATCCTTTTCTTTTAGACTACTAGTTTCCCTTAAACCCAACCTTGAAACAACCTTCCTCTTTATTACTAATTGAGAAGTTACTAAATTTATCATTTTGATTCTTGAACTAGTTTTTGGGATTTCCATTCATTTTCTCTTTTTTCTTTTTAAGGGTAGTTTTGGATCCTCCAAACTTCTTCTTGAACTTATATCTAACTTGAAAAAGAGACTTCAGCTTTAGCTCCTACTTTACTTCCTTCTCAAATAATTGATCCATCATAAATGTCCCATGCAAATCTACCTTACATCCTATTTGGGGTTTTAATCCCATAATGAAATTTTGAATATGAAACCTTTCATTTAATTGATACTGAGGAACATATTTCATGAGCTTAGTGAATTGTTCCTATTATTCATTCACTAAAATATTTCCCTATCTTATATTCTAAAAATATATCATCTTCTAGTCAAAATATATTTGGAGAAACTATTTTGATCTAAATAAACCATGAATTGTTCCCAAATGGTGGTAGTGGAGTTGAGGTTCATCTTGATCTTATTATTTACCCAACATGTTATTGCTTCTCCAACAAGCTGATATACTCCCCAAAATGCTTTAGTGACTTTAAATTAATTATGGATCTCAAATTATTTCTCCATATATATTAACCCAGATTATTCACCATCTCCGCCCAACATATTTCCATCAAAATTGGGAGGATTAACTTTATTCATGTCTTATGCGAGCTCTACAACTACATGAGCCCTCACATCTTATGGGACCTCTTCATGCCTATGCTATTACTAAGATAATTTATCAAAAGGGTGCTCTCCAAGTCCTTCCTAATTAAATTAATCAACATGCCCATGAAAATATTTCACTAAGGCTATGATTTAGTACCTAGTTTCATGCATGGTTGTAAAAATCTAATCCAACTTCACAGGTTGATTTGTGGTAAACTGATTTGGATCAACTAGAGGGTTAGTATTTGAAGTACCCTCACCACCTATTCTACTACACACAATTCTCTTTTATGATTAATAAAAGGATAATAATGCATTAGTGGACTCATTAATTCCTAGAGTTTGAACATGGATCTGATACCACAATGTAAAAACCCCACTAGGTTTAACTAGAATTAGGTAACTTTTTTTACTTAAAATTTTAACTCAAATCATATCATTTCCAACTAAAGTTAAAATAATTGGTATTTAACTAAATGTATATGAATAATACATAGATTTTATTTGATTATTTTAGTTAATTATTAATTAATATCAACAATCTAATTTTTTTAACTAAATCATTACATATCATAAATCTGTAGAATACAATTTCAGCCAACTATTGAAAGTTTACATCAATTTTTTTACAGTAAAACCAAAAAAATATTTAATGATAAAATGTAATGAAAGTAAAATTATATAATGTTACACATATGGATATCAAATTTCATTTATATAATGTTCTATGGAACATACGAGTATCCACAAACTTACCAATATCTAATAAGTAATCATGAGTAAAATTCTCTACCAGTTGACTATTGGAGGGGAAGGAAATCACCATCAGATTAAATTTAAAAAACAACCATGGACCATATATCCCTTGCACAATATCCAAACTAAGGAATAACCCTCCCTTCATGGATGAGAATATGATAACACTATAGTTATTGAGAAGTAAACTATAATCCATGTGTTGTAAGCTAACCATCACATGCAACATATCATAAAGATATCCATTCCAACATGATATCATGCATACTAAATTAGATAGGTGAAATTACAACATATTTAAATTTAAACATTACTTTTTCCAAATTTTTCATATAGTTTTAAAGATTTCTCAAATAATTCATATTCACACACATAACTCAACCATATTACATTCAATCTATGTATTAGTGACACTAAGTAAGTGTGTGAAGTCTATTTCACATATTTTAATTTATTAATGTCATTAATAATAGAATTTATTATACAAATTAAATATAATAATCCACTAATTCTAATATATATTTCCATACTAATACCATAACATATAAATATGAGGAAATCACACATATAATTCATCATATATTTCACAATAAATACAAAATAATAACCCACTATTCATATTCCATAAGTTTAAATGACAACCTAATATAGCTTAGTATAATAAGGCTACACTCTTGCAAATATATTCATTAAGTAATATTTTAATATAATAAAATATGCTGCAAAGTTTAGGCATAAATCCCATTTCATGAATTATAATGGAATTAAGCAAAATCAAGAATCCATGCACTATTATAGTTTTATATAAATTTCATTTGAACAACTAATATATACTCAACATCATCTACTTTACATTCAAAAATTATGACTATTATAACCACATTTCATTTCAAGAAAATACAACATATTTCACATATAAATTCATTTGTTTACCTTGCACAAACATTTATTTTCATACTAGGATCTCTTGACCAACCTAAATACTATAATCATATAAATACATGAATAAAACCTAAGTTAATTAAACACTCTTATTTTATCCCCTTATCCATATTGTGTTAGCCATAAATACACATATATACCTCATATGTCTATTTATATATAGATAATAAATCTCTTAACCTCTTAATTCTCAGTGCCAAGCTACATATAAATGGTCATAGGTATATATGTTTATATATATAATTTGTAAACTATATATATATATATATATATATATATATATATATATATATATATATATATATATATATCTGTGTGTGTGTGTTTATAGTTTAAACTAATTTATTATCCCAAGAAACTATTAAATTTATAAATATTCAAAATAGGGTACAAAGTCTGTACTCAAATTTGCAAAAATAATTCAGATAAACCTTACTCATATCAACATATAATAATATATTTGTACACCTTAAGTATATACCTAAGAGAGTATTAAAAACGATTAATCACATGGTTACTTCTTACATAAAATATTTGTATAGATGAATTAATTATAGCCAAGCATAAATTCATATATGTAAAATTATAATTGTAGATGATTTAATTTGATGTAAGTATATGCCCCCAATAGTTATTCTTCCAGTAGGATAAAACAAAACAACATTCCCAAGAGTATACACCAAAGCAACACCCTATATAAAATATACAGTCAATGAAAAAATCAGTTAGAAGAGTAATAATTTTGACAAAGATCCATATATAGTTCTATTCACAATGAATCAAGTGACTAAAATAAAGAATACATTAATACATAGAGTCACTCAAATTCAACTACCCTGATGTGTACCATATGGTATACTTAGGTTCTCAAATATGTGTTTGGAACTATGGTGATACAACACCTATAAACTACCAACGTAATACTTATATAGTCATATTAAAAGTATACCTAAGGTCTACCACATGAAATTGACTCTATGGATATACATCCATGTTTTCTTGTTTAAATTTTAATCCATAAACAATATATTGAAACTACCTTAAAATGGTTGAGACAAGACATGAATATATAAAATTATAAGAATAGTTTCATGGTTTTAGTAACCCCAATAGCCAATATGCATTTACAAATTAGGGTAAGTTTAACACCAAAACCCTTGTTCATTTTTTAAGACTATTGTAAACTCTTTGAATTCAAAATGGAGACCTCCAGTTATTTACAAGATTTATATGACTAGGACAATAATGTAAGGATTACAAAAATAAACAAACATAGTCATGTAAATTAAAATAAAAGATAAAACAATGTTAATTTCCATTGCCTAAAATAGTTATGCTTATGCTATAATCAACTTTGAATTAATGATTCAATCATGTGGATGGATTTCTCCTTCCATAAGGTCAAATCTTTGATTTCATTATAATATAGACTATTTAATAACCATTGAAAAACATTAAAAATTCAAAAAATATTAACATAAATATGTAGGGTAATCAAGAATAACACCCTACCTAGAAAATACACTCCAAGTGAAGACTGTCCACTCTACCTTTACTAAATTTATTTCCCTTCTCTTCTCTTATTCCTTATTGATGACCATCATCATTATGCTTAAATACCCATGCATTTTTTATCATCTCCTCTACCATTTTAATGGCACTATAAACCCGTCTTTTCATGGTGAACCCTCATCCATGATTAAACATTGTTCAACTAAAAAAACACTCACCATAAACACCAAAATTTCTAGGCATGGCCAATATCTATGAATTCGAGCAACACAACTACTCCATCATACAATCTCATTAATATTTCCATAGTTGAACCTTATTTCCTATTTTTCATGGTTTTAATCATCCAAATAACATAATGATATCTTTCCACCAATTTAGGGTTTACATCCAAATGATAAAACAACGAAAGAATTCATTAATAATTAGAAACATATTATCACAATGACATTAAACAAATCAAAGGTTTATTTTAGCCCCTTTTTAGTGTTTAAAATAGTATCCGCAAGGACACCCCTAAAACCTAAGTTAAATATGACTTAGTTTTTTAATGTTTAATTAATTAACTTTATTTAATAAACTACAAATAGTAATCCATATCCTTGTAAAACATAACCCTTTTACTGACAAGTTTTTCTATTGATTATTTATAGGTACTTGACATAGTAAGGAATTTGCTATGTAAAATTCAATCATGTAATCAACAAGCTATAAAATAAAGTCATCTAAGAGATAATTATAAATATTAATTTCCCTATATTATTCAAAAACCCAAAATATCATAGTCATAAATAACACTAAAAAACATAAACATGTTAATATCAACATCTAATCATGGATCTAAACCAATCAACATTACCATGCATGAAACAACTAAATGAAACTAAGATTAAATAAAACATGTAACCATTAATTCATAAGCAACATGCATTTTAATTGTACTACATGTTGTGTGCAGAATTTTTCATCATATCTCTCTACCACCAACATAGTCATCTTACACACCCTCTCTGATGATAGTGTCCCTCTATATTAGTTTGTAGGGTGGACTATCTCTTGAATCCACCTTAAGAAACATAAATGGTAGTTAGTTTGAATAAATAATAACCAATAAATTTTTTCTAAATAATAATAGTAATAAATAATTATGATCAATATACATATGAAACTCATGTAGAACTAACTAATAAGCAATGAGTCATGTAATAATCATTATATGACTCCCCATACATTAACATAAATGAAATAAATTGGATATAGTAGTAAATTAACCATAATCGACCATATTAATATTATTTTAATGAGATAATCAAATTTAGTGAGGAAATCAGGATGTAACATGTTGTATGGACATTAGAATATGTCATTCTTAATTTTATATACATTTGACTAAGTCATGTCCCTTTGATTATGTGGCATTTGAACATGCCCTTGTTTGTGGTCTCCTTAGACCATTCCCTTTTTATTTGATTTTGAATGCTCTTATATGTGTGTTTATATTCTTTTTGAGCTTGTATTTTTACTATATATATATTTCCATGATCTTTATCATGCATTTTATGCCTTCATGTGATCACATCAGTTCTATGCACTTCAGTGTTATATCTACCTAGACATGTTCCTTCTATATATTACATGGTTCCATTCACAAATTATATAATTATTTTATCATTTTTAGGTGAGGTAACTACCAATTCATATATTTAACTCACCTTAAAGGGGGAATATTATTGGGGGCATGTCATAGAGGCATGTTCTCCATACTTGGCATAGTTTTTAGATTAAGTGTGGGAATGATTTAGAAACATGATCTCCACACTTATTCAATATTAAATATATATAGATTATAGTGGAGGAATTTTTTGTAAACATTTTCTCCAAATTATTAATTATATAAATTTTCAAATTTATCCATATATATTGGGGGCATGCTTTGGAAGCATGTTTTAGACACTTAAATAGTTTCTAAATTGGCCAAAGCACATACTTATATGATCCATTTTCATAATTAAGATAAAATTATATAAATTGGTACTATTTTTATACATATTTTCAACATGAGACATATATAAGGTTCATATGTTATGTAATTCATGCCTAATTTTAAAAAATTCAAATCAGTTTCATATTCCAAGACACTTTTATTGGATGTTAACACATCACAAACTTTTATGTATTGATACCTCAGTTAGAGTTTTACATAATTTATTGAGCCAATATACTTTAGTATTTGGTTTTATTTTTTTTATGGTTGAGGCAATTAAATCACTCAATCTTTCAAGGTTTTTAGGTCAGACTTGATTGGCATGGTTAATCTAATTTCAACTTCCATGTGGAAAATCACCTTTGATCCAAGGATGAGGGGATGTGCCTTTAAACCCCCATCTCTTTATCTAAATTTATCTCCTTGGATATATTAATTTTATAAATTTATCTATATTTATCCTAATATCATTTTTATATCCTTATAATGATATATATTCAAATCAACTTGATAATAAGCAAGGTAGTTACATTGATACATAGGTGTGCTCCTAAACATTTCTCTTTCAATTTCAATTTTATTAATACTTTGAATTATATATTATATTCAATAATTATATATTATAACATACTCTTTGTTAAAATTTAGTAACCAATAAGGCAATCAAGTTGGGCACACACAAATACAAGGTGTCTTATACACACTCAAGTATGCATTCCTTTCCTTTAAACTAGAAATTTCATTACTATACTAAAAGGGGGAAATGTAGATGATATTTATGAATTATATATTATCTTAGTATTTTACACTTTCAAAACTTATAAATTGGTTATTCCTCTTAGTTATGGACCTTTACTTCTTCCACAAGTCTTGCATATGCTCTATCTTGTTCCTTTTGGTATATCTCTTAGTATGACCAATATTATATTGATGAATCAAGCCTTCTATCTTTCCTAAAATTATTATATTGTACTTATCTTCCATCTCTACAATTTTTTAGCCTATACCTACCTTCTCACTCCCTCGACACTAAAATCTAGTATAGACACTAATGTTGATGCTAGTATCTAGACTCGATGAAAGTATACTTTGCCCTAAAGTCATCTAATTTCAAAATGAAATGTATCATAATGGTTGGCATCTATTATTATATTTAAGTTACTTATCCAAATGGATTTATATAAATAAAATATCAACCCTCTTTCACTCCTCACCTAGGGAAAACATAGAAAAGACCAAAAGAGATCGAGGAATTTTATTAAAGGATCAAGAAGTCAATTAATAAAAGCTTCCCTATTTTATATTATTTCCATATCAGTCATAGGGATAACACATATACATGTTTTAATTATTTAAGGAGCATCCCAAGGTCTATATTTCCTAGGTTACAAGATAAGTCACCATTGTGCTTACTTATCACATATTGCATGATTCACACATAAGCCAATATATAGGGGATAAATACATCAATTTGAGGCCCTCTTCAATGTATTGGTTATGTATGCAATACTCATTTACATAGGGGTGTTTTGGGTTAGATAAACACCATGTGAGAACTAACCCATTTTTACCCAAGGTCACCATGAAGATGAATAACTATGGTTTTGCAGTTCCATGAGGAGTGATAGTCTATGACCTAGATATGAATGTATCATAGTGAAGTAGAAGTCAAACCCAAAAGCTTCTAGATTGTCACATCATTTTCCAATAGGTATTATATAAAATACACCTATGTCAAACCCAAATAGTAACATTGAAACAACTATACCAAGATGACATAAGTGTCTAGAGTTTCATAAGCATCCAATATAGAATCTGACAATTATTATAGAATCATCTTCTATTCTAATTTTGAAATATTGTAGATCAAGGATTGTGTTAGAATTATAACCATCTAAGTACATTAATTATTTATTATTTACATACATGGATTAATTTTAATTTCTATATTTATCCTATTCTTAGTTTTAAAAATTCAACAAATGTTATATCTAAGTTTAGTACCCAATTGGCATTTTCTAGATATGATTATCACCCTCGTACATTATCATTTCTATATACCCATTTAGAGCTAGTCTATGGTTAACACCAAGTACTTAGATCAAACCATTTCATGGTAAAAAAGTGAGGTGGATAAAATCTAAAGTTATAAGGAACAATTCATTTGAATAAGTTATTGAATTCCTATAAGAGTACATTATAATTTGATTTGGACTCCTCTTGCACTTGTTTGTGACAATAGTCTAGCCTTATAATCAACTTAATTGAATAAGTAGGCATATAAAAATGAAATTATACTCAAATTATTATCATGAAGGAAATGGTTTGGTAGAATCAAGAAATAAAATTTTACTAAATTTCATGAATAAAACAATTGATCAAAACCCATGCAATTAGCATGTGCTACTCAAATATGCTCTATGGGAAAATAAAATAAGATATAAATAAAGCTTGAAAAAATACCATTTCTTACTTGGCTATGGATTAGGTCTAATTTTCCCAATGAAATTCAATAATATCACTTATTAGTTCATATAGTAACATATCAAAGTAGATCAGGGAAGTTAGTGAAAATTATTGGACCTGATCCAATTATAAGATAGACGAGATGAGTCTCTACAAAGTTTTAGAAATTTTGAACCAAATTTGAAAAGATGGTTTGATAAAAAATCACAATTGATGACATTTCATGTTTTAGACTTGGTCTTGTTATGGGACAAAGCCCATGAGAGAAAGGGTCAACATACTAAGTTCAGTCTTTTCTAGATTGACCCTTACTAAATATCTAAGATTTTGTGATAGAATGCCTTCAGACCAAGAGATCTTAAATGAAATGAATTTACACTATTATTTAACAAAAAATAATTGAAGCATTAATTCATGGCTACTCCATAAAATACCATGTCCTAGTGAAGATATAGAGGTTCCTCTATGTATATATTTTATGTATAAATATTATATTATCTTAGTTAGTGTTTCCTACTATGTTGTTTATTCTAGTTTAGTGTTATTTTATTATTTTATTTTATGTGTTTTTATTTCTCCCATCCCCCCAATTTATTTAAATTTGGTTTGCATTTTGATCCTTGGGTGGTTTTTTATACTCCTTTCAAAAATCTATTATAGTTGTTTACATGTTTATTATGAGAAATCAAGTCATAAAAAGGTAATATTTGGCATTATTTAATATATAAAATCAATCTAATAAGATAAAAAAAAAATTTAAATAATTTATATACTTATATATAATAATTTCACAAAGTAATGTTGTGTCCTTATGCTTCTATAGGCTAAGAACTTCAAATTGTTGATAATAAAGTATGAGAGTTTGTAGTTTAGGAAATTGGAATGTGAATCATCCTTGAAGAATTACATAGGTTTCTATAATTTTTTTTTGTGTATTTATATAATTTGAAATCATATGATTCAAAATAGAGTGTGTGAATTTTAAAGTCATTTCATTTTTATTTTTTTTGAATCCATCAAATTACACTTAATATGACATTTGAAGTAAGATGCAAATACTAAATTAATTTAACTTTGTCTTAATAATTATGATTTTTTTTAAGTCGATCATTATACCCATGGATTCATCCCAAAGCCTCAATGGAATGAAAAATTAAATATTTTTATAAGAAATAAATCAAGGGAAATTAAATAAAAATCAAATTTTAATTGTTTCCTCAAAAGGTTGATTCAAGGAAACTCCATCATAGGATTTTTGGCTTGGTTGGAAATGGAACAAGGCCTTGAGTGGGACCAAAGGTATCTCTATTATGGATATATATGCTTGTATATTATAATATCAATACCCATGCCACCACCACACCCCCCCCCCCAACAAGACAAACATCTAAAATTGTCTTATTGAGGTCAACATGACCCCATTTCTAAAAATTGGGGACCCTTGTGTCAAATTGTCCAAATTTATACTTTAAAATTAAAAATCCATTTGATCAAAACTTCATTACCATGTTTGCACATTATTCATATTTTAAATATCATCCACACCATTTTCTATTTGGTTTCTTGTTCATGGCTCTGGTTTAACATTGTCTAAAGTTTGCTAACTTTGGATCTTCTTGTTTCAGGTTACAGGTCTAACAGATGTCTGTTGGAGATAGATAATGTCTAGGTTTCACAATTATAATGATTTTATCTTAATATAACCTTTTACTAACCTTTGGTCTATTAAAATTCAAATTGAATCCATGTTCAAGCTTCATAAAACCCTCATTCAAAAACCCTATCTTAGACCCCTCATTTGAATTCAAATTTAGTGGGAATAAAATTACATGGGAAATTTTTAATATGCTATATACTTAGTTAAATTTTTATACTAAGGCTTAGTCATTATTCTTAACATGACCAAACCTTAGTCTCAAAACTATATACTAGGTCTCTTTTATATCATGATCCCTTTGTCCCCTTTTATTTTAATATGGTATAGCCTTTTATACGTAGGGTCCTTTTCATATGTTATTAAATTAGATTAATGTCTTAGTCTTAAGTCCCCATTAATGTTTATTAACAAAAACAAGACTTTAGTTTTAAGACTTTATCCTTAGTCTTATATGTCTCCAATCCCTAACTTAAATCATATGATTATTTGTAGGATCAATAGCCTGTACTTAATTGGGTGAAGATGATTAAACAGAGCAAGATAAGCCTAATATTCCTAAGACTTTAACCCATGACCAATCCCAATCATCTCCATAGATGAATATCGAGGATCCATGTTCACACATATGCTAAAGATCTAATGGAGTAAGATCATCATGGATCGAAATGGGTCCCTTTTTTATAATGAAGACTTAGCCTAAGCTTTAACCCAAGGTTTTTATTATGTTTATTAATATAATAAAACCTTAGGATAAAACATATTTTATGATTTTAATTAATTGAAGGGTCTTCATTTTATTATGTTTTAAGGACCTATGTTAAAGACTTATGTTATAATTTGGTCTTAAATTTTAAATTTTATCAAGCTCACTTAATCCCTTTATGACTACAAGAGCCAATGACATCCAACTACTTGGACTATAATCAACGACCCATGTTTACTCAAGAAAAATCAATTAAATGACCATCAAATTTAAGCTCATTTGGTAATTTTTTCAATATTAAATTTGATGTTCTCATGCCCATCATTTGACATCTTTGATGCCATCATTAACATCTAAACGACTATTAAATCTTATCCCCTTTGGTTAGTTTTATAGTCTTAAATTTTATTCACACCAATCATTTGATGTCTATGATATACTCAAATTTTGGTCATAGTGGTTAATCTTGAGAGATTAATTTTTATGTTCATGTGAATGTTATTGATTTTCATGTGACCATCATTGACATTTGGAATACAATCAAAATTCAAGCTCAATAACCAATCTCACTTGGATGAATAAACATGTTTGTATTCATATTGAAGGATTAATGAAATCTCATTTGAAAATTAAACATGTTTAGAATTTTGTACCTCAATATCAAAATTAATATTTCATCGAGCTTTGACATATCATAGACTAAGTAAAATTGCATAGGAACAATTATAAACACCATAGATTTAGCTTAAATTCTATCCTAAGATTGAATCATGTTTTTAATCATTTGACCAAACCTTATTATAAAATATTGTGATTGGTCCTTATATATCCCATGATATTTTGGTCTATTTTATTGGCTTCATATAAACTAATGCATGGTCCTATTGTTATAACACTTAGCCTAGATATTTTACCTTAAAGTTTTATCATGTTTATTAATATGATAAAACCTTAGGTTGAAAATCTTAATTTAAGTCTATTTTATTATTCAAGGTCTCATTTTTACTATGATCCAAACCTAGCTTAAATATTTTATCCTAAGTTTCATGAAATAAAACCATAGTCTAATGTATTTAGGCTAATTTCATTATATGTCTTGATACTAACTTAAACATTGTGCATCTTTATAAGATCTATGACTCATGTTCACATTGATGAGATTGATCTAATGGAGTAAGGATGAGTCAATAGATCCTTCAAGATAGTGAGAAGGTGATAAGTGTCATGATTGTTCCCAAAGAACAATAAAAATCCAATGGTGGTCCATCCCATGGATCGTAATTGATGATGCACACTTAACTAGAAAAAGTTAATAAAACGGAGTGAGATGGGGATAAACTTTTCAACAAATATTAAGAGACCCATAGTATTGACACTTGTCATAAATGTAGAAAAATAGTAAAGGTACCTAATAGCATTTGATTTTTAGGATCAAGATCAATGAGCTACATTGATTCCTGCAAGAAGATCTGATGGTATGAAATAAAAGGTAAATTGTAAATGGCAATGGTCATGTTTTCAAAAATTAATAAATAATTTTCCATGAAAAGTGCCTTGTAAATGCCACGGTGGTACCACATGGTAGAAAACAACAAAACTAGAGATTTTATGGGCTCAAAAAAGTAAAGGTATACATTCCAAGGTCCAAATAAAATTTAAGGCACAAACTCACTCAAGTGTAAAATCAATCACCATTAAATCTTGGGAAAGATTTACAAAAGAGCCCTAGTATCTTCAAAATCCCTAATTCTATCCTAGATTAACCATAATTAATCTTGAGAGAGTTTAATTGTCATCTAACCAAGTGCAAAATGATCTAGAAGTAAACTTGTAGACCACTAGTGAATAATTTAAATAAACTCATAGTCATGGTGGCCCAAACATAATACAGGGAAGATACAGATCTCTATCTAACCATTGATTTAAAAGAGAGAGTCTTTAGAGATACTAAATATGATGTTGTATCCTTTAACATAGGAGATAATAAATAATCCATGATTTTTTGGACCATTAAGGAGTTGTCAGCCATTATAAGAGAGGATGTAAAGATTACATTAGTCAACCAAAGATACGATGCCCTGTTATCCATTCAAATGACAAGTCTCCACCATGTGACAAAAAATCTATAGGTACTATATTGCATCAATGTTATCACTCTAGTTTTTAAGGATTATAAAATTAATTAAGACATGATAGTACATGAACATAGTTTTAAAAGAACTACATATATCTCCCCTATTGTATTTGATAATTACTACAAGATACCCAAACCTTGGATGGATTTACACACAATTAAATAATGGTCTAATAAGAATGACCTAAAAATCTTCCTTTCCACATGGTTATATTTAGGAACCTATGCAATCTCTGACCTCAATGGAAGGATCCCAATCATATAATTTAGGGCTAATATTAGGATTATTATGACATTGCTAAAAAGATTGTCTAGAAACCCCTCTACCACCTATGTCAACAAAATCTAGGTCCATTTTGTGTATTTCATGGTTGAAAAGGGACTTACTACCCCTATTGGAGAGATGATCAATATTTTCTTAAAGCGAAAATTCTCTATAATAAAGAATAAAAATAGAAACCATTTCTATATGATGTCTTATCTTTTAGATGACTTGCTAGCCATAAATAGTCTCCCATTATTATTCCAAATTATATCTATTCAAATATAGGGACCATATTTAGTTCATATATTACTACGTATACCCAACCTTAGTTAAAGCCATTATAGGGATCCCTATGATGATTGTCAACCCTTTGATCAAGAAGTATGTTGAGCTTATTGGGGACATTTGGATATATCTAGACTATACTATAATCTAGATAGAAGGAACTATGATCCAACCCATTAGGTTACTAGTCTATGTACCCATAGAGTTAGTGTATTAGGAGGTAGCCTACCTATTATTCCATGGTGTAGATATCATGTGTAAAATAAAAAGGAAAGGATTGCTCCATTACTTTCCCTTGACCATTAGTAGGATTGTGTTTCAGAATTGGGACCATGTAGATACTATCTTTAGGCACATGACCTCCTTCAATCTATAGATTGATGAAATGAAACAATGGGACCCCTATCCATGTGCATGATGAAATCAAGCTAGATTTAGTGGAATTAAAACAATAGGAAAATTAAATATGCATGCATACCCTTGGAGAGTCAAGTAGAACTCATATAGATACTCCTATAACTTCAAGTGGAGCACAAGTTGAGATACCTACTCCTTAAATGACAAAATCATCAGTGGGAGTTTGGTTCAACCTAGAGATAGCCAAAATGGAGAGAGTAATTGAGAAGAAAGCCATGGTTGAAGGTGAATAGTTCACCTTTTAGAAGATTAAACCTTTTTTTTTTCTAACTCAAGTGGTAGGAAAAAATCCAAGACAAGATAATATGTTTGAGTGGAAGATCCTTAAAGTGGCCCAGGCTCAAAGTGATTAGTTTAAAACAATTATAAAAGGCATATTATAAGAAAATAATAATTTGAAAGAGTCTTATATTGTATCAATTCATGATGATAGATTCAATATTTTGAGGAAACTATGGTTGACCTATTCATATCTTTAAAGTCAGTCAAGACTAGACAAAGAGAGATAGAGAAGAAAATATCTAAAGCAATAGGCCAAGTTGGCCAATGGCAAGCTACAAATCTTCAAGTGAAAGACTTGATTAAGGCCTTGTCTAAGAATATAATCTAAAATTTTAGAAATATAAATAAGGCACATTTGAATATGGCCATGGCCATATTGGTTGACAAGATTGAGGCCCTAGATAGATGGTCCAAAAGAATGGAAGACCTTACCAAAGACTTAAAGTAGCTACAAGATGGAACATCTCATATCTTAGATAAATTGATAAAGTATCCCACATCCCTCAAATCACTGGGGTTCATAACTAATGAGGATTTAAAACATAGGACCTTTTATTTCATGTAAGAAGTAAGAAACTAGGGGTAAAACTAGACAATAGATGGTAATAAAATCATGTGCTTACTCCTATCATCCAAGGAGAAAAAGGGAGATGATAGTGGCATAAAATGAGATATATAAAAGATTTAAAATAATGTTAAATACCTAAAGGATCACGAAAATTATATTTCCTTAAATTTAGTGGTGGATATTTAGTTTATCAATGAGCAACATCAAAGATTGAAGATCCCTCAATATCAATAGGGGACTTTGCCACCACAAGGACCCTAGAGCAAAAGTTAGTTAGGAATATTTTATTTATAGTGACTTTTTAAAGTTTTAAAATATAATATTCTTTTGTAAAGCCATGTGCAGATTATAGGCACATTTCCTATAGGTTAGTCCACTTGGAAAGGTTTAGTGTATTATAGAAACTTTTGTAGAAAGGACATATATCCTTACATATGTACACTTGTAATTTGATACACACCCCCTTGAATTATATAAAAGGGAGTGTTTTCATTTGTAAAAGGAGGTATTTTTTGAGATAAAAAAAAGTTTAAAATTTGAGTAACTAATGTAAACAAGGAAATTTGAAAATATTGTTTCATCTTGTTTTTGTGAATTGTTATATGGCTTCTCTCTCACTTGTCTATTCTAAATTTTAAATTTCAATTATTATTATGAATTATTGGTGTGTATATTTGAATAAATTTTTTTTAACTTGTGCTAATTCTAGGTTAATTTAAGGTTCCTTTTTTTTCTTCATTTTATTTGCTTTTCATTTGTGGATGTGTATCAACTATCTTCTTAAAGCAGTAAATTGTTAAAGTAAGCTTAGTTCTTATTTGCATTGTTTCTTATCTTCCTTAGAAGTTTTCTTGATAGATGTTGTAATTTTATATAATAATATTTTACTTCATATATATTTTTTTAAGTGCATACCTTGGAAACATTTTAACTTTGGCATGATGTCTGAGATAAAGATCAACCACATCTTTCTATTCTACCTTACCCTGCTTTTTTCATTTTTTTAAACCAGATTCATTTAGTTTAAATATCATTGTAAATATTCAAATATATTAGTATTTAGATTATATTTGATCATAATTCACCTTAATTATAATATATTATTTTATTATTTTCAAGTATTTACTTTCCACAGTGGCTCCCAACCACCAAATAATATAAATATTGTAAAACAATCATTTGTTCTACCTTTATTCCACCATAAATAAAAATATTATCACAAACTAAAAATAATTATATGAATTATTATAATTATAAAATAATAAGTGTTTATTAAACACTCTAATCACCTTGTGATACATATTTAAGCATCAATAGGGCAGGCTTCATTGGTGATAGGAGGGCCAATTATTTGTAAATTTGCAGTATCTTTGCTATTTTTATGAATTATATTTAAAGATAACTCTAATATTTATATATTTTGTTTATTTTAGCATAATCATGTAAATTTTGATGATATTATTGGTTTTATACCAGTATTTGTGCTCATTTATGCAAATATTGACATTATTTGAAAACATATGTTGAATTGTGGTAAAGATAGGTTTAGAATTGTGAAACCAATAGGTTTGAGGTTAGTAGTAACTATTTTGATCAAAGATTATTAGATAATTTTCTTAATTGGATTCATACAAGCTTAAAATGTGTAAAGGTTGATATTAATTACGTATTTGGATACATATTTGAACTAACTTGATTAAAGATTGTTGTCCTTTATATGAATCTTTGAAAAATTTACTTAATATGCAAATGTAATCACTATTCTTTGTAAATATTGACTTGACACATAATATTTCAAATAGGATTCAAAATTATCAATATGGAGTTACCTAATATTAGAAAAATATATCACTTATATATTAGGGAACCTCTTCTTGAATTATAAGTCCAAAGAAGAGCTAAGCATGACAAAGGCAAGCATAGACTTTCAAAGTCTTTGCCAACTTCATTGATTAAGGGTACTCATGTATTCAATCTCAATAAAGGTATGGCTTATATGGGTGTCTATTATATAAATTTTTTAGATGTTGTGAATGACCTTTCATATAACCTTGATAAATATTTACCAATATTTATTCCTAATAACATTGTAGTCATTGAGGAACAAATTATATCATTGAAAGCTACATTCAGTTTGTTAAATGTAGTCCATGAGGATGTATCATGTAGACTATTTCCTTTCAATTTTAAATATGTTGCTTATGAATGGTTTTTAGTTTTACCTAAGAATTACATTAATAGTTAAAACCACTTTAATAATGTCTTCATTGACCAATTTGGAAAAATTATTAGTCCTTGTGTCTTGTACCAATAATTCACCACAATAAAAAGTGATACCAATGAACCCAGAAGAGCTTTCAATGATAGGTTCCAAAATATGTTTAGTATGAATATAGATCCTTATAGACCAGATGAGATTTTATCCTTGGAAATATATAAATATGCCTTAGATCTTATGACCTATGTTTTCATAAAGAGAGATGTTGGACCTATGAATACTCTGGCCTTAGCCTATTTTGAAGCAATGATCATCAATGATCAAATACAGCCCCAAGGTCAAATGGATTACTCTATTCCTAATGTCAAACCACATTTTAACACTCTAAATGTATTCCCCAATAGCAATTATAATGTACCTGCATTGAACTATATACCAACTTTAAACCAGTTAACCTTAAGTCATGTTAACCCTACCCAAAACTTGGGATTATTGAACACTGCTAAAAATGGATTTAATCCAAGTGATCAAAAGGAATTGATACCAACCAATGGTACTAATAACAATTAGGTTCATCATTTTAATTCATTAAAAAATGAAAATGACTCTATCTTAAAGATGGTCCAAAAGTTAAGCATTGATTTTATTTAGCTACAGAAGCAAGTTGGTAATACTAGAGAGAGGTCAGGTAGGAACTTTTATTTACAAATGTTCAATAGGTCTAATAAAATATTCCATAATGACATTTAAAAAAAAGTAAGAACAATGAGTCATGAGTTGATAACAAAATAATGGATATAAATCTTATTGATATTGTTTTACCTAATTATTATAGAATACATTTCCCTTTTAGACATGGTGAGATAGATTACATTGAATTATGTAAAGATTTTGAATAATTTCAAGAATATTTGGATACATTTGAATTGGTTACTAATAAATATAATGTTTTATCTACATTAGGATGTAAATCTACTGACCATGCCTTTATGGTGGAGACATTTGACTTCTCTTTCCAAGAAGATAATGAACTTAATGATATTCTTGAATAAGTCCATGATTTTTAGTAGCTTCTATAGAATACCTACCCTTTTATTAATAGGGAACAAAAGAAACCCCTGACTACTTCAACACCTCCAAACAAATTTGGTACTCCTTTAGATATTACTTTAGATAATAACCCAGAGCCTCCAAAGGGAAGTAATTTTAAACATAGTATTGATGCATCTAATTCTTCCAATAGGACTGGGTATAATATTATGGAAGACATGAGTAAAATTAAGGAAAAAATTGCATTACATGAGTTAACATAGATCACTAAAGAAATATACCTATTATTGGAGTCCTTGTCTAAAAATCTTGGCAAGCCACCCAGAAAATGACAATGCTAATGTTATTATGTATAAAGCTAAAATAGAGTCCCCACTATTCCTAATTACTATCAAAATGTTTGGTAAGAATTTACATAATTGGTTATTATATTTTGGTGCATCCACAAACATCATGCCATTAGGTATTTATAAATATCTTGGCTTGACTCCTATTAAATATGATAAAGTGGTATTAAATGTTCATATGTAACTTGCCTTTGAGACTAGAGTCCAAAAATTTATTGATATATTTTCATTGACTATTCATATTTGTGGTTTTCATGGAAAGGATTCCCAAATTAGATCAGAGTGGAAAGATAACGTCGAATGAAGCACATGATCAATAAATATATTTTTGTAAGTGAAAGGGTTAATATGTTGGACTCTAATGAGATAAACATGATGGATTATGAGTTAGGAGTCTATACTCTTGAGACTTCTAAGGTATGTAATTCTAATACTTCTCATGATTTTCCTAGAATTTTCAAATTACATTTTTATGGTGGCAGGTGTAATTTTGGATCTAGAGTATGAGTTATTCTTACCAATCATATTAGGAAAGAACTAAAAGTTACTCATAGACTTCAGTTTCCTTGTATTAATAATCTTTTAGAGTATGAATCTTAGATTATAGGATTATAATTTTACATTAGGCATAAGGTTAAGGAGATCATTGTTCATGGTGAATTAGAACTTATAGTTAATTAGGTAAGGAGTAAATACCAATATAAATTATCATATATCAAGAGATATAAGTTTAGATTTTGGGATTTATTGAAATATTTTGATGCTTTCAACATTATTTCTATCCCTAGGGAGGAGAAAAAGGCTATTGATGAGCTTGTCTTAGTTGTAACCAATCGTACGCCAAAACTTAACTCTTAAAAATTTAGCATTGAGATGGTTCCTTTCCATTTGGTCCCATATAACATAAACCATCTGGAAGTTTTTAATGATGACCAACATATCCTATATTTCATGACCAACACAAGAGTACTCAAGACCCATGTCATAGATGAGACCAATGGGAATAATATTAAATAAGATTAAAATTTTTGTAACAAAGTCATTTAGTTAAATGACAAAAAATTCCAAAATAAATGATTGACTTGAAAAGGTTATTTGACCAAGACAAACTAGGTAAGAACACTATAATACCCAAGACAAGTGGGAAGGATTACAAAGTAATTGATCTTGGACCTCAAGATCAATGTCATCTAGCTAATAATGAAACAACATGTATGAGCATTGAAAATCAAAAGTCCAAAGACTTGTTGAAAAACTACAAGGACATAATAACATGGTCCTTTGATGACTTGAAGATTTTTGATCCAAAAGTCATCACCCACACCATACCCTTGAAAGAAAACTACAAACCTTTTAGACAAAAATAAAGGCCTTTCAACCCTATTTTAGTACCTATGATTTTTAGAGAAGTCAAAAAAAATTTACATTCCAAATTTGTATTTCCCATTAGGCACTACACCTAGGTCACCAATTTGGTGAAAATTAGGAAAAAGAATTGTAAAATAAAACTGTGCATTTATTTTAGGAATCTAAATTAGTCATCTAAAAAGGATAATTATCCTTTACCTTCTCTATATCAAATTATACAAAGTATTTCTAGTTCTACTATTATGTGCTTTCTTGATGGATTTATAGTGTATAACCAAGTATTGGTGAATCAAGAAGACATGATTAAGATTGCTTTTACTACCAAGAGGGGAACATTTACTTACAAGAAGATGCCATTCATATTAATCATTATAGGGGAAACATTCTAAAGGGCCATGGATCATGCTTTCCAAGGTATGGTAGGAAATTTCATCATTATATACATGGATGATCTAACTATCTTTTTCAAGAATAGGGAGGATCACATCATTCATCTAAATAAGGTATTTGAAAGGTGTATATAGGGTATGGGATTTCCCTCAACCTAAATAAGAGTATTTTTTTATTATTGAGGGAAAGTTGTAAGGCCATGTCATTAATAAGGAGGGAATATCTATATATCTTGAAAGAGTAGAAGCTATATCAAAGATAGAGCCTCCTAATAGTAGGAAGGAATTGAATTCATTCTTTGAAAAAAATAATTTTGTAAGAAAGTCTATTTCTAGCTTGAAAAAAATTGCAAACCATTGAATGATATGCTGAAAAAAGATATCAAAATAACTTGGAATGAAGAAACACATAAATCTTTTAAAAACATAAAGGAGGCAATTAGACAAGCTCTAGTCTTAATAAGTCTAGACTTCTCCAAGGATTTTTACCTTTACTCATTTGCTTTTGATCATACTATTATTATAGTTTTAATTCAAAAATTTATGGATGTGACCATCCAATTGCTTTCATGAGCACACACATTAAAAACATTGAGTTAAATTAATTTTTAATTGATAAATAAACATGTGCATTAGTTAACGCAATAAATAAATTTAGGCACTACATTCTTAAGAATAAAGTGCATGCCATTCTACCTAACCCTGATACAAATATCATACTAAGCCAAAATGAATTACGAGAAAGAAGAGATAAGTGGATGTTTTTTATTTAGGAATTTGACATTGAGATGAAGACTACAAAGTTGGTAAGGTACCAAGGTTTGATTCAATTAATTTCCAATACTAACCCCAAGCTAAATGTCATGCAAGTTTAATAAGAAAATTTTTAGTCTAATGATTGGTATGATCTAATTATCCACATACTAATCAATGGAACTTGTCCTGTAGGGTTGACTAGGGAGCAAAGAAGAGACCTGAGAGTTAAATAAGTACACTACCTAATTAAATATGGAGTGATATAAAAAAAACATTGAAGGCATTTACTTGAGGTGTGTATCTAAAGAAGAGACGACTAAGATCATGAGCACTTTTCATGAGAAGCTAGGAAGTAGACATCCATTTGGAAAGATAATGACTCAAAAAATCCTTAGAGCTAGTTACTACTAGTCTAAAGTCTTCAAGGATGCCCATAAGCATGTAATATAGTGTCATTCATGTCAAATATTCAGCACAAAGGAGCACAGGGTAGCCATGCCACTACAACCAGTTATGGTAGATAAACCTTTTGCTTAGTGAGGACTAGATTTCATGGGGGTGATCCACCCTAATTAAATCGAAGGTTACAAGTATGTTATGATAGCTACTAACTATTACACCAAATAGACTAAAGTAGTAACAACTAAGCAATTTAGAATTAAATAAGTGATCAAGTTTTTAGAAGAAAACATATTCACAAGTTTTGAGACTCTAGTCTCTGTAGTATGTGATAATGAATCTGCTTTCATATCTATTGAAATGATAAAATGGGCATATGATAACAATATTATTCTTAATTTCTCATCTAACCATTACCCCCAAGGTAATGGAGTATTTGAATCAACCAATACAAACTTGATAAAGGCAATAAATAAGTTTATAGCAAATAAATCTAGAATGTGTCACAAGCTTCTCAAATATGCCCTTTGGGAAGATAGAACAAGGTTCAAGTAAGATCTCAAAGCATATTCCTTCCTACTAGTATATGAATAAAAACCCATATTCCCCATTACACATAAGCTACCAACATATCAATTTATGAAAGAGTACATGGAGGGTGATCATAAATTGGTAAATTCAAGGCTATTGGACATTGTTTAGATGGAAGATTGTAGAGAATAAGTTTTTTCCAACTTTAGCAAACACCAAACCATGGTTAAAATGTGGTTTGATAAGTGATCAAAGATAAAGGTGTTCACATAAGGAGACTTAGTTATTCTTTAGGATAAGGCATCTAAACCTAAGGGTAAACATGGGAAGTTCACAAATTTGGGGATAGGTACCTATTAAATTGTTGAGACACATGGAAACAACACCTACAAGCTGAAATACCTACAAGGAAAAGAATTCACACTACCCACCAATGGATAGTACCTTAAGCATTACTTTTTTGTTTCTTCACCTAGGGTCTTCATGAAGTAAACCATAAGAATAGTTAGAGTTAATGTAGGTAGGCTAGATTAGTTTCTTTTTGGTCATTCCTTCTTGTTCCTTGTTCATACATATGTTTGCATATATTTTTTTGTTTCTTTACTTTATATTTGTATTCTGATTTCTCTGCTTTGTTCCTTAATCTTAATAATTCATTTTGGATAGCCCTCAGCCTAGAGTTCATTGCTCAAAAACTCAACATTTTAGGAATGCATGTATGAATCTTAAGAAAATTTGATCATGGATCTAAAATATGAGCATGATGATATAGTTTAGAGAAACTAGTAAGGATTGGTAGATAGGTTAACTATTATATAATAATTTAAACATTATTTTGATCTAAACCTGGTTTTAAGAATAATTACACATATGGGATGAAAGCTTCAATTACTAAGGCATAGTCATGTTTGTACTTTTAAAATATCCTTTCCTAGGACAAAGGTTTCAACCATAGTTGATTTCCTAAATATCAAACATTTGGCCAAATCCCTAAAACTAGCTAATCTAGTTCCCAACCTTTACTATAAATCCTAAAAGATATAAAATAAAAAAAAGAAGAGCTTATTGCAAAATCAAAATATTTCAAAGCAAAGGTGATTTTGGTAATGTCCATTGGGTATATGGACTATGGACACTTCGCTATCAATAGAGTAATTCCCAAGCCCTCCCTGAGCTGAAGCATGGTTCATAATGAATATCCAAACATGTTGTAAATTAATTTTAATTATTGAGGACATGAAACTTGGAAGTTGTCCCATGAATCCCATGGAAAATAGTAAATGAAATTAAATAACACACATATATGGCTAGGTTTTGATGTTTGATCTTAATTCTATAGATGAAAGGTTTGTTTTAACCATAAACTAATTTTGATAATGGCACTAATTAAATGAAATAGGTAATATAGTTATCTTTTAGAACTAGAGTATTTTAATTCTAACATATTGTTATGTTTCCTTATAAGTCACCATTATTAAGGTCAACATACCCCCATTTATAAAAATTGGGGACCCTTGTGCCAAATTATGCAAATTTATACTTTCAAATTGAAAATCCATTTGATGAAAACATCATTAAAAATTTTTCACATTATTCGTATTTGAAATATCATCCACACCATGTTCTAGTTAGTCTAATTGTTAATGTCTCTAGTTTAAGCTTGTCTAAATTTTGATAACTTTGGATCTTCTTGTTTTAGGTTATAATTATATCAAATGTATATTTGAGGTAGATAATGTTTAGGTTTCACAATTTTAATGATTTTATCTTAATCTGACCTTTTACTATCCTTGGTCTATTAAAGGTCAAATTGAATCCATGTTTAAGCTTCATAAAACCCTCATTCAAAAACATTATCTTTGAACCCTCATTTGAATTCAAATTTGGCATGAATAAAATTATGTGGGAATTTTTTAATTTTTGATGTACTTAGTTAAATTTTTATACTAAGGCTTAGTCATTTTTTCAATACAATCAAACCTTAGTATAAAAATTATATACTAGGTCTTTTTTATATGTTGAGCTCTTTGTCCCCTTTTAGTTTAATATGGTCTAGCCTTTTATATGTAGGGTCCTTTTCATATGTTATTAACTTATAGTGATGTCTTAGTCCTAAGCCCACATTCATGTTTATTAACATAAACAAGACCTTAGTCTTAAGACTTTATTCTAAGTCTTATATGTCTTTGATCACTAACTTAAACTGTATGCTTATTTGCAGGATCAACAACCCATGATTAATTAGGCAAAGTTAATCAAACAATGTGAGATAAGTCTAAGATGCTTAAGACTTTAACCCATGGGACCAATCCCACTTAGCTCCATAGATTGAGATCAACGATTCATGTTCACATAGATGCTAAATTTCTAATGGAGTGAGATCATCATGAATTCAAATGGGTCCCTTTTTATTATAAAAAATACTTATCCTAAGTTTACCCTAAGGTTTTTATTGTGTTTATTAATACAATAAAACCTTAAGATAAAACTTATGTTATGACTTTAATTATTCAAAGGGTTTTCATTTTATTATGTTTTAAGGACCTATGTTAAAGACTTATGCTATACTTTGGTCTAGAATTCTAAATGGTCATGAGCTCACTTAATCCCTTTATGATTGTAGGAACTGATGATATCTAACTACCTAGATTATAATCAATGACTTGTATTTACTTGGGAAAAATCAATCAAATGATACGTATTGATTCAATGTTTCAAAGGGACATACTATGTTTAATAGGCTTAAATTTAACATTCTCATGCTCACCATTTGACATCCATAAGGTAGTCATTGATGTCCACAAGATCGTCAAAGTTTATCTCCTTTGGTTAAATTTTTAGCCTTAACTTTAACGTTCTTGCACCCATCATTTGATGTTCATGAGATCATCATTGACGTCCATGAGACTGTCAAAATTTAGCCCCTTTAGTTAATTTAGTGGTCTTAAATTTAACATTCTCATGCCCATCATTTGGTATCCATGAGGCTATCATTGATGTCCACAAGACTATCAAATTTTGGTCCTTATGGTTAATCTTGAGAGCTTAATTTTTATGTTCATACAAATTTTATTGACATTCCCACAACTGTCATTAACGTTTGTGAGACCATAAAAATTCAATATCAAGAACCAATCTCACTTAAATGAATAAACATGTTTGTCTTCATGTTCCAAGATCAATATATTCTCATTTGGAAAATAAACAAGTTTAGGGTTTTATACCGAAATTGATCTTTCATCAAAATTTGAGCTATCATAGACTAAGTAAAATTGTGTGGGAACAATTATAAACACCATAGACTTAGCTTAAATATTATCTTAAGATTGAGTCATGTTTTTAAATGTTTGACCAAACATTAGTCTAAAATACTATGCTTGGTCCCTATATATCCCATGATATTTTGGTCTATTTTGTTGGCTCAATATAAACTAATGTAGGGTCCTATTATTATAAGACTTATCCTAGAGATTTTACCCTAAAGTTTTATTGTTTTTATTAATATGATAAAACCTTAAGTTAAAAACCTTAAATTAAGTCCCTTTTATTATTCAAGGTCCCCTTTTTACTATGATCTAGATCTAGCTTAAATATTTTATCTTAAGGTTTAATTTTTGTCTATTACCATGAAATAAAACCATAGTCTAAACTATTTTGGATAATTTATTTATATGTCATAATACTAACTTAAATATTATGCATCTTTGAATGATCTATGGGTCACATTCACATGAACAAGATTGATCTGATAGATCAAGGTTAAATCAAGGTTTCAATAGAGCCTCCAATATGGTAAAAAGGTGACAAATGTCATGGTCACGACCCAAGAGCAATAAGGATCCAATGGTGTTCCATCACATAGATTTCAATAGATAGCACATGCCTAACTTGATAAAGTTAATCAAATGGAGTGACATGAGGATAGAATTTTCAATAAAACTTAGGAAACCTATAGAAATGACACTTTTCATAACCATAAAAAACATAATAAAGGTAGCCAATAACACTCAAATTTTAGGATCAAGATTAATAAGCCACATTGATCTATTTGAGAAGATCTGATGGCACAAAATAAAAGATAGATTTTAAATAAAAATAGTCATGTTTTCAAACAATAATGAATAATATACCATATAAAGTGCCATGTAGATGCCACATGGTAGAAAGTGACAAAATTAGATATTTTATGGGCTCAAAAAAGTAAAGGTATAAATACCAAGGTCCAAATAAAATCTATAGCACAAACTCACTCAAGTGAAAAATCCATCACCATTAAAGCTTAAGAAAGACTTGCTAAAAATCCCTAGTATCTTCAAAATACCTAATTCAATCCTAGATTAACCATAGTCAAACCTAAGAGAGTCAAATTTATATATGAGCAAGTGAAAAAGATCTAGAGGCAAACTTGTAGACCACTAATGAATAATTTGAATAAACTCACAGTCATGGTGGCCAAAAAATAACATAGGGAAGATATAGAGCTATATCTAATCATGGATTCAAAAGGGAGAGTCTTTAAAGATACTAAATTTGATGTTGTATCCTTGAGCACAAGAGATAACAATTGGTCCAAGCTTTCTTGGACCATTGAGGAGTTTTTATCCATTATAAGAGAGGATGTAAAGATTGCATTAGTCAATAAGAGATACGATGACCTAGTCACCATTCAAATGATAAGTCTTCACCTTGCAATAGTAAAGCTATAGATAATACATTATATAAATGTTATTTATCCTATTTTAAAAGGTTGTAAAACTAATAAATACATGATATTACATGAGCATAGTTTTAACATAATTTCTTATATCTCCCCTACTGCCTTCAAGAATTACTACAAGCTATCTAAGCCTCAAGTGGATTTACACATAATTAGAGAATGATCTATTAAGAATGACCTAAAAACCATCCTTTTTACATTATTATACTTAATAGCCCAAGTAATCTCTGACCTCAATGGAAGGATCTCAATCACCCAATTTAGGATTGGTATTAGGATGATTATGAAATTTCTAAATAGATTGTCTAGAAACCCCTCCACCAACTATTTTAACAAAATTTGGGTCCCTTTTATGTATTTTATGGTTGAGAAAGGTACTTACTCCCCCTCTTGGAGAGATGATCAATATCTGATTGAAGCAAGAATTATCTGTAATAAAGAAGAAAGCTAGCAATGATTTCTATTGCATGTCTAATGTTTTAGATGCTTTTCTAGCCACTACCAAAATACCCAACATAAAAAAATGGTCACCTAATGGGAGATAAATAGTCTCTCCGTATTATTCAAAATTTCATATATTCAAATATAGGGACCATATTTAGTTCATATGTGACTATGTATAACCAACCTTAATTGAAGCCATTATAGGGTTCCTTATGATGCAGGTCAGCCCTTTGATCAAGAAATATGTTAAGCTCATTAGGTAAATTTGGATATAACCAAATTACACTATAATCTAGATATAAATAATTATGATCTAAAGCCTTAGTTTACTGATCCATGTACACAAAAAGTTGGCAGAGTAGGAGATAGCCTACCAATTATTCAATGACATAGACACCATGTGTAAAATCAAAAGGAAAGGACTGATCCATCTATTTCCCTTGACCATTAGTAGGACTATGTTTCATAATTGGGACCATGTAAAGACTATCTCTAGGCATAAGACATCTTTAAATCTATAGATTGATGAAATGAGACAATGGGACCACTATGAAAAGGTTTAAAAAAATTTGAAAGCCAAGTAGATCAATATAACCTACGAAAATTGCCTTGGTGTCCAGGATATAATGTACATCTAAGCTTGCCCATTCGTAGAAGTATTAGAAAAATTAAAGAATCATAACATCAAGCTCAAATCTAGATTTCCAAGTGAGTATCTATGGTAGATGGGGCCTAAGTCGTATATTTTTTTACTAGGACCATCATTTATACCCTTCCATGTAGCCACAATAAGAGACACAATAACCCAAAGCACAAGTTTAACAAGGGCTAGATGAAAAGAGACCTAAGGAGAGGATACCTAGTGAAGTAGCATCATCTTAAACTCTGCATGAATAACTAGAGTCATAAGTTGAATAGATTGACATAATTACATTATATCTTGAGGAGATAGTAGAGGACACCTTCAAATCACTAGTTAGTGCTTATGAATCAGATGAATAAGAAGTAAAAATGGAATAAACTCAATACCAAACTAAAGAACCAAAGAAGAAAAGGGAAAGGAAGTAGCTCAATACTTGGTCTTGATTTCAATCCAACCCAAAATTAAAGTTGAGTTGGATCTAGTTTAAGTAGAAGGCAAGTAGCCAAAGTTGACTTTCACTCAACCTCTGAGTGAAATTAACTTTTTTAGTGAAGACAATCTAATTTATGGCCCTACCATTCTGAAATACTTCTTATTTGGCAATTTTAAAAAGGTTCCAACCATGCACCACCATTGGGTTGGTATAAAGTCTATCAACATCCATGTGCATGATGAACTCAAGCCTTGGATTATGGAATTACAACAATAGGAAAAGGAAATATGCATGGCTACCCTTGGAAAGTCAAGTAGAACTTAGATGGGTACTTTTAAAACTTCAAGTGGAGCATAATTTTAGATCCCTACTCATCAAGTGAGAAAATCATTAGTGGGAGTTCGGTTTAACCTAGAGGTAACCAACATGGATAGATTATTTGAGAAAAAACCATGGTTGAAGGTGAATAGTTCACCTTTTATAATATTGAACCTTTTGTTGGTCTAACTATAGTGGAAAGGTAGAATCTAAGATAAGATAATATGTTTGATGAGAATATCCTTGAAGTGGCCTAATCTCAAAGTGATCAGTTACGAACACCAATCAAATGCATATTACAATAAAAATGAATTTGAAAGAGTTTGTTATCTTATCAATTCATGATATAGATTCAAGAAGTTTGAGGACACTCTAGCTAACCTATTCATCTCTTTAAAGGTAGTTAGGACAAGACAAAGAGAGATAGAGAATCAAATCTCTAAAGTAACAAGCCAAGTTGTCCAATGGTAAGTTGCAAGTATTTAGGTGAAAGACTTGATTAAGGCCTTGTCTAATAATCTAGTCCCAAATTTTATAACTATCAGCAAGGCACATTTGAATATGGTCATGGCCATATTGGTTAATAATATTGAGGCCCTTGATAGTTGGTCTAAAAGAATGGAAGACATTACCAAATAATTCAAGTAGTTAGAAGATGGAATGTCTCATATCTTAGATAGATTGGTAAATGAAAACATATCCCTCAACTCACTGGGTCTCATAACTAATAATGAGTTCAAACACAAGACCTTTTAGTTCATTCAAGAAGTAAGAAACTAAGGTCAAAACTAGACATTAGATGGCAATAGGAAAGTCATGGGCTTAATCTTATCATTTGAGGATAAAATGGGAGATGTCAAGGGTATCAAAATGAGATATAGAGAAGATTGAAAATAACCTTAAATGCCTAGAGGATCATGGAAAGGAGATTTCCCTAAAGCTAGTGGTGGATCTTTAGTTTATTAGTGAACAACATCAGAGATTGAATATCCTTTAGCATCAATATGGGACATCATTAGCATAAGGACCCTAGAGTAAAATTTAGTTAGGAATATTCTCTTTGTAGTAGCTTTGTAAAAAATTGAAATACAATATTCTTTTCTAAATGCATGTGTAGCTTATAAGAACATTGCCTATAGGTTAGTCCACTTGGAAAGATTTAGTGTAATATAAATACTTTTGTGAAAAGGACATCTATCATTACACATATACACTTGTAATTTGGTATTATTGGCCAACATACCCCCTTGCATTCTATAAAAGGGAGTATTGTCATCTATAAAAGGAGGGAGTTTTCGAGCTAAAAACTAGTGTAAACTTTGAGAAACTAATACAAGGAGAGAATTCAAGGAAGATTGTCTCATCTTGTTTATATGAATTTTTTTATGGATTCTCTCTCACTTGTCTATTCTAAATTTCACATTTAAATTATTCTTTCTAATCATTGGTGTGTACCTTTAAATGTAGAATTGTTAACTTGTGATAATGATAGGTTAATTGAAGGTTCCTTGGTTTGCTTCATTTTATTTTATCTACATTTGTAGATGTGCATCAACTATCTACTTAAAGGAGTAAATATATAAAGTAAGATTAGTTATTATTTTAATTATTTCTTATCTACCTTAGAATTTCACCTAATATATCTTGTGATTCGAGCTTAGTCTATTTTACTTCATATATTTGTTTTAAGTACATACCTAGAAAACATTTGAACTTTGTCATGTTGTCTGAGATAAAGATCAGTCACATCTTTATTCTCTACCTTACCCTACCTTTTTCTTCTTTTTTAACCAGATCACTTTAGTTTAAATATCATTGTAAATATTCACATAGACTAGTCTTTAGATTAGATTTGAGAATAATTCACTTTAATAAACATATATCATCTTCTTAGTTGAAAATATTTGTTGGACACGGTGGCTCCCAACCACCAAATAATATAAATATTATGAAATAGTCACTTGTTATGCCTCTATTCCACCATAGATAACATGATTATCACAAACTACAATACATGCTCTAAAGTATTTGAATTCTAAAATGAGAAGTGTTTATTAAACACTATGATCACCTTTTGATACATATTTATGCATCAACATGTCCCTATCAAAAATTTTAATTATTTTATATGGGTTTAAATTTATTTATGTGAATGCAAGATATATAAAATAATTAATCACTCTTAACAAAAACTAATGGTAGTAGACATATATAAATATTGGTATGTCAGATATTGAGGTAAACCTTGGTTCATTCATCTATTGGTTTGGTTTGAAGTATTTATTTTTGGTTTTGTGTTTCTTATTTGGTATGATGATTTATAGTCTAGGTTCTAAATATAAAACAATATTGTCCTTGTGGATGTCACCATTTTTTGCATTGGACATGCTCCATTACTCATAATCTCACATGGGTACCCTCTTGATTTAGCAAAGTTTTTTATTTTTAATTTTTTCATACTAATATTACTTCATCTAATGAGTACCACTTAATAATAAATACCTATATTCACTCGATCTTTCATTCAAAATGGATAGACAACCCTTTTCAAGAATTTAAGAAACAAGGACTGACCTTTTAAAGTTTTCTTAAGTGATTCTAGTTGTTTTTGCATCATCAAGATATATTCTTCATGTAATTTCAAATGTTAAGTAAAATGTGACTTATTGCATGATCATTTTATTGTCTATTGGCCTAGCCTAGAAATTATTTCCTTCTAATTCAATATTGAGTTGGTATATTATATTATTATATTTATTTATAAATATCTAGTCCATAATCCAATTAAAATGATCATTTTATCAATTTTAAATGATTATTTATCTATTAATATGATTTATTTCACTCATACTAGTGCTTGTTTAGTCAAGTCTATATTGAAATCTGCCTTTATTTGCATTTTGGGCTTTACTTTTGGTAAATTTCATGATTGGTCGAGTTTGGTTTGCATTTTCACCAAGTTTTGACTAAGTCATTACATTATTTATTAATATTTATTTTATTCATGCTTATAAATATTTTTATTTCAACTAACCTATTAATTATTTATTGAGGTCATCTTTTCCTTATTTTATTTGCAAAAAAATTCCAATGTTTTTTTAGCCATTGATTTTTTCTACATGTCAAAATACCACTAACCCTGAGAGCTCCACTATCAAATCCTTTTCAAAAAAATTCTAAGTTATTTTAAATCCCCTAAGTCCTGAGATCATACCATGCAACACAATCCCAGTGACCTAACCTAATGGAAGGTCAGATGGATAAGAAAATACTTGTGCCCCTAAGGCTCCATGATTTCACCATTTGGAACCATCCCAAAATCCTAAGAGCCTAGGGATAAACAAATAGTCCAAATTTCTATTTCCCTAAAATCTTGGGATTACACCACTTGGAACCATCTTGGTAGCCCATATTGATGATAGTATTAACTTAGGGATGATGTCAGTAGAGTTCCATGAATGGTCATTTTTGGGTGAGTGGGATAGTGAGATTCATACATTTGTGATTTTCCTACTAAAATAGAGATGACATTGTAAAAATACATGATCACAAAGTATAAAAAAGATTCTAAGTCATCAGAATCATGATAAGTGGCAGTAAATAAAAATTGAAGAAATATAGTAGACAATCAAGTAGAGTAAAAAAGAGATAGAATCATGAAAAGTGGAAGAAAATTAGACACACAATAATCCCACTCATCATAAAATTAACCTAAATTTGAAATCTATGGAAAATAATAAGTTATATATGAGTGATGATTTTTCATTTGACTATAGACAAAGACTATAGGTAGGGAAGATCCAGTGACTAAAAAACATAGATCAAAGTATTTTGTATCGTCCAAAACATAGATTCAGTTGAAAATAACCTAAATAAAGGATTTGGTGAATAGATCATAGAATAAAATGGTCATGGAGATGTAAATGGCCAAAGAAATTATAAATATCTAGGTAAAGGTAGAGGTCAAAATTGAGAAAATAATTCATAGGTCCAAGGTACAGTTGACCCAAGGGACAAATATATAAATAGGCTCATCAAGAGGACAAAATATACCTATTTATAGATTGGAACAATATACTTTTCCAATATTTCCTAGGTATCATCATTTAATAAATGAAGGAATTCATATAAAATAAGTTATCATTAAGATTTCATTTAAGATAAATATAAGAAAATATGAATCAACCCATAACTTTATCATTAGGGTTGGTTTGAAATGAGGTGTCTCTTCTTGTTTAGATTGATGATTAGCTTGTGGAAGAAATTGAATACTAGAGAATCAATTTTGATCATTGGATCTTGGAGTGAATTTAAGATTAAATCCACTTCCATCCTGGAAGTTGTATCTAAAAAATTTCCATGACTATATCATTATCCTTTCTTGATGTGTTATCAAAAAACACTAAGCTCCAATCAGTTATTTAATTTAATTTTTATGTAAAGGGAATTTATTTTATGGTTTTGCATAATATCCATGATGTAATACCATTATCCATATAATTAGTATTACTTACCATTGTAAAGGGGGACATATTTAAGTAAAAAAGATATTTTGAGATTGAGCTAGGATTTTAATTGCCTTTCCTTTTTGTTTTAATTTGATGGTTTTAAAAACATTTTTACTGGTGAAGTAATATTTTAAATAAGTTTATGATGTTTTAGGTGTGCAAGTGGATAATCAATTAGATTGTGCAAAAGTTGATTTTCTTAGATTTGAGAGCTTATTCAAGTTATTTTTTAGGATTACATCAATGATGGTGTGCAAATAGTTTTAGGCTTGTGTAATTACTTTTTTTAATATATTTCTATATTTTACATTGACATAAATTTTATTGAGTCTTATTCATTGTGGTGTTATAGTTTGTGTAATATCTAGACATAATGCCCAATGATTTTAATTATAGTCCACATTAACATAATTAATGATTATTAGAAGAGCTATCTCAATAAAGAGATTTTTTTCTTCCTTACTATCTCTCTCTCTTTTATATTTTTTAATGAGAAATGATTTACCCATTACATTGTAAATATTCCATTTTTAGAGGAAAATAATAGTGAGATCCTAAATATCTTAACTAAATCAATTGAAATTTTGGTGGAAATAATAATAGCCTACCCATGTTATATCATTTGGAGTTTCTTGGCCTTTATAACACCAACAAGTCCTAAAAATAAGGGGTCTCTCTGTCTTATGAGTTATTGATTACTTTTTTCTACTTATATCATTTAGTTCCTAACTATGTTTGAGTGAATCACAATTTCATCCTGACATAACTATAATGATGTTTGGGTGATGGAATTTGATGGTATATTCTCTTTGGTCAATGCCAAATTTATAATTATCCTTGTTTCACAAAACAAATAAATTTTTCATTACTCTTAATTTTTTTAGTTTGAATGTATTAAAAACAATTTTAAATATGAAGCATTGCTTCTGGGATTATAGACTACCAAAGAAATGGTAATTACAAACTTGAAGGCATGAGGAGATAAAGAGATCATTATGAAGTAGGTAAAGAACAAATAAAAATTAAATAATGATCACTTGAGGCACCACATGAATACTTTTTTGGAATGTATCAAAGTATTTGATGCATTTTCAATCACATATATTCCAAAAGATGATAATAAAAATGTAGATGCAGTTATTTTGGATTCACTAATGATTCCTCCTATTAATGTAGATAAAGAAAAATATACTATTGAAATAGGGATTATGCCTAGTGTCCCTAAAAATTTATAACATTGTAATGTTTTCAATAGTGATGGGAAATTAATTTAATTCCTTAGAAAGATGGATAATTTGATAAATTTGTAATTTAAGGGTAGTACATTGGCATACAGGTAATCACATGTTTAGAATGATGAAAATGATGTTGTTGGTATCTTCTCAATAAAAGATACTAAAGTATCAAAAAATGGGATGGAAGTGATCATGAAGCATTGATCTAGGTAAAAGGAAATAATATTTCAAAATTTTTAGTTTCCATAGAAAAACTATTCAAGAAGTGTGACAAGTATGTCAAAGTAAAAGTTTAGTGTAAACTAGTTGGATCTTTTAAGTATGAATAGGTGAATATTGGTACTTTAAATAACTTAAATACATAAAAATTGGTATGTGTTGTTAAAAATAATATATATGTATATTTATCAACCTTCTCAAGTTATAAAAATATGTATTTTCCTATATTTATGAGGATCTAAAACCCTTTAGGCTAAAAGATACGAAGCACAACATTCCATTGAAACCTAGTACATCTCATTATAGGAATAAACAAAGGAATTATAATCTTAATACTTTTTTGAAAATACATGTTGAGATATATAATATTATTTGTGCATGTATTATCTTCTCTATCCATGATTCTATGTGGGTATCTAATATCATGCATACTCGTAAAAAGGGTGTGAAATTCACATCTATGTTGATTTTGGGAATCTTAATAAAACATCTATAAATTAAAAATATAATCTACCAATAATGGAACAAATATTTCAAGTATTTATAGGATCAAAAATTATTTCCATTATTTATTAATTTTTAGGCTATAATTAGTTTGAGGTTTTAGTTTAAGATCAACATAAGATAACATTTACAATGCCTTGTGGAACCTTTACCTATGGAAGAATTTTTTTAAGCCTCATCAACACCATAAATAATTTTCAAATGGAAATGTATTTATAAATATATGATATAAAACATAATATTATATTGGTTTACCTATATTATCTTACCATTTTATCAAAGAAGTGATAAGACCATTATAATCACCTAGTAAAGTTTTTTTGAAAAATGTAGGGCTCATGGTATCTAAATCAACCCAATGAAGTCTATGTTTGGAATAAATAAAGGGAAAATTCATGGACACATCATGTAAAAATAATTAATAAATATTTATATAGATAGGGTTCAATCCATCCAAAATCTAACTCTTCCCACTAGCAAACTAGGTGTTCACTCCTTTGGCAAGATGAATTTCTTGAGGATTTTTATAACTGACTTTGGTGAGCTCACTAAGCATATTTCAGAAATGATGAAAGGTAAGGATAATTTAAATTTTTGTAAATAAGGTAATAAATATTTTTAATAAATAAATACTACTATTTTCAGATTACTAACCTTAATTTGTCTTGATTTTTACAAGGATTTTGTGATTTATTGCTATGCATTAGAACACACTATATTAGAGATCTTGGTACAAAAATAATAAAATAATTGAGTCACCCATAAAATTAATTAGTTATGTTTTTAATAATAATTAAATTAAGTACTCATTAAAATTAAAATAATGTTTATGTAGTAATCAAGGTGGTTAATAAATTCATATGCTATATATTAAACTCACATAGTGTCATACTGGTACTAGATCCACCAATCAAGTCTATATTAACATAATATGAGATTGAATAAAAGATAATAGTTTGGATAAGAAAGGTCAAAGAATGTGATTTAGATATTAATGTATCTAAACTTGTTCAAGGATGTGGTTTGTGTTAGCTTATAGCTGAAAATAAACCTAGTAATGAAGAGCTAATTAAATCACATGAATATTATTTGTTTGAATAAACACCTATAGTATTTTTTTTTATTTCCATCAAGGAATAGTAAATGAAGATAAAATAACTCCTCAAATATTTGGAGTGTATTGAGAATATCAGTTACTAATAAAAAAATATGATAAAATTGAGAGCTACTAAGTATGTTGTAAGGGATAACACTCTTTTCAAGAGAGGGATTGATCATCTTTTCGTAAGATGTATTGATAAAGAGTAGCAAAATATATTTCTAGGAGATTTTCATAACAAGTTTTAGAATTCACTTTTAATCTCCTATTACTTCACATAAGATCCTAAGAGATAATTAATATTACCCTACCCTCTTTAAACATGATCAATATTAGGTGTCAAAATGTGAATCTTATCAACAGTCTATGGGTAAAACCAAGCTTGTAGCATTTACATTAAATATATTCATGATAAAGGATATTTTAAAACCATGGGTTATTTGCTTCATAGGCATACTCAATATGCATTTCACTTTTATTCACACCCATTTCCTTACTAAAATTGACTATTTTTCAAAATGGGTAGAGACCATCCCTATCAAGAAGATTACTTCAGAAGTAATATGCAATTTCATTAAGGAAAGTATTTGGGTCAAGTATGTTGTTCCACAAAATATAGTAACAAATAATTCTTCTAATTTTTATTATTATAAATTGGTTATATTATTATATTGATATGGGATATCTTTATCTCATTCTTCTAACTACTATCTGCAAGGTAATTGTTAGGGAGAACCGAGAAACAAGAATATTGCCACTACCATCTAGAAACATTTTGATGAAAATATATCAAATTGGGAAAAAAATTATGACACATACTATGTTGATCATATTACTCTAAAAATGGTTATTGATATGTATAATTTTTAGTTGATGTATGATATTCATGCCCCATTGATCATTTCATTGGAATTACAATCTCTTCATATGAACAAAATGATTGAAAATAAAAACTTTAGAGATTATTTGGATAAGAGGATTGTGTACTTACATAAAATAGAAAAGAGAATATTGAAGTAGTTTATTAGAATAAAAAATATTAGAAAAAGGTAAATATATTATTTGATAACAAATATAGACTAGAAGTTTTAGATCAGTGATCTAATCCTCCTTTGGGACAAAAGAAGTGATCCTAAGGGTAGTCATGGAAGTTTTGATTCCTTATAGAAAGGTATTTTAAATATATATCATGTTTTTGGGAAAAATTCATAGTATCTAGATTGTATAGATGACACCCAAATCCTACTTCCATTTATCAAGAAGTATCTAAAAATTTTCAAGTAGTAGCACTTGGTTGTCAATAACCATACACATATGAGTTTATGATTTTAGTTGTGTTTATTCTCACACTTCATATTTTCTATTCATTTTGGTTGTTTTTTACATTTTTTTCCCCTCTTTTTTTCTTATATCAAATTTTCATTATAAATTTTTGTTGACTATGATAAGGAATTCATATCCTAGTGGACTTATAAGATGGTCTGTGAAACTAAATATTCTAAACTTCATACCTTATATTTTGCAATACACGTCCCTATTTAGAGGTATTTCTTATCTCCAAATTTGAGCCTAGTTTAAAATATGGTTACCCCAAGTAAATTTTTTATGATAATGTCAATTCAAAAGTCATAAAATTTTAATTAACACATGTGAAAATAGGAGACTTAAGATATCATGGAGAAATCAAAAAATTGAAGCACATGTTTATATGTCATAAGCTTATCAAAAATAGATACATTATTTATTATTTTCATAACTCAACTAATAATTTTTAGCTAATTGAATCTAATGACTACTTTTCAGCCATTAGAATATGATGATTGATTTTCAATCATCAAACTCTAATGAATTCATAAAATATGATAGATAATGATGACTACCTAAAAACTTATCAAACTCACCATTAATAAGGTTGATGCCTATATGTGTAGGTGTTTTTGGCCCTTTTATATTTAATCCACCCTAATCTATTTTTATTTTCTTCACCTCTCTTTCCTTCTAGAATTTTCTCTCTTGCTCATTCATCACTCAAACTCCAACCTTAGCTATGTATTTTCCTACCATTTTAATTAATTTTTATAGGATACTTGATCATTCTAGTTTATTCTTTTTACTCATTTTCACCATTTAATAATTAGGGTTTTCTCTTCTCATGGTTCATTTCAATTTTACAATATCTAATTACTTCAATATATCCTAAGGTTTATCATGCACCTTGAGGAATCTGATACCTACAGACTAGTCATTAAAATCTAGACTTGTTTTAAACTTTTTGGACTCCACATCATGTAGACCAACCATCAAAATCTATTACCTATAGAGTAATAATAAAATTTCACCACTTGAAACTATTATATTATACTCATTCACTTCAAGTATCATATGTTAGTAACTTTGAAAAATAAAGGAAACATGAAGTATTAGTATCATGGGATCACATCCTAGTCTAATGTTGATCAAATAACTTAGAAAAACTTGTGACACATCAACATGGAAATTTTGTGTCATAGGTTCAATATTTATAACATGTCTAATTAGAAACAAAGCATATATGATAGTGAAATAACCCAAGTCAATATTTCCCAATATTAATTCAATATCTAGAGTTATTACTAACTCTATCAATCCATTATGATAAGGATAATAGGGAAGTAAATTACTCAAAAGATAAATATGATCTATGCATTGGTGTAGATCATATCGAATATGTGTTGAGAATACTTGACCATGAATATTTTATGGATATTTGAATTGGTTCTACTTGATAATTTTAGGAATATAATTCATTTAAAGTTTAATATAAATGAATATTAATTGGCTAATAAATCCTAATTCCACTTCTACTAGAGTACCTAAAACCATTGCACACTCCAATTTCAAGATTGAGATCAATGATGTTATCCCACTTTTGAGCATGGTGGTTTGAAATACAATAGATAAGTATTTATAAAAAATAGATGTACATTTATCTTAAAATAATCCATGAAAATAAATAGTTCATAAATTGGGTAAGAAAACTAGTGATTTTATTCACAAGCAATTGTGTAACATGCACCAAATAGGGAAATTTTGTACTACCTCTTATCTAGTCTAAGTGGTTACTTACATGAGATATATATTGGCTTAAATATATTATTTAAGATTAAATTTTCATGTATTTATGATTTTTATCCTCAACTCACATTAAAGGCTACCTCAAAAAAATTATGTACGATAATCAATGCTTTTGTACATTATGTCATCCAAATTTTTGAATTAGATCCATACAATCTCATATTTTCCATTGCACCCACCATTGAGATATCAAGATGGCATGGATGGTTTATAAAATTCTCCACTTTCTCATATATCATATTTTTTGGTTGTGAGACTACCTCATATAAATTTCTTAAGTTTTTTGATAATAAGTGGGCCCTAATGGAGCTAGTATGGTATCACATAAAAATACATAATTCCTAACTACCAAGCACATGTTTGAATATAATTTTCCAATTACCATGAATATATACACATGTGCCTCACTCCATAAGGAAAATTCAATTTATGAATAATTTCATTTTGTTAAAATTTAGGCCTTTCACGACATACATTATTTTGAAGCCAAATAGATGATGTAAAATATTCTTAGTTATTCATATTGGCACACCCCATAATTTTAAGACTACTAGATGGATTATGATAATGATAAGTATTTAAGGGTTTAATATTAATCTTTATTCACTCTTGAATAATTAATTAAGTAAAACATAACATATATTTTATAAGATATTGAAAAGGATGAAGATGAGGTAGATCATATTTATTATGGATAAAATATACAAGCAAAACCTCTAGCTTGAGTTGATTAGAGTAAGCCAAACTCAAAATATTTAGAGTGTATAATGAAAGAGATATTGAATATAACCCTCGCATGTTCAAAGATAAAGGAATTAATGTATAAAATGTTATATTTCCACCACCATTAAGCCAGACATAGCTCATGGTCAACTACAATAACCTAAATATGGGAAAGATTTCATAGGCTATTCTTATACTTATTGTATGGAACCAATTATAATTTAATAGGAAACATAGAAATAAGTATAGGACTCACAAATTAGTCAAACTAAAATGCCACTAAAGATCAAGCTCATGAAATCAACTAAAGGTGATAAAGATACCCTTGGGATATCTACTAATTTAGGTGATATATGTGTTAATGTAGTTCACTCTAAAGTATTTATAAGAACTAAAACTTTTTAGCTCATGGAAACAAACCCTTATCTATTAATATCAACATTTAATCTTAAAATTGCATCTCATCAACCTCACATTAATGCATTTAACTTACCTTTTTAGCCTCCATCAAAGGTTATAATCTTTCCTTCATATTTTATTTCAAAATTTGAGCCTAATCTTCCTAAGTAGGATGAGGAAGAGACTGAGACTCAATCAAGACAAAGAATATATTTATCTTATATCCATGCAATCCCTACCAATCCCTTATATTTTTATTGAGACTTAAATTTAGACTGAACAAGGACCTTTACATAAGGTTCTTAGTACATATATTATATATTGGTTGAATGAAGTATTTAATAAGAGGGAAAATATAGTTAAACCAAGGAGATTGATTTTATCACACTCATATAATCTACTCCTTTTTCACAAAATAAACCTAAACTAGTTTCACATATATTCATGGATGACCATGGTGAAAATTATGCCAAAGTTTTTATTCCTCGTAATAAATTCAAAGAGCAATTTGGTTTTATTTATTACTATATTTAAAAGGTACACATTTTAAATCTACTAATTAAGGAATAAAATAAGATGTGCAAACCACCATTAGTATATTGTTTGAAAAGTATGACCAGGATAAAGTAACCAAAGATCAATTGATGGAAAAATTTAAACAACTCTAGTCAATGATCATAAAATTGGTGAATATATTATATCATGTCCACACAACTATGTACATGATACCAAAATAATTAGAACAATTGAGGAAATAGGGAACATGGATAGGGCCATCAAATAATGGTAAGATTAGTTGTTCCTTTAAGGAACTAAATCAATAAATGTGGCCATCTTAGTGCATGTATAAATTAAAAATGAGTATAATTATTCTAGGAAGGATGAGGCTATATAAAAAACAAAAATAAATAAATAAATAATTGCTACCAAAGTTAGAATACTTTCCAAAAGTTGGTCCAAACATTCTTGTCAAAAAAAAGGTTCTAACTAAGGAATGTTTCTGAGATCAAACTAAATTATTAGGATCCACTAAATTATGGATTTGTATGCATGAATAATCCTTAGGAAAGATTAAGCAGTATTGATGGTTGGTAGTAGATACTAAAAGTGATATACAAGAAGCATTTTAAAATATTCCTTGTTCATTCCTTAATCACAAAGTGGTGATTTTACCTAAAAATCTCAAGAATGAATTCAAACACCTTATGGAGAAGGAGTTAAATCATAACTATGCCTTCAATTTTGAATTCTTTCATAAATTCATCACATATCAGAATAATTTTTATAAAATCAATAAATATTTGAAAAAAATTTAACATATCCCACATAAGATGATATATCTTCAAGTTGAAGGATATATTAGCTACCTCAATTTCGAGGGTCTAGATGAAGATAAATTTAAATAAGTAATGAAGTTGTTTGATGATTAATAAAATATGATTCAAAAAGAAAAGTATAAATAGATTCAATTCATCTACAAAGAAGGTACTATTAGTAGGTAGAATAGGTGGTGGAATATGCTATCAAAGTTATAGTTTCCAAAATTGCATTTTTATTTTGATGACACTTTCATAGTTTGTAAGTTAT
>JARHVA010003267.1:272500-512500 GCA_037957365.1 Torreya grandis | reverse complement strand
ACAAGAAAAAGTTAGAAGAGACTAGGTTTTATTCTGAAACAAGTTTGCACTCGTAAAGACTAGTTTGAAGAAGTCAATAGTAGAAGTTATAAGTATTCCAAGAATGGAATTAAATTTAGTAATGTTTATTAATTTAGAACCATATGATGGGTCTTATAACCCTGAACAATATTTGTTAACCTATGATATGAAATTAAAATTTAAGGAAGTGATTATTGAGGATGTAAAAAGTGTGAAATCATTGGATCTTTAATAGGTTAAGCTCTAAAATTTATTTATAAAAGGTAAGTTAATTATAAAGTCTTTTATAGGTTAATTAATAGTTAATTATTTAAATCAAGATGAAAAAGTACTCAAGAAAGACCATTCAATATCCTAAATAGATTTGGAATAAAAGTATATAATCAATATGGGAGTATGCTCACATATTCTTAGATATAATGAACAAAGCCAATTTTATTTTCAAAGATGAATATAAGTCTACTTGGTTTCTAGAGGGACTATGATCCATTATTACATTTTCCATTATAAAATCATAATTCTTGACCAAGTCTGATGCATGAGTAGCTACATTATGGGTAGATTAGATTGAGTATTATGGAGATGGTCCATCAATTGCATCTAAAATTGAGATGAAAATATATGATTTTCTTAGGAATATGGATAATATTAATGAAATTAATAAACCCAAGTTGGGCCCTATGGTGTATGGAGTGTGGTAGAAAATGGAATCTTAGGAATGATTGTATTAAAATCAAAATATAGTTTTATGACATATGTAGGGCAGTAGGACATGTCAAATCAAAATGTCATCTATTACACTAGTACATTCAAAAACAACAAAACTTGTATTGTAATTCTTTTTAAGTCAACAAATCATGATAAGAAGAGTTTATGTGATATAAAAAAAATAAAATAAGATATCACTAAGAATGTCTTTGCATTCATAGCCTAGTACATACCTACTACAAGTCATGGAATTATAAGCCTAGAGGTAGAAATGTCTAGCACAACATAAGATGTTCCTATGTGGATGCCTTCATGACCATAGTATCAACCCAAAGGTCTTGATGGATGGATGCTATCATCTCCAAAATATCATTACTAGTCTTCATGAAACAATGTGACTCCATATCCAAAATAATCAAATTGGGATCCATCATCTCATCAGTGATAATATGGAAAATATGATGCTCAATAACAATAAAAAGGGGGGTTTGATGTATAATTATCACAAACATAGGAGGATATAAAGAGGGTACCATGGTGGATACTAATGAGGTTCGTATAATGATAATTGTCAAGCTCGTCCACCAATTCAATTGTTTTTTTGTGGTAAATATAATCACTTCACATGAAAATATCTAACTAATCCTCAAAGGTAGATGGATTCCATCTATTTTAGAGTTATAAGATAATACCATATTAAATATTATATAGTTTTAGATAATAAAATAAAAGAGAACCTATTTGGAATGTAAACATGATAAATTTTCACCATAATGAAAATGCATTCATATAAGTAGTTATAAGGCAACAATAGGTAGAGCAAGGACTACATATTGCATAAATTCCATAGGAACAAATAAACAAGAAGTTTTAATAGGATAAATATCCTAACCCTATAATATAAAAAGGATTATTTACCAAGAATCATAAGTTCATAACATTCAACAATATGGTGTGTCTGATGGAGATGCCATAACCATCAATGCATATATGTATGGGCAGGTTATCTCCATAATGAGGAAAGATAGAGTAGTAACTACCTTTAATAACATTTTAAAACTTTTAAGAGCTGTATGAAATAAATATATCTCATAGAATATTATAAATCTCTTGATTAATTTTGAGTGTTCACAATGAGGTCAACAACATACTAATAAGTGTATTTGATATGTTAAATCTAAGAAGCCTTATTATATCAATTATTACATGGATATCAAGATATAAGGTTATAAATTACCTATTTTTGTATTTTATTTTAGGAGTACAGTGAATATGATTCCTCAATCCACCTAGGAAGATATTGGATAGATGACACTTAAATACAACCTAGTCATACTAGATCTTCATAGACTATGGTAGGTTAGAGCCTATTGGGCAATTGGAAGATGTAGAAATCAGAATGAATGACCTATCATTTTGAGGATATTTTGAATTGATTAACATGAATACTAGTGAAATGTACTAACATTCATTAATTGGGAATAACTGTGCCTATGATGTTTAGATAAACATACGTAATAAGAGGATAAAATCATCATTATACCTTAAATAAATTAAAGAACAAGACATATATAATACCTAAAGTGATAAATTCATTATATGTGTATGGGGATAATATTTGGTTCAAGGTGAGTAAAAATTCTAAGTTGAATACCCTATGAGATAAACAATATATTCTTTTTAACTATGAATACAACTTTAATAGTAGTTAAAAATAATTGAACAATATATCTATAGACTAGTCATCACAAAGGAACTAGTTTTATAGTTTACAAGGGATTAATGTGGGCCACCTTCTTTACAATCACCAATTAGGTCTAAAGTGTATTTTGTGTACAAAGTAAGTGTCACAAATATGGACTACATAGAGCCAATAAAGGAATGTGTTTTACCCTAGGAGACTATATCTTCAGTTAATGATGACTTAAATACCTATATAATGAATTGGTTAAGGCAAGATCATGAGGTAAACCTAATGTATTTATATTTTCCATATAATTTCAAAAATCGTAATACTTTGAAACTAATTACATAATCATTTTATTTTAATGATTGAACATCATGTTCCAAACATAGATAAAAGGGTCTCTGAACTCATTTATTCACTAAAACAAGTTACTACAACTTAGTAGGTAGTTCAGAAGATAATAAATTACTATGGGATGAGGCATGAAAACTTATATGCACCTGATTTAAGATACTTTATACTATCAAAGAATACTGGACCTTTTTCTAAGAATAACAGTGACAAAAAATTCATGTTCATAATTTATGGAAGTATGGACTATGCATGGTGTATAACTCATATATTGGGTGCAAATTTTCATGCATACTTTGGTAGTGCCCCTGACAACTTGGTAATGCACTAAAAATGTAGACATGAAATAAATCATTAATTAAATGTCCAAAAATATTTAATTTAGACTTCACTTTTTGAGGATGAGAAACTCTTGGTGAAAAAATCTCTATATAAATTGAAAATATTTATATGTTATGGGTGAGAAAAAAAATTAAGTACTATGATAGACTCATCTTTCCAATAGGAAGCAACTTGATATTTTAATATAGTGGTCTAAAAGTATAAGGTCAATAGACAAAAGGAGTAGGTTTTCATCAAACCATGTAATAGGATCACCTATGATGAATAATTTATAGAGTCTACTAATAGTGATAGGGACTTATATTTGAATGGATTATTTGAACTAGAGAAAGAAGTGAAGGAGCATAAATCCAAAGTCAAGGATCAAAATGAAGATTGATAGCTGTGAATTATTAATATCTAAGAATAATAAGGACACAAAAATTTGTGATATTCCATTCTAGGTGGGTCTAATAAGATATATCAGGAACCCTTAAATAATTTGTAAGAAATATTGGGACAGATATAATACCAAAGCTTATGAATTTGGGTGACTAATAGATGTAAAATGAGAATTCAAAGGCATTGTAATTACTATGAGATTACCAGGATGTTTTTTCCAATAAAATTATAAAAATTGAAAGGTTTTGAACCTTATTTTGGATAAATTCACGTATAATTAGAGAATTGCACATGAGCTATGAAAAAACAACCAAACTAGTTAAATCCTAATATGAATTTGAAAGTAAAGGTTGAGTTGGATCGCATATAAAATGCATACATTATATACCTAGTGGATAAGATAGATTATATTATCATAATGGTAGTATAATGTAATAATTATTTGGAAATTAGACTGTGTGGGGACTACCATGCACTAAATTAATCCTATATAAATGATCCCTTTCCAATTCCTTTATATATTAAGTCTTATAATCATGCACAAGACATGAAGTGTATTCTTTCACCAATGGATTTAGTGGATACCATTAGATTCCAATCACAATAGAGGATCAAGCTAGACAACATTTTCAAGTGAGTGGGGATATTTTTAGTATAATTTCATTTTATTTATTTTAGATAATGATTGATATTTTTTCTCTAGAGCATTGGTTACTACCTTTAAGGACATCATCCATGACTTTATTGAAGTTTATCTAGATTATTGGGTTGTATTTTATTTGTTGAAAGATCACTTATATAAACATTGACTTATGTCTGAATGGTGTAGAGATATTACCATTGAAATAAATAAAATTAATTGATTATTATTCATCTCCTTTGGTGTCTTGTTGGGATAATTAATATTCAAAGATGGTATTTTGTTGGATCAACCTAAAATTGTAGTAATTGTGGGTATGACACCTCCCACAAATTATAGAAAGATGAACTTAGTCTTGAGGAATAAATGATATTACAAGAAATTAATAGAATTATATGTAGATATATGTGATCTAATGGATAATTTACTATGTAAAGATATAATATTCATGTGGATAAATGAGTGTCAAGCATATTTTATGGATATAAAGTAGAGATTGGTCATAATACCAATTTTTATTTTTATTGACTGGAGCAAACCTTTTCATGTGCATGTAGGTGATTTAGGAATAATGGAAGGAGATATTCTCACAAAATCAAGAGATATATAACTAGAACATCAAATTAACTTCTCAAGACACAGACTATTAGCTACAAAGAAAAACTATATGATGACAAAATGAAAATATTTAGCCATGGTTTTTTCACTATAAAAGCTTAGACATTAATTGATAGAAATGTCATTTGAATTTTTCACTAATCATCAGGCTCTATGATACTCATTTAATAAACCTATTTTGGGAATAATATTTCTCATTAGTTAGTATTTTTCCAATAATTTTAATTCAAGATCAATGTGAAGCCAAGAAGGGAAAATGTGGGGCCATATCATCTGATACAAATACACAATGGATAAGAACCCAATGAACTAAAATATGAATCACCATATGCACATTTATTTCAAGTATTTTAAATTTTTAATAACATGGAAGACATCATACACTTTTTGAAATAGGGGATATTTCCTATGCATTATGTATAAAGAGATAAAAATTAGTTTATCACTAGAGCCATCCCATTCAACATCATTAATAGTTTTATATACAGGATGGGAAAGATGATTTACTACACACATTGGATTTATAGCACAAGTGACCTTAAATTATTGAGGAGTCACATCAAGGGATCATAGGTGAACATTTCACAAGTGAATCAACTTCAATGAAGATATTGTATAGTGGTCTATGGTGGCCAACTCTATTTCAAGATGTACACTAGGTTATAAAGCACTATGATATATACCAAATAATTAGAAATCCTAATTAGATAGATGAGATGTCATTAAATCATATGTTACCAAATAGACAATTTGAGCAATGGGTAATCAACTTTATTGGGCCAGACAATCCACCCAGCAAGCATAATAATGCAAGATACATCATAACTACAAGGACTACTTCATCAAATGGGTGCAACTAGTTATGACCACAATTTGTAGTGATAAGGACACAAAAAATCCTATATGAAAATATTATAACCACATTTGGGTGTTTGATCAAACTAGTCAGTGATAGAGGTACACATTTATTAAATAACACCATCAAGGCTCTTACTAAATAATTTATGATATTACACCACAAATCCACAAATTATCATCTATAATGAATTAGACATGCACAGGCATCAAACAAAGTCCTTGGTAAGATGCTTACCAAAATATTCAACATAAAAATATATGATTGGAAGATCATATTTCTATGATCATATGGTTATATAAGACAAATTACAATCATGTAATGAGTTTCATGCCATTTTAGCTCATCTAAAAATTTGAAGCAATAATGTCTATGGAATACATAGTTCTTAGTCTATACTTGGATTAATTTGAATCATGATATTAGAGGATTGATATTATCTACAAGTATAGTTGTTAGATTTAATCAAAATGAAAGAAAAATTTAAAAGAGAACAATGCACCCACACAGTTAATAAGATAAGTCAAAAAGTGTGAAATGATTGTAACCTATGATCTAAATATTTTTCTGTAAAAAAAGTGGTTGTACTCTATGATGTCCAATTTAAATAATTTTCAAGAAAGTTGTGAATTAATTTGAATTAAATATATATCATCCATGAAATTTTGTATTAGGTAATAATTATCTTAAAATATATTTAGGGAAACATTCTACCAATGCATGTAAATGATTATAGGCTTAAGTCTTACCATCAATAATATCTATTAGTTATTGTAGATAAATGAGAGATGGTATTAAGTAACACCATGTAGTTTAATATTTTTTAATAAGTGTTTTGTTTCCTTATTTTGGTTTTAGGTTAGTGTGTGTTTGTAAAATGTGATTTATATATCACAAGACATCAAAACCAGGGTTTAAAATTTAAAGTCATGAAATTCAATCTTGGAACAAATCTAGCTTGAAAAAAAGACATTTTGTAGTGAGTAAACATGCATAAACAATTAATCCTAGGAATGAGGTGCCAAAAATCAAGGTATGGATAAAGGAAAATCAATGGTAATTAATAACCATTAATAATGATACGCTTGAATTATTATATATTTCTCAAAGTAGATCTAAAGTCAAAATGAAAGGATGTTCAATAAGTGAAAGTGGATAGGCAATAAGACAATGTGTCACATAAAAACTTATCATTATAGGAATCAATGTTCTTAGACACATAATAATAAATGTCACATAACCAACAACTAATTGACATTAATTTTCAAGACAAAATCATGTGTAACCAGCTCATGACATTTGAACCATTATATCATATGGATTCAAGTGGAAAAATATATATAAAGGGGAAAGAAGAGAAGAAGGACATTCAAGACCTTTGTGAACAAGGGAACTATATGATTTGACCCTAATTCATTCAATTGTGACTAAATTCCTTGACAGTGCCACTCTAGTTTGAGAAAAAATTCAAGCAAGTCTATAGTAGGAACCATCAATTAGGCATAACATTTAATCCTTATTATAGATGTAAAAAATGAAGATATATATATATATATATATATATATATATATATATATATATATATATATATATATATATATATATATATATATATAATTTTCCAAACCCATTTTATTTTATCAATGACAAAAAGGATAATATTTTCAGCCATGATAGATCTAAATAAGCATAAGTAAGATCCATTACACTTAAAAACCATCTTCAAGGCTCTGATATAGATAGAATCATTAATATTCCTAATTTTGGGTAGTTGGTCAAAGTGATTTTCAACATACTTAGTAGATATAATGAAGGAATGATTCATCTTTGATAATATGTTACCATCTTCATCAACACTACAACCATGGAATAAACAACAAAAAATCTAGCTTAGATAAAATCCCCTCTACCTTACAAACCTAAGTCTCCACTCATTTATTTTGATACAAAAATAAAATTATACTAGGGAATCCATGGGGATACTTATCAACATGATATATGACATATCAGTGCACATTATATTAGATTACATCACCAAGTGGTTTTATAAGACCACCAAGATTCCATGATAGGTAACAAAAGTGGATATTGACATTTCCTATTGAATAATCTAGATGCATGAGAACTTCAATTAGCATAAATTTTTGGATTATGATCTCATGAAGAACATTGATAAGGTCCTCATTAGAACATCATAGGTGTTATACTATTTATTGGTCATAATACTCTATTATACTGAATATAAGTCACTAGAGGGTATAATTAACCTAGATGAAGAATTTTATCCTAAAACTACATTTTCCAACCTTGTTTAGATAAAGTCCAGTAAGTATTATAATCAATTATCCAAATTTAACAAATGGTGGGTTGAGATTCAAACCTTGATAATTTCATACCTTAAGGTTATCAAGGATGTTATATATTATCTATGGAAGCATGCATATATTCCAAATATGCATTATGGGATTCATATAAAAGTCTATGAAGTGCCTAAACGAATCACCACTCCGCTACCACTATTCATTACCATGCTAGATGTCAAGGTCAAAGTCTTCTGATAAAAATCCATAAATATTAGATTAGTAAAACCCTTATGGTCTATCCCTCTAGGCTCAAAATAGCCTTTGTCTACACAATCTCAAGTTAGACTATAATCACAGTTGCATATATGATAAACTACATCACAGGATGATAAGGGAAAGTGGAAGCCACCAATATAACATACTTCACTAACACCACTAAATAAGAAGACATTGAATAAAAAATATTGGTTAGACAACAATAACGTTCAAAAAATTATTAAATATTATGATCTTATAGACTTATTCATAGATGAATAGGAATTCTTGAAGTCAATGCTTGTAGACATAGGCAACAAGGTTTATGATAAATAAGAGGATAAATATTTTTTATTATGAAAGGAAGTACACACCTACCAAGTATAGAGTTAGGATCAAATAGATTTGTCAGTTAACATCAAATGAAGTCCTCCTTTAATAATAGTAGATATTGTTAAGTAGGAAGTAGTTTCAAGATGAGATTTTACACATGGATTCAGCTCCAAGATCTTTTGATGGATAACACTCTCCATTGCAAGAAATCCCACCACTAGATTTAGTTCATAGGAAAATGACTAATTATATGTATAGGGTACTTCAATCAATATAATAATGGATGATTTATTTTATATATCCAATGGTGGAGTTATAAATGTATTAGGTCTAAGGACATGAGCAACAACCTCAAGAGGTAGTCTGAAATTACAAGAGAGCAAAGAAGAATATCATGCCTTCACTATTTTCTAAGCATAAGGCATAAAAAAAAATAGTGTTGTGATTTATTTGAAATCATAATATAATTAAAATTCATTAATTTATTTTCAAACTCTTATAGAATATCCATAAGAGGAAAATCCACCACATCCCAAGTAACTTGATGAACAAATAAATATTGTAACTGTTGACCAAATTTAAACTAACATGTTAAATTAGGACCCATATAGTTAAAAAAATGATGTTTTAAATATGTTATGGGTCTATTATTATGTCTTGGGGTGTATTATAATCTATTTTATATAATTTAATTCTATATTAGCCTTTATCTTGGTATAATTAGTGAATATGTCATTTTTAGTCATTTCATAGGCATTTAGGGGTCAAATATGAAAGTGGAAGTTTTTTCAAGGTGTCAAAGTGTCCTAAGTTACTTAAAAATGTCCATTAAGTCAGATACCATATCAAGAATGTAAGTCCCATTTGAAACTTGTAGGTTATTTAACTGAAGATCAAGAAATCAATTGAAAAAGAGGAGTTTGGCACTTGTACAACCCATGAGAGAGTTTGAAACATGGGATAAGGTCATTAAATGTATTTTTAATATTATTATAAATAAATTACATGTTTTAAATTTTATATAACTATCATATTTGAGCTAAATCCATTCTACTCCTTCTTTGCCTTTCTAGAGATATATAAGTAATCAACAAGTTTATGCTTGGTACGGCCAGTTGAGGAGGTTCCAGGTCAAAAACCTTTGGTAGGTGGTATTAAAATAATATATATTAATTAAAATAACAATATTTCAAGTATTTTTCAACCATACTTTATAAAACATCTTTAACAAACTGATTATGTTTTTTCTACCCACTATTTACTACACCCTATAGGTTTTGCTCTATTTTGGACAATTACATACAATATAATTGGTGATGTTCACTATAGATTATTTTTAATTCCTACCCATTGGATATCCATTATTTTTTTCATGTTTACTTGTGTTTTTATGGGAAAGGTAACTTGGGTTGCAAGTGGATACACCATTCTATGTTGCAGGCAATTTTGCATCATTTTCAATATCTTCATGCTTTGATGGTGACTTCACTAAATTTTGATATTTTCATACTAATTTTTATAATTATATATTTACCCCATTCACATTTTAATCTCATTATCTAATCAATGTTCCATGGGTGCAGTCAATGCAGTATGCATATGCAAGCATCTCCTTGAATTTACAAGTATCTCAACAGGATGCCCTGATAAAAGGGGAGATATGATAGTTATTTCAAATATTTTGAAGTGGTAAAAGTGTATTTTATAAATTTATAAATATTTATAATGAATCTCAAAAGTATATCTCTTATACACTACCTATATCACTATCCCCTACCTATGCACACAGTCTTTTGCTATTAAAATGCACTTACAGGGGCCCTCATGGAGAATATAATATTGAGAGGAGTGTCTAAGCTAAAAAATGTATGGAAGGTAATCAAATTCCATTTTAAACATTTGTAAAAAAATACAAACTTCACTTAAAATCATAAACCATGCATACTGCTTGAAATTTCCTCAATTCTTGTATATAAAATATGCACCTACAAGTGGCATTAACATAGCCTTGAAGGTACCTGTATGGATTTTTGGAGAATGGTAAGGTTATATTTAAAATCCTAACATGTGGGAAATCTCAATGTAGACCTATTTGGATCATAAAAAAGTCAAGTGAATTTGTAACTACCTTAAGCACAAGATGATTGAGTTTAGGGAGATTATCTAAAAAAAGTGAAAATAGAGGTACATAGGCATTTTGTGAATAATATATAACGTGGTCAATAAAGATCTTGATTAATCCTAATGTTATTTTATTGTATTATCCACATAAGATAAGTATTATATAAATTTTTTAGGGTAGAATAGTAGTGGAATACATTAGTTGAGCTCCTTAAAATTTCCATTTAAACACTAAATTTCTTCAATATCATCTACAAGTCTGAGCTATAACAAACCTCTTCATCCAAAAGATGCAAAACTAGGCTATTCCACTATAATTTAGTGGTTCCAAATGTTTTAAGGGAATTTTTTTGGTCTAATGGATCACTTAAATATGGTGATATATTGATTTTCAACCCTATTTACACCTACAAGTATCCTTTCACAAAGAGATACACACCTACAATTGACTGTAATATCACACAATCCAAGATGGAGGTTTGAGATGGAATCACCAAGGTTATTAGATTATATGTTTTCAAATTGTTCATTATATTTAATAATTATGTGTAAAATTTAAAGAGAATAATGTCCATGTATAGGGTTTCACCTTTCTCAATACAGTTGACTATGTTTGACCATAGTAAGAAGTGGGTTGAGGAGTGAAGTGTGAGGGTTACCAATGCATAAAGATGATTCTAAATGAGGATAATAAAACATAAAATGATACTAAGAGGATATAATGTAGTTAATAGACTTTGTATCAAGCTGAATGAGGCATGAACACCTACAGGTGGACCCTTGTTTTTAAGAGACATAATCAATTGACTGAGTGGGATAATGAGTTTGAGCCAAATAGTTGGAACCATATCAAGGTATGAACATGAATTATTTTGGAATGAAAATTATTTTTTGTGGTAAATAAAACCTTTTAAATTACTTAATAACTATACCCAAGGCCTAATTCATGAAAACAACACCTACAAGAGCTTTAAACAAATAAAACACTGTCAAAAGAAGCCTTAGTCCTGACTAGGCAGAAAGTATGAGGGGTACATGAAAGTTGAGAGTGGTGAAAAAATATTGTAGCATCTTCATCATGAGTATGAAAAAATTTATATATTTTTAACAATATAAATCAAGAATATATGAGGGGATCTAATCCATCATACATAGTTCACACCAAAACACTGTGCTTAGTCCCCTTTTTTGCTTAGTGTGTCTTGAGTTTTGTTGAAGTTGGTGGGTATATTGATGATATAAAGAGTCAAAATTTAGTATAGAGAATATTTGATTATTTTATAAACATATCAAACATAAAAATGGTTTTATTAAATATGGAAAGTGACATGTGTTTTGTTTCAAGCATAGGGTACTTCCACTTGTATGAAAACCCTACATTTTATAAAAATATAAATGAAAGGATGGAAAAAAGGATATAGAGAAATTTCAAGGAGGTTTTTTATCAAAGTTGTTGCCAGAATCTAGATAACACGAGTGTAATGGAGACGTGATCACATAAGATGAACAAGTGCACACCACAAGATGCTAAAGCAATTTGAAAATAAGAAGATAAATTGCACAAGACAAAAATGGAGAAAACTAGAATCTGATTAACATGAAATGGCCAAAATGAAGAATACATATAAGAGAGATAGAAAGTAACTCCTCCACAAATGGTGGTCAAAGCACCCCAAGAATAGACTCCTCCACAAAATGTGGTCAAAGCACCCCAATAATAGACTCCTCCAAAAAAGGTGGTGACAAGGTGCTAAGAATAGAGAAGTAACTCCCATACCCAGAATAGCCGGTCAAAGGAGTCACTTATGACATTCTTATGACACCTTATGACACAAATATGACACATAATCTCCACATAAGCTAGCCTATCCCACGAATGTAGGAAAACTCCATGTATGCACAAATATATAATATTCCCTAATTAATAAATAGGGAAAAATAAAAACGTACACTAATACCCCCCCATAAGTGTAGCTTAGGTGGGCAGTGTGGAAATAAAAAATGGGTCCTAACAACTAGGACTGATGAGGTGCCCATGTACAAATGCAATCTCCCATAAGATAGAGAAAAGGAGAAAACTTGTAGGAAAAAACTCCCCCCCAAAAGAGAGACATAAAAGAAAATAAGAGGCTAGAAGGCCCCCTTGAAGATGATGCTACTGCAAATGTAGACTGCACCCCAAGAAGAGCTCGTAGATGAATGAACTTGCTCTCGGTGAAAGGTTTGGTGAGGATATCTACAACCTGCTCTGAAGACTAGAAAAATATCAAGTCAATAACCTGACTATGAATAAGCTCCTGAATGAAATGCATGTGAATCTCTATGTGCTTGGTCCACTGGTGCTGAACCAAATTCTTGCAAATTTGAATGGTACTCTGGTTGTCACAATAAATGATGGTGGGCTGCCTGATAGGAATTCCAAACTCAAAAATAATCCCCTAAAGCTAAATAGCCTCAGTAGCTACATTAATAGCTCCCCTGTACTCTGCCTCTGTGGATGATATAGCAATAACATTCTGCTTCTTGCTAGACCAACTAATAAGACTAGAACCTAGAGAGAAATTGTAACTAGAAGTGGACTTGTGAGTCTATGAATCACCAGCCTAGTTTGAATATGTATATCCAACCAAGTCAACCTCTATGCCAAATCTATAATGAATCCCATATCTAAGTGAACCCTATATGTAATGCAAGATCCTCTTAGTTGCTTTCCAATGCAGCTCATGAGGTTCCTACATAAATCTAGAGACAAGTCCCACTGCATATGATATGTCAGGCCTAGTGTGAGTCAGGTAGATGAGACTACCAACAAGTTGTCAATATCGAGTGGCATCAAATAATGGTGAAGAAAAGTCAGCCTCAAGCTTTACTCCTAATAGAAAGGGAGTTAGAGATGGCTTACAATCAGCCATGTGAAACTGAGCCAATAAGTCAAGAGCATACTTAGGCTATGCGAGAGAAATCCCTAAATCTGACTGTGAGCTCTCGATGCCAAGGAATTAGTGAAATAAACCCAAGTCTATCATGTCAAATCTATCCTGGAGAGATGCCTTCACCATTTTAGTAGCTGATGAAGAACTCTTGGTGATCAAAAGGTCGTCAACATATAGAACCAAAATAATGAGTGAATCATCCTGCCGTAAGAAGTAGACATTGGGATCAGAATGGCACCTAGTGAAACCTACTATGAGAAGGAAAGAATCCATCTTGTCATACCAAGCCCAAGGGGCCTATTTGAGGCCATAGATAGATTTCCTAAGTCTGCATACTAAGAAATAATCCTAAACAAATCCTGGCAGCTGCTCCATGTAGATCTCCTCCTCTAGGTCTTCATGAAGAAAGGCACTCTTCACATCCATCTGATGCACATACCAACCATGTGTTGCAGCAATAGCCAAGGTGAGTTGGATAGAAGTCATCTTTGCAATGGGTGTAAAGGTCTTTGAGTAGTTAATACCTGCCACTTGTGAGAAACCTTTGGTGACCAATCACACCTTGTACTTATCAACTGACCCATCTACTGCAAACTTGGTTCGATATATCCACCTACATCGAACCATCTTTCTTCCCTTAGGAAGTGAAGCCAAATCCCAAGTGTGATTTTTGATTAAGGAAGAATATTCTTCCTACATAGCACTATCCCACTCAGGTACCCTTGATGCCTCTTGAAAAGTCTGTGGATCTTAAACTATAGCAAAGAAGGCATGTGGATCTCTCTAAAAATCCCCCCTAGTACATCTGTCATCTATGAGATCTCCTACCCAAGTGCCAGCACTCTCAAGTGTTTGTCTAGCCCAAAGTGGCCTAGAAGTGGGCGAGTCAGGTGCTAACTCCTCATCCTTTGACTAACTAGAGGTGGATGACACTGCATCACTATCCTTGCTGTCTGAACTTGAAGAAGAAGTAGATGTCTCTGGCTCAAGAACCTGATGTGGCTAATCTAAATCTGATGAGGAATCATCATGAAATAGATCTGATGAGGGAGAAGAAGTGTCAAGTGTTGAGTCTCTAGGACTCTCCTAAAAATGGACACTTCTCTCGATGAACAACTCATGAGTGATAGGATCTAGAAGTTGATATCCCTTAATACCATCCAGATATCCTATAAAGATGCAAGGCTTGGACTGACATTCCATAGTTTTGCATTTCTTCTTTGAAATGTGGGCCATGGCTGGGGATCCAAAAAATCTAAGGTGCTCAACATCAGGTTTCCTTTTATGCCAAGCTTTAAAGGGTGTTATCCCTTTCAAAGCTTTATGAGGAACCTTATTTTGAATATAGAAAGCATAATTGATGGCTTTGACCTAGTACTGTGGTGCTAAGGATTTGGAGTGAATCATATAGCTACCCATCTCTTTCAAGAACCTATTTTTGCATTCTGCATCCCCATTCTGTGAAGTACTGTAAGTGACTATGCACTACAAATCAATCCCCTCTATGGTGCAAAAATGCTCAAACCTGATGCTGACATATTCCCCTCCATTATCAGTTCGAAGAACCTTGATGGATTTCTCACTCTGTTTCTCAACAAGAGCCTTGAAGTCTATAAAATTTTCAAACACTTCAGACTTTTGTTTGAGAAAATATATCCAAGTGTACCTAGAGAAATCATCAATGAAAGTGAGGATGTACTTGGCCCTTGTGAAAGATAGTTTAGGAAAGGGTCCCGATACATCATAGTGGACTAACTCCAAAGGTTGTGTAGCCCTCCAAGCTTTGCCTTTGTCAAATTTTTCTTTGGGATGCTTCCCAAGGGAGCACCCCTCGCAAAGTCCTTTTGAGAATTGGACATGAGGCAAGCTAATGACCATGTCATTTTTACAAAGTTGCTCAAGATAGCAGTAGTTAAGGTGGCCAAACCACTCATGCCACAATTTTCTAACTCCATCTAAAGGAGTTAGCAATGTTGTAGGAGAAGAATCTGATGCAAAATGTGAAAAGGTGTATAACCTGGCTTGGTGATCTGCCCTTCCCACTGCCACTGTAGTATCACTATACAACTCCCTGAGACACTAAATTAGGTGAAAACTTAACTCTCATGCCCCGACCAATGTGAGTGATTTGGTACATTGATAGGAGATTGGTTGAAATAGAAGGAATACTTAGAACATTATTGAATGTTCCTCCTTCTATTTCAACTGACCCTCTCCCTGAAACAGAAACTGATGTGTCATCACCCAAACTAATTGAAGTCATGCTACAAGGCTCTAAAGATGATAACTCAACTAGTGAAGAGCCCATGTGGTGAGAAGCACCCGAGTCTATGACCCATGAAGATGTAGAAGCTATAGTTGCTACAAAGGCCTTGCCCTTTTCTTTCTCCTTACCCTTGCCTTTTGCCTTAGTAGAATCTTGGGTTGATTAATTATGCTTGATGGACTCAGGAACACCTATGTTGTTCTTCTCTAGAAGATGAGTTAGGTGATCTATTTGTTGCTTCATGCACTTGTGTTCATCATGCCCTATATTTTTACAGTAGGCACACTTAACCTTCTCCTTCTTCGGTTTAGCATTGGAGGATGAAGACTTAGTGTTGTTTTTGGCAGGATTATTGTTTTCTTTCTTCTTCTCCTAGTCCTTATTCTTTTTCTTCTTCTCCTTTGTTGAAGTCTTATCTTTACCATTTCCAGCTATCAAGGCTTGGGGTTGAGTAGAATTCATTGTGCCCATCTAAATTAGCTTATCTTGCTCCCTAGTCAAGTTAGTAATGAATGAATCCAAAGAAGGCATTTTCCATGTAGTGCCAAGGGCACTTTTAGTGGCATGGAAAGTGGAGACAAAGATTGAATAGTTTGGACCTAGCTTTGTGAGAATAGAAAGTATTAGTTGATCATCTTTATTCTCTATCCCACATTATTTCAATTGCAATCTAAGGGCCTTAAACTTAGTGAAGAAGTCTTGTAGGGTGTCAAAGTTGCTAGGACTTAGACTTATGAGTTCATTTTCGAGCTCATGACCTCTCATCTCATCAAGCTTCCCAAACAACTTTTCTAAGGTGTCCCATATGTCATTAGGATTTTGGGAGGATTTTAAGTGGAAGAGAAATTCTAGAGACATAGACAAGCTCAATAACCCAAAGGCTTCATCACTACAGTTGTACCACTTAAACCTTTCCAACATCTATTTTGGATTCTACTTCTGTACCCATGGTGATCCTATACAACCCTTTGCTTCTAAGAATGATTGATATTTTAACTTTCCATTCATGATAGTTGAAGGGTGTCAGGGGTTTATGTTGAAAAGAATCCATTTTTTTAGCTGAATTTAGGTGAAGTTGTGTTGATTGCAAGTTGTGAATGTATGTAGAAAGGAGAATGAAAGTGAAAATTGCAAGTTGTGAAAAGTAATCACACCCCCCAAAATATTGAGCCTCCCCCAAATATGCAAGTTCACTCTCAAAAGATGTCAGACTCAGCCAAAAATGCGTCTTAGAGCAATTAGTGCAAGACTAAAGCAAATAGGACGTCGGACTCAACCGAAAATGCATCCCGAGAGACCCAAATTTTTGGCACTTTATAAACTAGTTCATTTTTGACAAATAATAATTCTACGTTGTGGAAAATTTAATTACAAACACTTTTCCAAAAAATGGTACCCAAAACTGAGCTACCGTTTGCACGATATTAAAGTTACAATTTTCTCGTAAACTAGTGTTGTTGCAAAAAAAAGCACTAAAACATTAAAAAAATGCTTGTTATGGGGAGATAAAGTGGCCTTCCAACCATTAGTTGGATTTAGCATAGAATGAGAAATCCAAATGATGTTATTTTGATGTGGAATTGGCTTCCTACCAACCTGGGCCTCACCCTTCGTCTTCGTAGGTCGAAGATACAAGTTTTAATTAAAAATCCCCAAAATACAAAACTATCTAAAAAATTTAATACTCAGTCAAATTGAATGATTTTTGTTTTAACAAGTCAATTTTAACTAAGATAATTGAAGCATAGATAGAATTAACCTGCTGGCCAAGCATCCAAGTGTCCACATGGGACGCCAAGCAAGGAGAGGGCGCCAAAAACACAGTTCAAAATTTTACTAGCAAAATAGACAAAGAACAACATAATGTTTTCCAAAAAACAAGGCAAATTTCTAATTTTTTGGGCAAGAAAGGTCAGAGAAACTAAAATAGCAGACCTCACAGATCCCAACGCACAGCAGGCTAGTTTCAATGCAGTAGAGAAGACCAAAAAAATGCGCCATTTTCTCAAAAAGAACATACCTATTTTAGACTATTTGAGGCACACAGATGGAAAGAAAATATGCTGGAAGGATGTCAGAGGTGTAATAGAATTGAAGGCGATGTTGAAGTTGGTACGGACTTGTGCGTTGTACAGCTGAAAATGAAGGTTGTTTTGGAAACCATACAGCTAAAAATGAAGGCTGTTTTGGACACCGTACAACTAAAGGCATGGAAGGATAGAAACTAAGTGCCAACCTTCCTCCTTATACTATTGAATGCATCTCCTCCTTCTGCAGTTGAATCATGTTCCTCCTTCTGCTGCTGAACACAACAATGGACACCCAAAGGCCAAGGATTTCCAAGGAAACTAACCAGATAAGATTTTGAAGTTTTTTATTTTATTTTATTTTAGATCAAATCTAGAATAAAAAAAGAGAACTCCACTCCTCTTGATTTCAAAATAAGCTAAAAACATAAACACACACAAGATTACCGGGAAAGCTCTAATACCATATTGAAGTTGTTGCCAGAATATGGATAACACGAGTGCAATGGAGACATGATCACACAAGATGAACAAGTGCACACCACAAGATGCTAACGCAATTTGAAAATAAGAAGATAAATTGCACAAGACAAAAATGAAGAAAACCAAAATCTGATTAACATGAAATGGCCAAAATGAAGAATACATATAGGAGAGCTAGAAAGTAACTCCTCCACAAATGGTGGTCAAAGCACCCCAAGAATAGACTCCTCCATAAAAGGTGGTCAAAGCACCCCAATAATAGACTCCTCCAAAAAAGGTGGTGACAAGGTGCTAAGAATAGAGAAGTAACTCCCATACCTAGAATAGCCAGTCAAAGGAGTCACTTATGACATTCTTATGACACCTTATGACACAAATATGACACACAATCGCCACATAAGCTAGCCTATCCCATGAATGTAGGAAAACTCCATGTATGCACAAATATATAATATTACCTAATTAATAAATAGGGAAAAATAAAAACCTACACTAATATTTTTAAAGGTAATAAAAACCTAATTAAACATGAGGAACATCTCACAGAAGGAGGAATCTAAATAAGGTGGTCTAGACCACAAAGGTTACAATCAATCCTAAAGGGCAGGTTTAGGCCTAGAGTCCAATTGAGGGGTGAAATTCCTTTCCAACATTAGACAATCATTATAAAATATTGGAAAATACTTATGAGAGTATTAATTTTTTTTATAAACTTATACTTTATAGATAAATCATAAACAAATCCACTTTTGGCTTAGAGACAATTCAAGCCTATAGGAAATGTAGAAACAAGTTTGATAGGCTAAGTTGAAACGCTCATATCTACCTTGATACCTTGCATGGAGATTCAAGGATCTAGGAAAAGTTATAAAGGGTCCTTAACATCATGTTTGTGGATTTATTTTTAAATTCCAATGTCCAACCTTCATGAACAAAGATTAAAAGCAAAATTATGTTGAAACCCTCATAAGCCCTTGAAAAATGACTCAATTAGTAAAATGAGGTTGGAGGTCTATCTATATGGGTTAGAGTGACCATGAAAGTTATTTAATACTATATAATAATTTGTCAAGATATTAAAAATAATGGTTCATGAGATTAAATAATGGGTCAGAGTATCTTAGAAGGATGCCATCATAGAAGGGGTGATATGATAGTTTTTCAAATATTTTAAAGTGGGAAGAGTGTATTTCGTCACTTGCTCAAGATTTAGAACTAATCTCAATCATATATCACTTATACACTTTCTATATCACTATCCACTGCCTATGTGCATAGTCTTATACCATTAAAATGCACCTATAGGTACCCTCATGGAGAATATAATATTGTGAGGAGTGTTTAAGATAACAAATGTCTTTATGGTAAGAAGCATCCATTTGAAACCTTTGGAAAAAATCCAAACTTCATTTTAACTCATAAGCCATGCATACTACTTGAAATTTCCTCACTACCTATATATAAAATATGCACCTATAGGTGGCATTAATGTAGCCTTGAAGGTACCTATATGGGTTTTTGGAGCATTATAAGGTTCTCTTTAAAATCATAACATGTGGGAAAGATCAAGGTAGACCTATTTGGAGAATCAAAAGGGAAATTGAAGGTGTAACTACCTTTAAGCACAAGATGATTGAGTTTAAGGATATTATCTCAAAAAGGTGAAATCAAAGGTCTACGGGCATATTGTGAATAACATATAACATGGTTACCAAAGATCTTAATGCATCCTAATATTATTATAGTTTATTATCCACATAATATAATTATTATGAAAATTTTGGAAGGTAGAAGAGAAGTGTAATTTAGTAGTTGAGCTCCTTAAAATTTCTATTTAAACACTAAATTCCTTCAATATCATCTATAGGTTTGAGCTATAAGAGACCTCTTCAATCAAAAGATTAAAAACTATGCTATGACACTATGATGGAATGGTTAAAAATGGTTTAAGATAAAAATTTGTGTCTAAATTATCACTTAAATATGGTGATATATTGAGTTTCAACCATATTTACACCTATAGGTATCCTTTCACAAAGAGATACACACCAACAACTGACTATAATAACACACAATCTAAGATGGAGGTTTGAGATGAAATAACCAAGGTTGGTAGATGATATGTTTTAAAATGGTACATGAGATTAAATAGTGATGTGTAACCTTTCAAGAGAATAATCTCCACCTACAGGGTTTCACCTTTCCCAATACATTTGACTGTATTTGAGCATAGCAAGTAGTGGTCTAAACAGTGAAGTGTGAGGGTTACCAATCCATAGAGATGATTCCAAATGAGCCCAAGAAAAAATAAAATGATCTTAAGAGGATATAATGTGGTAAAAATATTTTGTATCAAACTAAAGGAGGCATTAACACCTTCAGTTAAACCCCTATATTTCAAGAGACACGGTCAACTGACTGGGTGGGATAGTGAATTTGAGCAAAATCATGGGAATAATATCAAGGTATGAACATGAATTTGATTGGGATGGAAATTATTTTGTGTAGTCAAGAACACAATGGTGAAGTATTTAATAACTATACTCAATGACTTATTCATGCAAAGAACACCTAAAAGATCTCTTAATAAATAAAACACAGTCAAAGGAAGCACTCAGTCTTGACTAGGTAGAAAGTATAAGGGGTACATGAAAGGTTAGAGTGTTGATCAAAGATTAGAATGTATCCATAATGAGCGTGAAAAAAATTATAGATTTTTTACATAATAAATAAATTATATAGGAGGGGCTCTAATGTATCATATAGAGTTCACACCAAAACACTATGTACAGTCTCCCTTTTTACATAGTCTGTCTTAAGTTTTGTTGAATTTGGGGTGTCTATTGATAATATCAAGAGTTAAAATTTTGTAAAGAGAATAGTTACTACTTTTATAACCCTATAAAACATCCAAATGGTCTACGTAAATATGGTAAGTATCCTTTATTTTATCTAAGATAGAGGGTACTTCCTTTGTATAAAAACCCTTTAGTTTTGGAAAATAGAGATGAAAGGGTGGACTAGAGGCTATAGAGACATTTAAAGGAGATTTTTAAAGTTGAAACACACCTAAGGAAACATGATAAAAATATCAAATAAGTGGTAATATAAACAAGTTGATCTAGATCCCAAAGTTTAGAGTCAATCCTAAAGGGTAGGTTTAGGCCTAGAATCCAAATAAGGGGTGAGCTTCCTTTCTAGCCTTAGGTAAGCATTCTAGCCTATTATAGTATGCTTGTGAGGGTATCATAGATGTTTATAAAGTTCTACCTTATATATAAAACATCAAAAAAATCACTTTTATCTTAGAGATAGTCTAAGCCTACAATAAATGGAGAAACAAGTTTGATGGGCTAAATTGAAATTCTCATATCTACCTTGAAACCTTGCATGGAGATTCAAGGAGATAGGACAAGTTAGCAGGGATCCTTAACATCATGTTTACGGATTTTTTTTAAATTATAACATCCAAACTTCACAAATAAATATTAAGAGTATAATGAGGCTAAAACCCTCCTAAACCCTAAGACAATGACTCAATTGGGAAAATGTGGTTGGAAGGATATCTAGATGGGTCAGAGTGACCATGAAAGTTATTTAACCTTATAAAAGACTCTCTTAGAATACTCACCATGATTTTAGACTATAAATAATTATATATATGGGATAAAAATGAGTTTTAATATGCTAATTAAATTGAGGGGAGGTTTGAGACTTAATCTAACTCGCCATGACAATTTATTACTTTAGAACAACTCTTAGGTGCCATAATAAACAATTTCATCTCAGCCAGTCAAAATTGACATAGTGAGCATGATGGTGAGAAGTGTGAAAACTTCAAGTGGATGGATTTTTAAGGTATTCTAGAGTATTATAAGACCATGTAGATTCTTTCCAAGTTTCATCCACTCCCTTTCATGGATTTTCATGGAAACCTACAGCCAATTTCAAGGCCAAGTATGAGGGGTGACTGAAAGAGGAGTTTTCTTAGAGTGTAGGAAGTGATATCTCATTGAAAAATTATTATATATGATTAAGACTAAAAAAAAATCATGGAGAGGAATTTACATAACCCTTCCCCCTAATTATAATCATCATACATTTCCATAGTTAGTCTGGGATGTTCAATCAAGGCTAAATCATGAAGGCAATTGTCTGAGCTAGAATGAGAACTTCTACACCACATTTCAAGAGTTTCAAGATTTGGGGTGACACTTTTTCTTCTTGGCCTTGAATGGATTGTTTCACATCCTCTTCTCGTGCATATGTATCTCCTTCTATTATCTTGACAAGTGTCATTGTGACCTTTGGACTTCTCTCTTCTCCTCACTCTCTCTCAAGTTATATAAGAACTATCCATTTTGGCCTTTGTAATTTATGCTCCCCTTGAGTATGGAAAATACCTACTCATATTATACCATATATCAATAAATACTACTATGTTTTACCTCTTAAATGAATATTATTAGTGCATTCATTTGGAATGTCTAATCTTGCATAAGTGATGACTCTTATTTCCTTAGCATGGTTGTCTCATTCTCTCACCTATTTGTAGTATAAAATATTCTTATTTAAGGTTGTATGAAGTGTCTTATGAGGTGTCAAGGTTTAATTATTTATCATAATAAAATAGTTCCATTTTGATCCTCTTTTATAGTCCTTTTATCTTAAAAATTCATCACAACCTTCAAAATGAAACACTGATGTGAAAAGATGCAAATTGGAGAAGTGTATGTTTAGTTAGTCCCTTGTTTTCATGTGTAACATGAATTTGGTTGGTAGTCATCAACTAATTTGGTGTATCACGTCTTTTATTATAGTTTTATTGAAATTTTATCTCTCCATTTTCCTCAAAAACATAGGTATAGTAATGTTCCACAAGTGGTAAATCAAAGGAGCTATCCCTATCTAGACATTCACCTCATTCTTAGGATACCCATACCCTTGAATTATTTTAATTCTGATAATTAGATGAGTATATATAAGACATATCCTAAAATGATGAAAATCAAAGTGATAATAGTTTTTGGAATGCCCAATGGGAATCTTAGTCCAAGAAGTTTGAATATTTTTGGTGTTGTCTTTCAACACATCAGCCTTTGGAAGCATATATTCTTAACATCAATAGTGACTCTAAGATCACATCAGATAGTCAAGTAGCCTAGGTATTCCTTTTGAATATTTTTTATGTTCATTTATTGTGTTATTAATTCATAATGAAGTTTCATGGCTGAATTTGGTTTTGAATATTATTTTACACAAGTTGGTGAGGTATCCTAAGCCTATAGTATTCCATATCAGCCTTGTTATGATCGTTACCAATTCTAGTATGATCCTTTCCAGATCTAGTATGATGATTAAAAACCTTTTATATCTAACCATTACTAGCCTTTTCATGAGTTATATTAGCCCTATAACAAGATTTCTCAATATCTTTCTTCTCCTAGTCAACCTAGTCACTTCTCAAGTCAATCCATTTCCACTTTCAAGTAAATTCTCTTGGGCTATGAGACGTACATTATATATCTTGACACACAAAGGAACATGGTCTAAATATTCCTATTCATTTAATTCCTAAGGTGAGATATGCATTAGAGGTGGTCAAAAGAGAGTGGGTACCTATTGAGAGAGCTAATTGGCAAAGCCTCACAAGTGAGATGCTAAATGTGAGTTGCCTAGTTTCATCCTTAAAAGATAGGCTAAAAATTCATGAAAAGCAGCCTCATCAAACCTACTAGCCTTCATATCCACCTTTCCAAGATTTATATCAGTCCTAATTGACCCCTACTTATTATCCCAATCAAGCTTATCAAATTCATCTTTGTCCTAATTAGTTGGAATAGAGAGTTGGAAAGACAAACTTGGTTTTTGAAGTAAAGCTTGATAAGAAGATTTATCTAGCCAATAAGTAGATGTAGTAGTACATATCATCAACAAAGTGGAATTTAAGCCCTCATTTCCCTCTCTTATTACAGCCCCACCTCAAGAAGAGACCTATACATATGAGATTCCAAGTTGGAGATAAGGTGGAGAATCCAAGCCTAAGGAGATCCCTAGTTTCTTGAGAACTTCATCCAAACCTAAAATTACATCACCATCACAAGAAGAGACTACTAATATTAACATCCAAAGATGGAATAAGATAGTGGAATCATGGGGAAATAAAGAGGATAAAATCCTTGATAAGGAATGTGATGTTTAAAAAGAGCATGATCCTATGCAAGTCCCTCCCATCCTTCCTCAAGAGACCTCTTATGTTCCATGTCATTCATATTTTAATCTTTATCCTCATGATGATGCATATAAAATTCAAGATGTACTTTTACAAGAGAACCTATCCAACCAAATTGAAGAGCTAGTGTCAAGAATAAAATTGTTGAGTTAAGGTGTGATGGAAGGTTTAGATCCAAAAGAATATCGTATGCCTAAACACACCCCATCTAACATCCCTCAAGAGAGTTTTGAATATTAATTAAATTAAAATTAATTGGTTATCAAATGTAAGGTATAAAACCAATTTATTTTATCCCAAGTTTTTCCTTCTCTTCCTCAAGAACTCCAAAAAAAATCCCTTACAATGCATTCTCAATCTGATTTTGAGTTCTATGTTCCACCTCCACCAAATAGTTCATCTTGAACTCACCCAATCACACTTTTCCTTGATGTACCTATGGTATGGGAATATAAAGAGGAGCATTTAGTTGAGTAAAATTTATAATTCTTGCTTGAATAAAATGTAGTTCCTTGGTAGCCTCATTGGGCTAAGTCACATGATTACAAGATGCCTAGTCTTGGCATCACTAAGAAGGAGAAGGATAATGAAGATATTTTATCCCCTAAGAATAAAATTAAAGTTATGATAGTTGAGATACAACCTATAATCCCTCAATAGGTCTTAAATGTTGAATAAGAGATGAGTCATTGTGTTGAGTCTTCTTGTTGTCTTGATAATGAGAAATGCCTTCCTTGTGTCAAAATGGAAATCTTAGATGAAGTTATTTTGTATTATAAAGAAGAGGATGAAGGATCTTCTCTTGTTTTTCCCCTTCATGATGTTGATCAAATAGAGTATGATGACTTATGGTAGTATTTTGAAAACATTAATCTCTCAATGGGTTTACAACTTCCTTATAGATGATTACAAGTGATGGTAATCAAGATGACATTTTTAAAAATGTCATAGAAGAGCCAAAGTAGAGTTCACCTTAGCCTTTGGAGGTCCAAAAAATCTTATATTGGCCTCAATCTTACAAGGAACAAGAATCCACTCGTATTGAAACCATGCCTATAGAGAAGATGCAAGTTGATCATGAGATGAAGAGTGGGTAGAAATATGATGTATATGTACAAGGAAAATAGGAATACATTTACATTGGTGACCTATTTGAAGATGGTCTACTTGAGAGCATAGTAAGTGAGGTGCCAATAAATAAGTTTGATTTATCAAGTGTCTAATACAAATAAGAACATGTTTGGTACCATGACTCATCTCAAGAATAAAGAGATTAAAGAAAATTTTCTTTTGATCCTAGAAAGGAGGTATGCTTAGTTGTTAGTTGTGTATAGTTATTTGTTTTTTGTTTTACCTAAGTGATTTGATCACATGTGTGTCTTTTTAATGTGTTTGATTTACGTTTTTTGTGTCCTTTGTTTTGTGTGGTTAATGTAATTAGTTGTCTTGTCTTGGTTAAAGCCTTGTTGTCAAGTTTCAAGTCTTCTTGTTTGTCTTAAACTTCAGATGACTAATCTATCCTTTGATAAGATAAGGCTACTGATATTTATTATAACAGACATACTACCCCTATGAATCAGCAGTTTGTTGACCAAATTTGACCCTATAGGTCAAATTAGGATCCCTATAGGTAAAAAATTAACTTTTTATATGTTTTAGAGGTATATTATTGTGTCATTGAGTGTATTATAAGTTATTTTATATCATTTAATACCATATTAGCCTTTTTATTGGTCTAATTAGTCAATATGTCATTTTGAGTCATTTAATAAGCATTTAGGGGTAAAAAATGCAAGTGGCATGGTTTTCAAGGTGTGTAAGTGTCCTAAATTCCTTCCAAATGTCCAAAAATTTATATTACCCATAAGGAATGTTAGTATCATCTAAAACATGAATGTTATCTAATTGAAGATCAAGAAATCAATTTCAAAACAAGAGTTTATCACTTGTACAACCCATGAGAGAATCTGGCACATGGGATAAGGTCATAAAATGTATATTAATATTTATTAGACTCAATTACATGTTTTAAATGATTTATAAGTGTCATTTTTGATCTAAAACCATTTTTATCTTTCTTTGCATTTCTAGACATACAAAAGTATCTCCTTAAATATACAAGTATCTCAGAAGGATGCCATGATAAAAGGGGATATTTGATAGGTATTTTAAATATTTTGAAATGGGAAGAGAGTATTTTATCACTTGGTGAATATTTATAATGAATATCAAGTATATATCTCTTATACACTACCTATATCACTATCCACTGTCTATGCACACAGTCTTCTGTCATAAAAATGCACCTATATGTGCCCTAATGGAAAATATCATATTGAGAGGAGTGTCTAAGATAACCAATGTATTGATGGTAATAATATTACATTTTAAGACTTTTGAAAAAATACAAACTTAATTGAAACTCATAAACCATACATATTAAAATTTCCTCACCGCTTGTATATAAAATATGCACATACATGTGGCATTTGCAGAGCCTTAAAGGTATCTATATGGAATTTTTTAGCATGGTGAGGTTCTCTTTAAAATTCTATCATATGGGAAAGCTCAAGGAAGGAATATTTGAATCATAAAATATTCAATTCAAGGTATAACTACCTTTAATCACAAGATGACTAAGTTTAAGGAGATTATCTCAAAAAAGTGAAAATAAAGGTCCAGGGGCATTTTGTGAATAACATATAACAAGGTTACCAAAACTATTGATGCATAATAGTTTTATTTTAGTGTAGTATCCACATAAGATAATGATTATAAAAATTTTGGATGGTATATAAGTAGTGTAAAGTAGTATTTGAACTCCTCAAAATTTCCATTTAAACACTAAATTCCTTCAATATCATCTATAGGTTTCAGCTATAAGAGACCTCTTCATCTAAAATTTGCAAAACTAGGATATGACACTATGATGGGATGGTAAAAAATGGTTGAATATAAAATTTTTGGTATAAATTATCACTTAAATAGGGTGATATACTGAGTTTAAACCCTATTTACACCTACAGGTATCCTTTCACAAAGAGATATGCACCTACAATTGACTATAATAACACACAATCCAAGATGGAGGTTTGAGATGTAATCACCAAGGTTAGAAGATGAGATATGTTTTAAAATTGTTCATGAGATTAAATAATGATGTGCGACCTTTGAATAGAATAATATCCACCTACATGGTTTAACCTTTCCCAATATAATTGACTATGTTTGACCATAGCAGGAAGTAGGCTGAGGAGTGAAGTGTGAGGGTTACCAATGCATACACATGATTAAAAATGATCCCAAGAAAACATATAATGATATAAAAAGGATATAATTCGTTAAAAATACTTTTTCTCAAACTGAAGGAGTCATAAACACCTACAAGTGAACCCTTGTTCTATAAGAGACACATTTAGTTGACTATGTGGGACAATGAATTTGAGAAAAATGGTTAGAACCATATCAAGGTATGAACATGAATTTTATTGGAATGTAAATTATTTTATATGGTTAATAAAAAAAATTTAAAGTTTTTTATCACTATACCCAAGGCCTAATTCATGCAAATAATACCTACATAATATTTAAATAAACAAAACATAGTCAAAGGAAGCACTCAGTCCTGACTAGGCAAAGAGTATGAGGGGTACATGAAAGGTTAGAGTGGTGAAAAAATATTGGAAAATTTCCATCATTAGAATTAAAAAAATGATATATTTTTTACATTTTAAATCAATCATAAAGGAGGGGCTCTAATCCAGAATACATAGCTCACACCAAAACACTGTGCATAGTCCCCCTTTTTGCATAGTCTATCTTGAGATCTTTTAATGTTGGGGAGTTTCTTGATAAGACAAAGAGTTTAAATTTTGTAGAGATAATATTTAACACTTGGATAACCCTACAGAACATCTAAATTTTTTTAATAAATAGGGGATGTACCCTTTGTTTTATCTAAGACAGAGGGTACTTCCTTTGTAAGAAAACCCTATAGTTTTGGAAAATAGAGATGAAAGGATGGACTAGAGGTTGTAGAGACATGAGGAAAATCTCACTAAATAAGGAATTGAAACAAGGTAGTCTATACCACCAAGGTTAGATTTAAGCCTAAAGGGCAGGTTTAGGACTAAAATCCAAATGAGGGGTCAACTTCCTTTACAGCCTTAGGTAAGCATTATAACCTATTATATAATGCTTATGAGGGTATTAAAGATGTTTATAGAATTATAACTTGTATATAAAGCATCATAAAATCCACTTTAGGCTCAAATATAATCCAAGCCTACAAGAAATGGAGAAACAAGTTCCATGGACTAAGTTGAAATGTTCATATCTACCTTGACACCTTGCATGGAGATTCAAGGAGATAAGAAAAGTTAGTAGGGGTCCTTAACATCATGCTTATGTATTTTTTTAATTCTAATATCCAACCTTCATGAAAAAATCTTAAGATAAAAATGAGGCTAAAACCCTCCTAGACCCTTGGATAAGGACTCAATTAGGAAAATGAGGTTGGAAGGATATCTAAATGGGTCAAAGTGACCATAAAAGTTATTGAACATTGTATAAGACTCTCTTAGGATAATCCCCATGAATTTGGACTATAAAAAATTCTACATATGGGGTAAAAATTATTCCAAATATTTCAATTAAATGGATGGGAAGTTTTAGACTTAAGTTAGCTCCCCATGACAACTTCTTGCTTTAGAATAACTCTTAGGTGCCACAATAAACAACTTCATCTTAGCCAGTCAAAACTAACATATTGAGCATGATGGTGATAAATGTTAAAACTTCAAGTGGATGAATTTTTAAGGTGTTAATAAGTATTATAAGGCCATGGAGAGTCTTTCAAAGTGTCATCCATTCCATTCCATGTATTTTCATGGAAACCTAAAGCCAATTTTGGGGCCAAGTGTGAGGGGTGACTGAAAGAGGAGTTTTCTTAGAGTGCAAGAAGTGATAGCTAATTTATAGATTATTTCATATAGCTATGACTACAAATAATGCCTAGAGAGTCATGTTGACAAACCTTATCCCTAATTCCAATCATGAACTTCTACACCACATTTAAAATAGGGATAAATCATGCTCAAATAGGGATAACTCATGAAGGTAATTTTTTAAGCCAAAATGAGAACTTCTACACAACATTTAAAGAGTTTCATGACTTGGGGTGACACTTGTGGTTCCTAACCTTACATGGTTTATTTCACATATTATTCTCATGCATATTTAACTCCTTTTCTTATCTTGACAAGTGTCCTTATGACCTTTAGACTTCTCTCTTCTCCTCTCTCTCTCTCTCAAGTTCTATAATAAATAACCATTTTGGCCTTTGTAGTTTATGCTCCACCTAAGTATGGATAATCCATACTCATTTTCATTCTATATATCAATAAATACTACTACATCTTACCTCTTACATGGAATTTTTGATCTTGCATAAGTGATGACTCTTATTTCCTTAGCATGGTTATCTCATTATCTAACCTATTTTCACTATGAAAGCTTCTTATAGGTAATGTAAAGTGTCTTATGAGGTTTAAATGTTTTGTGAGTTATCCTCCTCAAATAGTTCCATTTTAGTCCTCTTGTCTAACCCTCTTAGCCTAAACATTCATCAAAAACTTCATAATGAAACACTCATGTGAGAAGATGAAAATTAGAGAAGCGTATGTTTGGTTAGTCCCTTATTTTCATGTATAATATGTAGTTGATTGGTAGTCATCAAATAATTTTGTGTATCACATCCTTTAGGATAGTTTTCTTTAAGTTTTCTCTCTCCATTTTCCCTCAAAAGAATAGTTATAGTAGTGTTTTATAATTGGTACATCAAGGGAGCTAGCCCTATCTAGATATTAAACTCATTATCAGGCTACCTATAGACTATAGGTGTTTCAATTGTGACACTTTGATGAGGAGGGATGAGATATCCTCAAAGGGTGTAAATACATGTGATAATAGTTTTTGGCATGCGATATGGGACTCTTAATACAAGAAATTGAAATATTTTTGGTGTTTTCTTTCAACACATCAACCTTTGGAGGCATGTATTCTAAATATCAATGGCAACTCCAAAATTACATCAGTTGGTCAATTAGCCCAGGTATTCCTTTTAAATATTTTTTATGACCATTCCTTGTGTTCTTGCTTCCTAATTAAGTTTCATGGCTGATTTTAGCATTGAGTATTATTTTACACAAGTTGGTGAGGTATCCCAAGCCTAATACATTCCATATCATCAATCTTATAAATCCTTAACAATTCCAATATGATTCTTACCAGCTCAAATATGATAATTATCATCCTTGACATGAGTTGTATCAATCCTATAACTAGCCTTCTCAATATCTTGCTTCTCCTAGTCAACCTAGTCACTTCTCAAGTCAATCCATTTTAAATTTTAGGTAAACTCTCTTGGGATATGAGAGGTACATGATAGATATTAACACACAAAGAGGACATGGTCTATATATTCCTATTCATTTCACTCATAAGTTGAGATATGCATTAGAGCTATAGTCAAAATAGAGTGGACACTTATTGAGAGAGCCATTTAGCAAAGGCTCATAAGTGAGATGCTATATGTGAGTGGCATAGTTTCATCCTTAAAATATAGACTAAAAATTCATGAAAATTAACCTCAAAAAATTTATTTTACTTCATATCCACCTCCCCAAGATTTCTATCAGTCCTACTTGACCCCTATTCATGAGCCCAATCAAGATTATCAAAATAATCTTTTTCCCAATCAGATAAAAGAGAGAGTTGGAAAGATAAACTTGGTTTTTAAATAAAAACTTGATAGGAAGATTTATTTATCCAATATTTAAATGAAATAGTTTACATAATAAGCAAAGGAAGTAGAATTTAATCCCTTATTACCCTCTCCTATTACATCCCCACCTCAAGAAGAGACCTATAGATATGAGATTCCAAGCTGGAGACAAGGTGGAGAATCCAAGGCTAAAGAGATCTCAAGTTTATTGAGTATTTCATCCACTCATTATATTTACTTACCATATCAATAAGATATTCTTAATATTAACATCCTAAGCTATAACAATATAGTGGAATCATGGGGAAAGAATGAGGATAGAATCCTTGATAAGGAGTGTGAAGTTGATAAAGAGCTTGATCCTATGAAAGTCCATCCCACCCTTCCTCAAGAGACATCTTGTGTTCATTTTCATCCATATTTTAATCATTATCCACATGATGGTATATATAAACTTCAAGAGAGACTTTTCTAGGAGAACCTAGTGAAGTAAATTGAAGAGCTAGACTCAAGAATGAAACACACCCTAATATCCTATGCCTAAACACACCCCATCTAACCTCCCTCAAGAGATTATTTGAGATTAATAATATTTAAATGAAGTTTTTATCAAATTTAATGAAGAAAACTAAACTATTTTAACCCAATATCTACCTCCTATCCCTCAAGAACTCCCAAAAGAACCCCCTACAATGCATTCCCAATCTGATTTTGAGTCCTATGTTCTACCTCCACCAAATATTTCAGATTTTAATAACAAAATAACCATTTTAATTTATTTATATATGATATTGGGACATAAATATGATGATTTGGTTAAGTAAAATTTGGAACTTTTCCCTGAAGAAAATGTGTCTCGTTGGCAGCCTCATTGGGCTAAGTCACATGATTTCAAGATGCCTAGTCTTGGCTTCACTAAAAAAGAGAAGGATATCAAATATATTTCATCCCCTAAGAATAAAATTCATGTTATTATAGTTGAGATACAACTTGAGAGCCATAAATAGGTCTTAAATGTTGAATAAGAGTTGATTCTTTGTGTTGAGTCTTCTTATTGTGTTGATAATGAGGAATGCCTTCCTTGTGTCAAAGAATAAATTTTGGATGAATTCCTTTTGGATTTAAAAGAAGACTATAAAGGAGATTATATTTTTTGGTATCCTTCATGATGCTAATAGAAGAGAGGATTAGTACTTATGGATGTATATTATAAACATTTGCAATGAGTTTGAATCTCTCAAAGGGTCTACAACTTCCTTAGATTTGATTACAAGTGTTGGTAAGCAATATTTCATGTTTCAAAATATCATAAAAGATACAAATAGGAGTTAACCTCATACTTTGGATGTATAAACAATATTATATTAGCTTTAATATTCCAAGGAACAAGAAACCACTCTTGTTGAAACCATGCCTATAAAGAAGATGCAATCTAATCATGAGATGAAGAGTGGGCGGCAATATGAAGTATGTGTAGAAGATCAAGAGGAATAATTTTAAATTTGAGACCTATTTTAATATGTTATACTTGAGAGCAGAGTGATTTAGTTACCAATAAATAAGTCTAATTTATCAAGTGTCCAGTCCAAATATCAACATGCTTAGTACCATGACTCATCTCATGAAGAAGGAGATTCAAGAAACTTTCCTTTTGATCCTAAAAAGGAGGTATATTTAGTTTTTAGTTGTGCATAATTATTTGTATTTTTTCACTAAGTGTTTTTAGCACATGTGTGTCTTGTTAGTGTGTTTTCTTTACTTTATGTGTGCCTTTTATTTTGTGTGGTTGAGGTAATTAGTTATCTTATCTTGGTCAAATCCTTGTTGTCAATTGTTAGGTCTTCTTATTTTTATTACAATTTATATTATTCCCTTAGCCCATGATAGGATAAGGCTACTGATCTTTAGTACAATAGGCATACTACCCCTATGAGTCATCAATTTGTTGACCACATTTGACATTCTAGTTCAAATTTGGACCCCTATATGTAATAACTTTACTTATTATATGTTTTAGGAGTATATATTATGTAATAGGGTGTATTATAATTTATTTTATATCATTTAATGCCATATTATCCTTGATCTTGGTCTAATTAGTCAATATGTCATTTTGAGTAATTTAATAGGTATTTAGGGGTAAAAAATGCAAGTGGCATGGTTTTCAAGGTGTGTAAGTTTCCTAAATTCCTTCCAAATGTCAAAAAAGTTATATAACCCATCAATAATGTTATTCCCATCTAAGAAATGAAGGTTATCTAACTGAAGATCAAGAAATTAACTAAAAAGCAAGAGTTTAGCACTTGTACAACCCATGAGAGAATCTAACACATGGGATAAGGTCATCAAATGTATATTAATATTTATTATAATCAATTACATTTTTTAAATTATATATAGTTTTAATTTTTGAGTTAAAACCATTTTTCTCTTTCTTTGCTTTTATATACATACAAAAGTAACCAATAGGTTTATGCTTGGTACGACCAGTTGAGGAGGTTCCAAGTAAAATGAATTTGGGTGGTGGTAATAAACTTAGATATATTAATTTACATAATAATATTTAAATAATTATTAAACAATGCTTTATGAACCATCTCTCACAAGTTGACTATGTTTTTTCTACCCATTGTTTCATGCACCCTATAGGTTTTGCTCTATTTTGAATAATTCCATACAATATAGTTGGTTATGTTGACTCTATATGATGTTTAATTCCTAATAATATTATATTAATTATTTATTTCATGTTTAATTATGTTTTTATAGTCAAGGTAACTTGGGTTGCAAGTGGATACACCATTTTGTGTTACAGGTAGTTTTCTACCATTTTTAGTATATCCATGATTTGATGGTGACTTCAATAATTTTTTATAGGTTAATAATGATGTTTATAAATATATCTTGACATTTTTCACCTTTCATTACCATTATCTAAACAATGTTCCATGTTTGTACTCAAGGCACTATGCATATGCAGGTACCTCCTTAAATATACAAGTATCTCAGACAGATGCCATGATAGAAGGGGAGATATGATAGGTATTTAAAATATTTTGAAAGTTTGAATAGTGTATTTTGTAAATTTTTGAATATTTATAATTAATATCAACCATATATCTCTTATAAAATGCCTATATCACCATCTACTACCTATGTACATAACCTTCTACCATTAAAATGCACATATAGGTGTCCTCATGGAGAATATCATATTAATAGGAGTGTCTAAGATAAATAATGTAATGATGGTAATAATAGACCATTTTAAACCTTTGGAAAAAATAAAAACTTCATTTAAACTCATAAACCATGCATATTTCTTGAAATTCCTTCTTTGCCTGTATATGAAATATGCACCTATAGGTGGCATTGCCAGAGCTTTGAAGGTACCTGTAGAGAATTTTGGAGCATGGTATGGTTATATCTAAAATCATAAAGTGTGTTAAATCTCAAGGTAAACATATTTTAAGCATAAAATATTAAATTTAAGGTGTAACTACCTTCAAGCACAAGATGACTGAGTTCAGGGAGATTATCTAAAAAAAAGTGAAAACAGAGGTCTAAGGGCATTTTGTGAATAACATATAACATGGTTATAAAAGATATTGATGCATTATAATGTTATTTTAGTGTAGTATCCAAATAATATAAGTATTATAAAAAAATTATGGTAGAATATTAGTGTAATATAGTAGTTAAGGACCTATAAATTTCCATTTAAACACTAAATTCCTTCAATATCATCTACAAGTTTGAGTTATAAGAGACCTTTTCATCTAAATTATTTAAAAATAGGAAATGCCACTATGATTAAATGGTTCCAAATGGTTTAATATAACATTATTTTTCTAAATTATCAATTAAATAGGTTTATATACTAATTTTCAACCCTATTTACACCTACAGGTATCCTTTCACAAAGAGACACACCTACAGTTGACTATAACAACACACAGTCCAAGATGGAGGTTTGAGATGGAATCAACAAGATTTGAAGATGAGAGATGTTTTAAAATGGTTAATTATATTTAATAATGATGTGTAACATTAAAAATAGTAATCTCCACCTATAGCATTTCACCTTTCCCAATACAGTTGACTATGTTTGACCATAACAGGCAGTGGGCTAACAAATGAAGTGTGTGGGTCACCAATGTATAGAGATGATTCCAAATGATCCTAGGTAAACATATAATTATCATAATAGTCTATAAGGTTTTAAAATTAATTTTTATTAATCTTAATGAGGCATCAAAACATATAGGTGGATCCCTATTTTGTAGGAGACACAATCAACTGACTGAGTGGGACAGTGAGTTTGAGCAGAATGGTTGGAACCATATCAAGGTATGAACATGAATTTTATTGGAATGGAAATTATTTGATTTTTTAAATATAACCTTTTTAAATTATTTAATCACTATAACCAAGGCTTAATTCATGCAAATAACACATACAAGAGCTCTAAACAAATAAAACATAGTCAAAGGAAGCACTAAGTCCTAATTAGGTAGAAAGTATGAGGGGTACATGAAAGCTCAGAGTGGTGAACAGATATTTTAGAATATAAATCATTAGAATTAAAAAAATTATATATTTTCTAAAAATATAAATCAATCATAGAGGAGGGGCTCTAATCTAGCATACACAGTTCACACCAAAACACTGTGCACAGTCCCCCTTTTTGCATAGTATGTCTTATGTTTTGTTGAAGTTGGGGGGTCTATTGATAAGATAAAGAGTTAAAATTTGGTAGAGATAATACTTAAATTTTTTAAAACCCTATAAAAATATAAAAATGTTTTGAGTAAATAGGGTAAGTACCTTCTATTTTGTCTCAGATAGAGGGTACTTCCCTTTATATGAAAACCCTAAAGTTTTGGAAAATAGAGATGAAAGGATGGACTAGAGGATATGGAGAAATTTAAAGGAGGTTTTCAAATTTGAAAAATACATAAGGAAATATGATTAAAATCTCACAAAAGTAGGAATCTAAACATGGTGGTCTAGACCATAAAGGTTACAGTCAAGCCTAAAGGGCATGTTTAGTCTTAGAATTCAAATGAGGGGTCAAATTTATTTCTAGACTTAGGTAAGCATTCTAACCTATTAGATCATGCTTATTAGGGTATTATATATGTTTATAAATTTTAGATAAATCATAAATAAATCCACTTTTCTCTCAGAGATAGTACAAGCCTACAAGAAATGGAGAAACATGTTTGATGGGCTAGGTTGAAATGCTCATATCTACCTCGACACCTTACATGGATATTAAATGATATAGGAAAATTTATTAGGGATACTTAAAATAATTTTTTTGGAATTTGTTTAAAATTCCAACATCCAACATTAATGAATAAATCTCAAGAGCAAAATGAGGCTAAAACCCTCCTAAACCCTTAGATAAGGACTTGATTGGGAAAATGAGGTTATAGGGATATCTATATGGGTCAAAGTTACCATGGAAGTTAATAAAATTTGTAAAAGACTCTCTCAAGATATTCCCCATGCTTTTTAACTGTATAAAACTATATGGATGGGGTACAAAATAGGGATTTCTTGACTTTTTTTTGTTTTATAGGTTCTAGAAGGAGTTTGAAGATGTCAATCACATGGAGGGGAATATTGAGACTTAAGATAACTTTTATGATAATTTATTACTTTAGAACAACTCCTATGTGCCTCAACAAACAAATTCATCTCATCCAATCAAAACTGACATAGTGAACATGATGATGAGAAGTGTGAAAACTTCAAATGGATGGATTTATGAGGTATGCATGAGTAGTCTAAGGCCATGGAAAGTATCTCCAAGTTTCATCCATTCCGTCCCATGGAATTTCATGAAAAACTAAAACTAATTTCGAGGTCAAGTGTAAGGGATGATTAAAAGAGGAGTTTTCTTAGAGTGCAGGTAGTGATATCTCATTTCCAAAAGATTTTAGATGACCAAGAATATAAACAATGAATGAAGAGGCATCTATAAAACCCTTCCCCTTTATTTAAATCAATATACCTCTCTCTAGTTAGTTTTGGGATGTTTAAACAAGGCTAAATTAGGAAGGTAGTTTTTTGAGCCAAAATGGGAACTTTTATACCAAATTTTAAGAGTTTCATGACTTGGGGTGACACTTGTATACACATAATTTTTCAAAATTTTACTAATTACTAACACTTTTTATATTTCAAGAACCTATCTAGTATCAATCTCTCTGAGTGCATGCCTTAAGGGGTGCAATAGGAAAGGGGTGGGCAGAACATTAGTGGTTCATAAGATTGATTTTCCTTTTCCACTTGATATTTACACACTATCTCCCTAAAACCATGAACCCTAGGATTTTTATTCTCTTTCCTATCCATTACAATCATTATCATGCCTTATTTCATGATTTCTTACCTTATTACCATTTTTATTTATTTAGTACACTACATCAACTTAGTCAACCTAGTGTATTTTAGGGACACTTTAGCTATTTTGACTTGTTTACATCTTTCCCAACCTAGCACAGACTTTAGGCATTAACCTAAGAATGTTCTAGGTCGACCCGGTTGACCAAGTAGAGCCAACATGTTTGAATGGTTTTTTGGAAAGATACTAGTATATATATAAAGTTATTTCCCACCATTTAATAAGATAGAAGAATCAAGTGAATAAGTATAAATGAACATCTACTTATTAACCATTCTACTTGAGGAATAAATATTTAGGGTACCATCCTTTATTTGAATCTTTGATCTTGTCTTGTGGAGAAGTCTTTTCGATCCTTAGGTAGGTCATGTAGCCTAGAGCTAATTTATCTTGGTTATCCTTATAAGCCATACTAATTTCTTATGAATCACCTTGGCCAAGGGAGAGATTGATAGACTACAGGTTCATATTCAAAGGTAATTATTCCAAACATTATTTCTCCTTTACAAGAGTATATAGATAATGTAGTATATATTCTTTTCTTCCATGTATTAGGATTTTATATACATTGATTTGAGTATATGTCTCCTATGAATGTTTAGTTTAGTTATTTATTTGTTTTGTTTTAACCTCAACTTTGTGCCACAAGATTTGGTGTGCACTAAATTTATTTACTTTTCTTGTTATTATAATAGTTTACTTTCTTTTTTATTATCATAAGTGGATACCAAATCATAGGGATCTTTTAGGATTATTGTGTGAGTTTGTTAGATAGTAAGCTTTGGAACTCTTCCTAGTATGATGTGTTGTGACAATTAATATAAGTTATCCCCTAATCTAGTCTAATGGATACCCATATTGGTCATGTTCCTAGTTAACAAGTGTATACCCAATTTGAAGTGTAGGTGTATTTTATCTTATCTGATCTAGGATTAATTCATTATGCATCATGTAATTCTGATTGCATACACTCTGTTGAACCCAACATGAATTCAAAACTTGTTGGATTGGTTCACTTTTATTTTATTTATTTCATTATTTTATCATCATTTATATCATATATTTTGTCATAAAGGTTTGATTATGTTGACCTAGTTTTCTTTTTCTTTTTGTATAGGAATAAGAAACTAGATAGACCAGCTCAGCCCAGTATAGGTTTTCAACACATTTTAGAATACCAGTTTAGCCTACTAGGTTTACCTGATCAACCTATTATATTTTCTATCACTTTGTAATAGTTTTTATATAGCCTGATATATCAAATCAACATAATATAAATTCTAGTTTCCAAACTTTTAGATCATCCTACTAGGTTGACCAGCTTGACCTAATAAATTCCAAACTTCTAGTTCAACCAACTAGGTCAACTAGGTCAACCTAGTTCATTTAAAGTACATTTTTAGTATATTTTTGTATTGATTGGTCGACCAACTCAACCCAATTTTTAGGTTTTAGATCAACAATTTATATCTCTAAACCATCAAGGTGATTTTATATTCTTTTGTATCTTTCTATTTTTATACTTTATTTTTAAAAAAAATACCCTTTAAAACTACCTCTCCACAACCAACTAGATTGACCTAGTTTACCTAGTTTTGTGTCTTGTTTGCTATCTAAAACAACTAGGCCAACTTAGCCAACCTAGTAGGTTTTCTAGACAATTATATCTTGACACTCTCGACCTAATTTTGTTTGTTGTGCATATAGTGTTTTAACTATACCTTGTTTCAATGTTGGAATTCACCTTATATGCTAATCACATCTTTCATTTTAGATATTTTCATACATATAATAACTCACATGGTCTAAATAGGAGGTTTTTAATTAACTACTTAGTTGTATTATTTCTATTTTATGCACACATGGCCAAATCACTTAACATCAAAAAGCATTTCAACATTTGACTACCTAGGCCAACCTACTTGGATTTCATCACTAAGGGGGAAGCTAACTTGATACTTTGGTCAAGTACAAAGAGTGTTTGATGTTATATTTTGGCTAATCACCTGGCACTCTTATTGTTGTGGTCTATGAAGTGAGGGGGTAGGCCCAAATACTAGGCCTATATCATTTCCACTACAATCACTTTCATCTTAAACTCACCTAAAAAAATACATATAATTTTATTTAGTACTTTATTCACATCCAAATTTATATCATTTAAAATTATTATTAATAATCTAACATTCTAGGTTGACCAATTAGTTAGCTTTACTTTCTAAGTTGTTTGCTTGCTCTTTACTCAATTATGTGCACAAGAACTTATACTAGCTCATAGTGGTGCAAGAGTTTTGCTTTGGGTACATAAATTGGATTGACTAACATCAATTCAATTTATTTTTTTCTTACTTTCAAAATTTAATTTCTTATATTAACTACAAATTATCTTGCTTTATGTTCACAAATTGATTATCAACTCTTTCTTTTTCTTCTTTACTATGCTAGGTCAATCAGGTCAACCTAGAATATTTTACAACCCTTTTACACTGTATTAGGTTGACCTGGTTGACCTAGTTTAATTTTTATACCTTTTTTCCTTTTCTACCAATCTTTGTTATTTGTACTAGCTCGATCTTATGGACCTATTTTAGCTTCACAAACCTAGTTTTTACACTAGGCTGACCAGGTCAACCTAGTTTAGTTAAAGTCACTTTATGATTCCTATTTTATCTCATCTTGTCTTTCCTCCTATCATCATGGACTATTTTTTTGGTGATAACACTAAAATTCAATCAATAGATATGATGGAATTCACAAATCCTAATAGGTTCTCCCAAAGATAAAGTAGGGTACCTTTTGAGAATGCTAGTAATGTCCATATTGCAACTTGTAAAATGAATTATGGGAATCCTCATAATACCTCTTTACAATATAACAATCCCTTCTTAAAATATCAATCTTAGTTAGGATATACTCCTAAAATGTTTATCTTTATCACATAATTCCCTCAACATAGAAGGAAAGACAATTCTACCATCTATAACCTCATGATTAGCCATCAAGTTGAAGAGCCTCATTCTCCTACTTCCACTTTATCAACTACATTTGGGGGTATTGATTTATTTTATTCTAAAATTTTCCCTTCAATCTTTACTCATTCTTATGCCATGACATCTTCTTATTTAACTTCTTCTACCTCCATGCCTAATATCTCAACTAATATGGTTAGTTATACATCTAGGGGGCCTCTCATAAGATCCACTATCCTTAATCCATCCACTAGTTCATTGTTTACTACCCAAGGTAATCTTATTCTTAGTGCTTCTTCATCTTAACCATTTACTAGTCCATATTTTTCTTCACAAGCAAAATTTACCACTATCGCTTCAAATTCTCATCTCTTCTCAAACTCATGTCAAAACTAATAGTGTTACCCAAGGAACTAATACTAACTAAAAAACCAACACTACTTCTAATAACAATAATCAAACTCATCAACTATTACTACAAACTCTCAATCAAATGAACACATTTCAATCTCATAACATGAATCAATTTATGAGAATGTAAAACCACCTTCTTAATCTTTAAACACAACCCCAACCAATGGCTTAGGGCACACATAACCAAAGTGTTCCTCCTCCCCCTCTTCAATATTCTCAAGGTAATCTCATTCCTCAACCTCTATTACTCAACAAAGTTATCAATCATTTATAAAATGAACCTCTTACTACTCAAATTACTAACATTGATATTGGAGGTATAATACCTACCATCTCTTATAATAGGTCAATTGATCCTACCCTTCATCTTAAAACATTTGGAAATCTTTATAAGGATTGGGTCAAATTAAACACCTTCACTACTACCAAAATCCTTTCTAAAACCCTCATAGGTGTTGCTTTAGATTGGTATAATCAATTTAGATCTCATTACATCACTAGTTTGGAGTTTTAATGAATGCTTTGGTATAATAATTCCAAACTAGTGATCTTCCTAAAAACACTTTGGCCCACTTCATCAATTACAAACAAAAATGAAAACAAAACTACTCAAGACTTTGTTAAATGATGGAAGACTTTGTCAAACAAGTTTGAACATAACATGGTATATGACAATCTCTTTCATCTCTTTACAAATAATTTATTTCCTAAATTATAATATTGATTCCATACCCTTTCTCCACATAGCTTGGTGGAGGCCATTGACCAAGACAAAAGACATGATTTATTCATGCATCAATTTAAGCCACCCCAACCTTCCATAGGTCCTCGTTAGTTACTAAAAAAAAATATATTACCAATGATGGTGTTATCAATTCATATGATACTATTCACAATGTTCAAGCTATCATTCCTACCCTTTCTTCAAAATCAGCTCCTTCTCAATAATATAATAATCCTCATTTTTCATCACCAAACATCATTAATGTCCATAAACCTCTTTCCTTAGTTTAATTTATTAAGTATCTACCTAGGTCTCTCCCTCAAGAGATTGACCCTACTCATCGTATGAAAACTTGGTATGATCCTAGCTAGTTTGTTGGTTTCATGCTAGTTGGGGTCACTCTCATGAGACCTGTATATGAATTCATAATTTGTCCATAGATGTTATTCTTGGTCCTAATTATGATCACAATACCATCACTTACAAGCATCTAAAATCATAAGAAGTTGCTTTCAAGGACTATAGAACTCATGATAAAATCCAAGCCTTAAAACAAAAAAATGCTCATTTAGCTATTTATAAAGATCCTTTACCTAATCATCAACCTATTCAAGTAAACAAAGACAATCCCACCTCTTCCACAAATAATGTATAAAGTCTTATTAAACACACTTTTAAATAAAATGTGGTTGGCATGTATAATATGTACAGGGTGGTGGCTTTCATTGATTCTAAACCTATCTACATCCTACCTCCTTTTAAGAAATTATGTGTTATCCAAGATTATTCTCCAAATAATTGAGGTGTGGAGAGAAGATATTATAACCTTTGATGATGATCCAATTTTTTATATTCCCTTGTATTACACACCCCATTCTATTTCTACTAATCTTCCATCATCTTCTATTAATAATGATAATCAATCTTTCAATGATAATCAACCTTCTATTAATACTTCTACTTCTCAAAATCAATCTAAACCAACTACTTCTTCATCACCAAAATATTTATAACCTTCTTATAAACCTTCTCATTATTATCAACACAAATTTTAATGCTCTTCGGTTTCTCCTTCCAAAGATCTCATTAACCATTACACACCAATATCTAATAATATTCTCATGGGTTATGAAGAATGGGATCCCATTACGGAACTCACTAATCTCCCATCTAAAATTCCATTTCTTGAGATTATGAGGACATATCCATATCATTAGAACCATCTTATGAAACTATTATTTGAGATGAATGTCCCTTATCCTCCCTTAGTAGGATAGGATGTAGCCTTATTTGTTTTCGAGGATAGTATCTTAAAACAATGTGAAGATATGTCCATCAATGTTGATGAGACTATTGACACTTCTCTTTCTTTAAAATTTCCCATCGCATTTATGATTTCCAAATAGATTCTACTTCATGTAGATGATATTCATTTATTTATTAGTATCCAAATAGGTGATATCTAAGTCAAATGAGCATTGATTTATGAGGGTTTTAGAACTTGTGTTTCTTCTCTTGATTTCATTAAAACCCTTGGATATTTATAATGCAATCTTAATTCTACATGTAGAACTTTCCTAGGATATGATAGAATGCAAATTCCTCCTATTGGGTGTGGGTGGATTCCCATTACTATTCCATTTGTTACCATTTATGTAAAGGTGATGATCTTTAATTTCCCTCTTTCTTATAACATCTTGCTTGGAAGGTTGTGGACTCAGTGTATCTAAGCTATCACTTTTTATACCTACCAATGTGTTAAATTCGCTTATAATGGAGTCATTTACAAGATTCAAGGAGATACATACCCTTGGAATTTTGAGAATTTCCAAGATCATGGTGTTATTAAGATTCCTAATCTTGAGCCTTTACCTAGTATTCCATTTCATGAATCATAGCTTTTCAAATTTCTTGTTAACTCAACTAAATGTTATAATGGGCATCCTGAGCTTATTGGTAATATTACTTCTAACCTTTTAGACTCTAATGATTATGATCTTTATGAGATTAACTTAAAGATCAGAACATCCAATCTCATGCCTCATCTCATCTTGCAACATTTGGCCTATTACAACCTTGTTCTCACAAATCAACTTATGATGACATTCATGTAGTCTTATCCAAGATTAGTCATTCTATTAACCATGCTTCTTTTGATGAGAAATTTATTCCAACTTGTGTCATTGATATTCATATGCTAGATTATGATGATGGTTATTATTTATATGATCCTTTATTAGGTAGCCTTGTCTAAGATCGAGATGCTGAGATTGTGTATTATCATTATTATTTATTTGAGTCTTTTAATGAATATTATCATTTTCAACATTTATAGTTTTTTATTCTTGCATTTTAACTCTTTATCATAAAGTAGAGATGGTGCCAACACATCTAGTTTTTGAAGTTCCCAATATGACTATGCTCATGGATTGTGCTATGACTAAACCTTACCATTTTTCTAGGTTAAATGATTCCGGTCATTGGTTCACTCTTGAGGTTAGTGAAACAACCCTTAGACCTTTTTTTGATCTCACTCCTCCCATAATGGAATCTATGTCAGTAAAAATTATTATTGCTTCTTCCACTATTGATAAGCCTACTTTTAATTCTTCCATCAATACTCCTATTCAGCTTACTTCCATTCCTTCTCCCTCACCACCTTATCTTGGTGATGGATTTATTCCTTTTCCTAAGATGGATCATTTTCCTATCAGCTAGGCCAATGATCCATTTCCTTCTTCATCCATGCTAATTACACCTTTTCCCATGAGTGTTTCTCCTAGGAATACTCATAATCATATCTATTACTTCTATGGGATAGATAATCACTAAACTACTCATTTTCAAAAATTATGTAAATATATTTATACGTTACATCTTTCTTCCCCATCAATAGACACTACTATACCTCCTCTAAAGATTCTTCCTGAACATATACCAGAGTATGGTGAGAGGCATTTTCTATGGCACCAATGTAGCTCACATCACATTGATCATTATCATATCCTTCAAGAGGATCTTAAGGATCATTTTATAGCTATTCTTGGACATTATAAAATTACTTCCATAGGTCATTCTTGTAATAAGGCTCCTCCCTCTTCTCCTACATCTACACCTCCTATGGTCCAATCACCACCTTTTATGCCTCTACTTTTGGTTCCTTCTCCACCCATGGACCCTCCTTCACCCATAGATTCTTCTCCACCATAAATTCAAAAATTTCCCATAGATCTCAATCCCACACATTATTTTGACCATGCTTAACCCAATTCCCCTCCTCAACACAATCTAATGAGTATTACTATTTTTTCAGTTGAGGATATTATAAAAGAAGTATTTTCTTAGTATTAAACAAAGATTGATGATACATTAGTAGTAGTTCATATCCAACTCGATAGATATTTATATAATGTTTTGGATAATGTGTGTGGATAGATTTAATAGTATTTATGAGCACATGCATGGTGATTTCTCATTTAAAGTTGGATTAGACATGTGATTCAATCTTAATTTTATCTATTTTTTATTATATCATTTGACATTATGTCAAATTATATCTTATCTTAAATCATATTATCCAATCTTATTATACTATAGTTAGTTTTGATTATTTATAATTCACATATACTTGTCTTTTCCTTGTCATTGTTATTTTTTTCTTTATCATTTCTTTCTTTTCCTTTAAGAGGTTTTCTCAAAACTCTTCTATTGTATCTTCATAATTATTTTCTCTCTTATATTTATTATTCATAAATAGTTGTAATGGTGACTTGGTCATATTTACCCTATCCCTTTTTGGTTATTATCTCCTTTTACCATGTGATCAATTAGAAAAGAATATTTCTCATTACTATTTCCTTTCACTGGTCCTCCTTTGGATCTCCTTTCTCCTTCTTCCTTTTCCACAAACTAAGAATATACATGGTTAAGACTTGAGATCACATACTTTTTCATTATCAAACCTAAGTGTCCTAGTATGTATTTTGTCTTGGCTTACTTAGATTTCTTTAGCCTTAGCATACAACTCATTCGTGTGTATCGCTATCTCTCTTATGTTTGGTTTTCAAAATCTATATGGAGGAGGAATAATAAAAAGAATTGAAAATAAAGTTAAAATACAAATCATTTAAATGAAAGGAAATGATATAAACAAGGTTAAAATATTATAAAAAGTCAAATCACACTAAAATACATGATTTAAAGCACATTTCCTTCTTCTAGTCAAATCTCAAAATCCATAGTTGGCCTCACAATAGAGATGATGTTCTTTCGGGTATGGTATGCCAGTAGATTAGAAGAGGAGAACAAAAAAATCTCTTAGTGCTACCTAATTTTTCATGCTAGTACCTAATATTCATAGTAGAGTAACGACTTTATAAGGGGTTCTGAAGAGTGGGGAACATGTCATGGGGAGGTAGGTCCATTTTAATTTTATTTGTACCAATCTACCTTCATGAGTTTATCTTAGTAGCACACTTATCTACTTACAAAGCTTTGTGTCTATATGGAATAGTTTTCCTTTGTACATAGATGACCACTACTCACTTAGTGTCTTCTCATGTCCTTAGTATGCCTCTTGCCTCCTAAGGTCTTCTCAAAAGATGCCTAAGTCTTTGCTTTTTACATTCCCTTTTTCATTTTGTTTCCTCATATTTCCTATTGATCAATATTGTTTAGCTTTTTAATCACTCCCCATGGGATTTAATTTGTGATTTATTTTTTAAGACTATGGATAGGACCCATCATTCCTAAAAAATTATCACCTTTTTCATCTTATTACCCACATCCTTGATTTATCAGTATTAATTTGTATGATTACCAATGTTTTTTTGGTACCCCTTGGGTTTTATTTTGTGAATTGTAGTGTAAGACCAAAAATAGTACCTGGACCTCCTCATAAAATTTAAAAAAATCCAATAAACAAGTCACCATCCAAATTACATGTGTCAAGTAAGAGATAAGATTCAATTGATTATGAGTTTACATGTCATTTGAAATACTTCCTATCTTGATATTTAGTATGTTTTATGCTTAATTCATTTTTATTTTTCCTTTTATTTTCTTATTTTTTGATTACATTTAAGATTACAACCATTTCTTAAATTTTCATACTTTCCATCTTGAATTAGTATAATAAATTTAAGACCAAACTTTTGCAATATATGTTTCTCTTTTATACTTCCCATCATGAAATAGTATAATTGATTGACTTGATTTTGATTTAATTTTATTACCATTCATGTATTTTTCATCCCTTCCATTTTATTACTTTGTTTTTCGTACTTCCCAACATGATATTTTGTATGATTTTACTTGTTTTAATTTGGTGCCAAAATCTTTCACATTGGTTTAGAAACAAATCCCCCTTTTACCATCTTGTTTTCCATTCTCTTGGTTCTTTATACTTAGTCATTTTTCATTTTATTACACATTTCCCAACTTGAATTAGTGTGTAGTACATTTTTGAATGATTATATTTTTCCAACTCTTTTTGCCTATTTATTTTTGAAACTATGCATGTATTATCCATAATGCTAGAAAAGAAACCACGTCACATATATTTCATATAGAATATACAACATAGATAAATACATGTGCTAGATATAAATATATCCAAAGCATCCACAACCTCAACCATAATGAACACAAAAAACCATTATAAACATAATGTAAACAACCAACACCAATATGCCAAAAGGATGAATCATATATATATATATATATATATATATATATATATATATCAAGAGTTTAAAACAATATATATAATCATATACAAAGCCTTAACACTAGGGTTGAGCCCCATCATGTCTATCTCATGGCCTAACCATGCTACCTATTGAGGCCTTGGTCTAACTCCTTCAAATAGTACACTATAATGAGGCAATCTAAGATCTCAATTTGTCTACCTATCCCTATAGATGTGTTATCTACACCTATGCCTATACCAACTTAGTCTGGGTCACTGCATGTACCTACATTAGCTAGGTCTACATCACCATATATGCCTATATCATCTGTGTCACTATATCTTGATGTATAAATCTCTCATTGACTAGGGCCTACCAAGCCTACCTCTCCCCTACACCCATATTCGTTAGTGGTTGTGCCCTCTCTCTATATATTCATATCTACCTTACAACCTCTCTTACTAGTTTGAACCAACTCACCTAAGTTGGGGTGGATGGTACACTTAGATCTTCCATTGTCATGGGTTCGTATGATTATAGAGTCTCATTTAGGATGTTATAGAGTACTACCTTAACTAGGGACCCATATCTCTCTTCATCCTTAAGTACACTTAAAAAATCACACCAAATGGATATTATATCACTATCATATCTCATAATATCTATTTATCTACCAAATAACAACTTAATCACTAAATTAATCCTACTTTTTCTTACCTATGTCTTGGCACCTATGGTCTCACCATCTATGTGGTCTCCTAACATGGTCTCCCTATCTATAAAACCTCATATTACCTCCTCTATTGTTCACATCCTTAACTCAAACATTACTAACATGTCTCACATCTATCTCAACCTTCATTTGAGTGGACTCTCTATCCTCTCCTTTGGCTCCTCTACTAAATCTCCAAGGATGATGATAGTCTTTTCTCTCTCCTCATACCTTAGTTGCTTCCATGTCCTCAATGGCCATAGCTCATCTCTTTATGGAGGTGGTGGTGGTATATATTGTATCTCTACCACTACCTTTGCCTCCTCTTACTCTACCCCTCATCATATCTGATTAGTCCATGGTCACTCTTAGTGTGGCCTTAATGTCGGTCTTACTATCAATGGTCTAAGTCCCCTCTTTTCTCATGGCCCTCTCACACACTAATTCCATTTCTTGGGTACAAGTATTAGTGTTGTTAGATGTGTTAGATGCATTTGACATAGCACCTATGCCACCAAATGTGGCTCTCTCTATCATGTATAGTGCCCTATCACCTCTCTCCTCTCTAATATTAATCTAACTATGTGTCAGCTCTCTTAAGTATTTCTATTTACTTATATGGTTTCCATACTATGTTAGTGTGTCTCACCATCTATATCATTGGAACATGAGACAAAACCCATGCTACCTAGTCCTCCTTCCATCTCCTTACCTAAGGTGACCTATTATTGACCAAATGGGGCAACCCAGTTGGTTGATACATAGGAAATATCTCATATATCCTTGCCATTAGTAGTATGATCAGTCACATGGTCTTATATCCTTTGACCCACATATCAAATATATCATGAATAATCTAGACCTAGATGATAAATCCTAGATCATATACCAATCCTTCCTCTAGCATCATCTTGCTCAAGGCTATTACATATAGTGGTACCTTACCATCTAACTTATGATAGAGCACTAATTATTTCATAAGGCCTATCACTACATTATAAAGATTCACAATCTATGATATACACACATAATACATACTTATTCTCCACACTAGAAATATCTTCTCTAAACATGTAGCCCATATTTCTAAGGCTCCCCTCTCCTCTATGTTATATGGTATCCCTACAGTTATTGGTGGTCCTATTATGGGAAGTTTAAAGATGTCATGGACATCCTCTAGCATGATAATAACCTTTATCACATCCCCATCCACCTCCCATCTATAATTTTTGTTCATCTATTCCCAAAAACCAAGGAACATGACCAACACATCTACACTCAGGGGGATCCTATATTTATCTGCTATACCTTCTAGACCTATGGTTCCCAGTTTAGCTATGTCTCCATCTATCAATTTCTATAACAAATATGGAAACCATGACACATCTAGTAATCTCCAAAACTTTGGTCATCTTTGCAATCAAAAAATAACAAAGGATGTATTAGTTCCTCCATGTCATGTATAATCATAATACATTCTTTATACATTCTATATTTAATTAAAAAATAAGCATACTTATTCATTTTTATCTTATTTTAGTCCTTCTTTCCTTTATTTTGTTTGTTCAAACCATTCTATCCCTTTCTTAGCTTTCTGTACATGTTTTTATGCTTATTTTGGCTCCTTAGTCAACCTAGTTTGACAAAAATTTCCCTATTTTGTATCTTATTTTATCCTAAATTTATTATTTTTCCTCTTATCTTCTTCTCCCTAGCTTTCAAGTTCCATTTTGGCCCTTATAAACTAACTGGACACCTTTTCACTTAATTTTAGCTAGCAAAATACACTAGGTCAACCTACACCTACTAGGTCGACCTAGTCAACCTAGTAGTTTTAATGTGCTAGCCTAGTCTATTTTTCTAAAAAATTATCTCTTTCTTTCTTTCTTATTATTTCCTTCCAACCCTTTCCTTGTCTTCCTATATAATACCCTTTGAAACATAATTTTGTTCATTTTTGATATGTATAAATTCTTAAAATCAAAATTTACTCAAAATTCACTTAGATTAATGTAAATTTCAAAAACTAGTTTGAAATTCTTGGTTGCATACTTGTAGTACACCTACTCTCCCTCTTGGGCTCCTCTCTTGCCTAACATGTCATTCCCTCACCATCCTAACTTGTTTTCTCTCTAGATATCTTTTTATCTTTTCTTAAAAATCAAAATAATAAAATGATTTATCTTTTTCCTATTTAAAATAGCATTTTTCAAAATTCAAAATTCTCAATAAATTTTCTTTGGATTCTTTGTTTTGCTCATATATTTATTTTTTCTCATCCATTTTACAAACCATAAAATGTGTTATATTCATGATGACATAGTTATTATTTTCCAATATCACATTCATATATTATAAAAATTTCAATTTTTGGCTATTTTTTACACTAACTTATATAAGTTCACCTAGTGTGATTTACATTGGACACCTTCACTTTATTATAGTCTTCTTCTTTATCTATAGCACTAACGTAGGTTAAAGGCATGAATTATTCAATTTATTCCTTTCATTTATTTTATTTTCTTCCCACTACACCATAATTAGCATCGACATTAGGTGTTATCATGTTCTATCTTTGAATCACCATCTCATGTTGTACTTATGTGACATGTGATGAGCTTTAGATACAACATATTTATAAACATAATGATTTCAAAATTTTATTGATTAATGACACTTCATATCTTTTAATATCCTATTAAGTTTTAATCTCTCTAAGTGCATGCCTTAAGGGGTACACCAAGAAAGGGGTGGGAAGACCATCAATGCTTTATAATATTGTTGTTCCTTTTTCCACTTTCTATCTACACCGAGCTCCATAAAACCATGAACCCTAGGATTTTCTTCTCTTTCCTATCCATTCCAATCATTATCATGCTTTATTATTTCATTTATTTCATTATTACCCTTTTTAATTATTTTATACACTAGGTCGACTTAGTTGACCTAGTGTATTTTAGGGACACTTTAGCTATTTTGACTTGTTTTCATCTCAGCTGACCTAGCATAGAATTTAGGCATTAGCTCAAGAATGTAATAGGTGGACTTGATCAACCTAGTATAGCTAACATTACTGAATGGTTTTAAGGTAAGATACTACTATATATAGAAGGTCGTTTCCAACCATTTAATAAGATAAAAGAATCAAGTGAAGAAGTGTGAATGAACATCTACTAATTGACCATTCTAATTGAATAATAAATATTTAGGGTTCAATAATTTATTTGGAGCTATAATCTTATCTTGTGGAGAAGTCTTTTGGATGCTTACGTAGGTCATATATCCTATATTTTATTTATCTTGGCTATCCTTACAAGCCACAATAATCTCTTTAAAAGCACATTGGCCAAGTAGATGTTGAGACTCAGATGGTTCATCTTCAAAGGTAATTATTCATAAATATATTTCTCCTTTATAAGAGTAGATAGTTAATATAGTAGGTATTCTTTTCTTCCATGTATTAGGATTCTATATACATTAACATGAGTATATGTATCCTATGCATGTTTAGTTTAGTTTTTCTTCATTTGTTTTGTTCTAACCCCCACTTTGTGCCACAAGATTTGGTGTGCACTATATTAGTTTACTTTTCTTGTTATTAGAATAGTTTACTTTATTTTTTATTAGCATAAGTGAATATCAAATCATAGGGCTATTCTAGGGTTATTGTGTGATTATGTTAGACTGTAGGTTTTAGAACCCTTCATAGCATGATGTGTTTTGATAATTAATACAAGTGATACCCTAATTGGGTCTAATAGATCCCCATATTGGTCATGCTCCTGCTTAACAAGTGTATACCCAATCAGAAGTATAGGTGTGCTCTATCTTATCTGATCCAAGATTAACTTATTTTTCATCATGTAATTATGATTGCATACAACACTTGCACTTACTAACCTTTCATATTTTATTTCACATCCTCTTATCATGTTTATGTAACTATTTTACTCATCTTGACAAGTGTCCTTATGACCTTTGGAATTCTCTCTTCTCTCTCTCAATTTTTATAAGAACTAGCCATTTTAGCCTTTGTAATTTATTTTCCACTTGAGGATGGAAAAACACTTCTCATTTACATACCATGGATCAATAAAGACTACTAATTTTTACCTCTTCCATGTCTATTATTAGTATGTTCATTTCAAATTTTTTATCTTCCATAAATGATGACTCTTGTTTCCTTAGCATGGTTGTCTCATTATCTCACTACTTTGTAGTTTTAAATATTCTTCTTATAGGTCATGTGAATTATATTATGAGGTGTAAATTTTTAGTGAGTTAGCCTACTCAAAAAGTGACATTTTAGGTGTCTTGTCTAGTCCACCTAGCCTAAACATTCATCACAACCTTCACAATGAAACACTAATGTGAGAAGATGCAGATTGGAGAAGTTTATGTTTATTTAGTCCCTTATTTTCATGTGTAACATGTATTTTTTGGTAGTCATAAAATAATTTGGTGCATCACCTCCTTTAGGATAGTTTTATTTTAGTTTTATCTCTCCCTTTTACCTCACAAGCATAGGTATAGTAGTGTTCTACAAGTGGTACATCAAGGAAGCTATCCCTATCTAGAGATTCACATCATTATTATGCTACCCATATCTTAGAGTTGTTTAAATTGTGCCACATAGATGATGATAGATAAGAAATCTCCTAAAAGGGTACAAATCCAAGTGAAAATAGATTTTGGCATTCCAAATATAACTCTTTGTCCAAAAATTTAAAATATTTTTGGTGTTGTCTTTCAACACATTTGTCTTTGAAAGCATATATTGTAAACATCAATGGTGACTCTAAGATTTCATAATTTGGTTAAGTAGCCTAGGTATTCCTTTGGAATATTTTTAATGATAATTTCTTGTGTTCTTGCTTCCTAATGAAGTTTCATGGCTAACTTTAGTGTTGAGTATTATTTTACATAAATTTGTGAGGTATACCAATCTTATAGCATTACATATCAGCCTTTTTATGATCCTTAACAATTCCAATATGATTGTTACCAGCTATAATATGACCATTACCAGCCTTTCCTTGAGATTTATCAGTCTTATAACAAGCCTTCTCAGTATCTCACTTCTCTTAGTCAGCTTAGTCACTTCTTAAGTCAATCCATTTCCACTTTCAAGTAAACTCTCTTAGGATATTACAGGTGCATGAATGGTCTTGACACATAAAGGGGACATGGTCTAGTTATTCCTAATCATTTCATTCATAATGTGAGAGATGAATTAGAGCTGGTTAAAAGAGAGTGGGCACCTATTAAGAGAGCCAATTGTTAAAGGCTAAAAAATGAGATTTTAAATTTGAGCAACCTAGTTTCATCCTTAAAACATAAGATAAAAATTCATGAGAAGTAGCCTTAACAAACCTATCAACCTTCATATCCACCTCCAAAATATTTATATTAGTCATAATTGACCCCAACTCATGAGCCCAATAAATATTATCAAAGTCAACTTTTTCCCAATCAATTGGAAGAGAGAGTTGGAAAGACAAACTTGGTTTTTGAAGTAAAACTTGATAAGAATATTGAGTTGGCTAATAGATAGATGTAGTAGTCCATATAATCAATAAATTAAGTGGAATTTAATCCCTCATTGACCTCTCTTATTACTTCCCCAACTCAAGAAGAGACCTTTATATATGAGATTCTAAGTTGGAGACAAGCTGGAGAATCCAAGCCTAAACAGTTCCCAAGTTTCTTTAGCATTTCATCCACTCCTCAAATTAAATCACCATCTCAATAAGAGACTAATAATATTAACATCATAAGCTAGAATAATATAGTGGAATAATGGGGAAAGAAAGATGTTATAAAACTTAATGAGGAGTGTGAAGTTGAAAAAGAGCTTGATCCTATGCACGTCCCTCCCACCCTTCCTCAAGAGACCTCTTATGTTTCATGTTAACTGTATTTTAATCCTTATCCTCATGATGATGCATATCAACTTCAAGAGATAATTTTTAAGAGAACCTATATAATCAAATTGAAGATATAGAATTAATAATGAAATTGTTGAGTCAAGGGGTGATGGTAGTTTTAGAGACAAAATAAGATCTTATGCCTAACACACCCTATTTAACCTCCCTTAAGAGAGTGCTCAAGATGAATCAGATTTAAATGAAATGGTTGTCAAATGGAAGGATGAAAATGAAGCTATTTTATCCCAGGGTCTACCTCATCTTCTTTAATAAATCTTAAAATAATCCCCTACAATACATTCTCAATCTGATTTTGAGTTCTATGTTACACCTCCACCAACTAGTTCATCTTGTCTTCAACTAATTACCCTTTTCCCTACTAGACCTATTGTATGGGAGCCTAAGGAATATCATTTGGTTGAGGAAAATTTATAAGCATTTTTTGAAGAAAATTTAGCTCCTTGGTAGCCTTATTGGGCTAAGTCACATGATTACAAGATGCCTAGTCTTGGAATCACTAAGAAGGATAAGGAGATTGAATATCTTGTAGCCCTATGAAGTAAATTTGGGTTATGACAATAGAGATACAACTTCAGAACCTTTAAGTGGTCCTAAATTTTGAAGAAGAGATGAGTCCTTATGTTGATTTTTCTTGTTGTGTTGATAATGACGAATGCCTTCCTTGTGTAAAAGAAGAAATCTTGTATTATGTCCTTTCATATTCTAGATAAGAGGATGAAGGATGTTCTCTTATTGTTCCCTTTCATGATGATGATCAAAGAAAGGATGGGTAATTATGAAAGTAGTTTGAGGAAGTCTGTAATGAGTTTGAATCTCTCAAGGGGTCTACAACTTCCTTAGAGTTGATTACAAGTAATGGTAAGAAAGATGACATTTTTTAAAATGTCATCAAAGAGACAAAGTAGAGTTCACCTCAAACTTTAGAGGTCTAAAAAATATCATATTGGCATCAATATTAAAAATAATAAGACACCACTCCTCTTGAAACCATGCCTAAAAAGAAGATGCATGTTGATCATGATATGAAGAGTGGGCAGTAATATGAAGTATGTGTACAAGGCCAAGAGGAATAATTTTACATTGGAGACCTATTTGAATATGTTCTACATGAGAGCATAGTGAGTGAGGTGCCAATAAATAATTCTAATTTATAAATTGTCCAATCCAAATATCAACATGCTTGGCACCATGACTCATATCATGAAGAAGGAGTTTAAATAAACTTTCCTTTTGATCTTAGAAATGAGGTATTCTTAGTTTCTAGTTGTGCATAGTTATTTGTTTTCTATTTTCCCTAAGTCCTTTGAGAACATGTGTGTCTTGTTAGTGTGTTTGTTTTTATTTGTGTGTACTTTATTTTGTGTGGTTGAGGTAATTAGTTGTCTTGTCTTGGTCAAAGACTTATTGTCAAGTGTCAGGTCTTATTATTTATCTCAAACTTTAGATCACTCCTTTATCCCATGATAGGATAAGGCTACTGATATTTAGTATAGTAGGCATACTACCATTATGAGTCACCCATATGTTGACCAAATTTGACCTTGTAAGTCAAATTTGGACCCCTACATGTAAAAACTTGACTTTTTATATGTTTTAGGGGTTTATTATTATGTCATGGGGTGTATTATAAGTTATTTTATATCATTTAATGACATATTAGCCTATATCTTGGTCTAATTATTCAATGTCATTTTGAGTCATTTAATAAGCATTTAGGGGTCAAAAATGCAAGTGGAACAGTTTTCAAGGTATCCAAATATCCTAAATTCATTAAAAACATCCAAGAAGTTATATTCTCTATTAATAATGTTAGTCACATCTGAAACATCTAGGTTATCTAACTAAAGATCAAAAAATCAATTAAAAGAGACGAGTTTGGCACTTGTATAACCCATGAGAGAGTTTGACATATGAGATAAGGTCATGTAATTTCTCTTAATATTCTTTAGACTCAATTTCACATTTGAAATGCTATGAAAGTTTCATTTTTGATCTAAAACCATTCTGTTCCTTCTTTGCCTTTTTAGACATACATAAGTGACCATAGTTTATGTTTGGTATGGTAATTTGAGGAGATTCTACGTAAAACACCTTATAGAGGTGGTAGTATAGTCATATAGACTCATTTACATAATAATATTTCAAGTATGGTTAACCATGCTTTATGAACCATCTCTAACAATTTGACTATGTTTTTTCTACACACTATTTCCTGCACCCTATAGGTTTTGATCTATTTTGGATAAGTACACACAATATACTCGGTGATTTTGAATCCAAAGAATTTATACCTCCTCTTAATATTCTCTCCATTCTTGGTTTCATATTTCATGATGTTTTTATGGTCAAGGTAACTTAGGTTACAAGTGGATACACCATTCTATGTTATCGGTAAATTTTCATCATTTTTAGTATCTTCATGCTTTGATGGCGACTTCACTAAGTTTTTATAGGTTAATATTCATGTTTATAATGATACCTTAACCCCATTAATATTTTAGTCTCATTATCTTAATAATGTTTTATGGGTGTCGTCAATGCATTATGCATATGCAGGTAGCTCCCTGAATATACAAGTATCTCAAAAGGATGTCATGATAGAAGGGGAACTCTGATAGGTATTTCAAATATTTTGAAGTTATAAGAGTTTATTTTTTATATTTTTTAAGATTTATAATTATTCTCTAGAATATATCTCTAATAGATAGCCTGTATCACTATCGACTACTTATGCACACAATTTCTACCATTAAAATGCACCTATAGGTGCCCTCATGGAGAATATAATATTGAGAGGAGTGTCTAAGATAACCAATGTATTAATGGTAATAATAATTAAACTTAAAATTTTGGATAAAATATAAACTTAATTTAAACTCATAACCATGAATATCACTTGAAATTTCTTCATTGCCTGTATATGAAATATGTACTTATAGGTGGCATTGACAGAGCCTTAAAGGTACCTATATAGAATTTTGGAGCATGGTAAGGTTATATTTAAAATATTAGAGTGTGGTAAAGCTCAATGTGGACCTATTTGAATCATAAAATAGGAAAGTGAAGTTCTAACTAACTTTAAGCAAATGATGACTGAGTTCAAGGAGATTATCTCAAAAAAGTGAAAATAGAGGTCCAGGGGCATTTTGTGAATAACATATAACATGGTTACCAAAGATATTGATGAATAATATTTTGATTTTAGTGTATTATCCACATAATATAATGATTATTAATTTTTTTTAGGGAAGATTAGTAGTGGAAGGAAGTAGTTGAGCCCTCCAAATTACCATTTAAACACTAAATTCCTTCAATATCATCTATAGGTCTAAGCTATAGGAGACTTGTTCATCCAAAAGTTTCAAAAATAGGCCATGACACTATAATTAAATGGTTCCAAATGGTTTAATAGAAAAAATTGGTCTGAAGGATCACTTAAATAGGGTTGTATACTAAGTTTCAACCCTATTTACACCTACAAGTATCCTTTCACAAAGAGATACACACCTACAACTAACTGCAATAACACAGAGTTCAAGATGAAGGTTTGAGATGGAATCACCAATTTTGGAAGATGAGAGATTTTTTTAAATGTTTCATGAGATTTATTAATTATGTGTAACCTTTCAAGTGAATAATCTCCACCTATAGGGTTTCACCTTTCCCAATATAGTTGACTACATTTCACTATAGTAGGTAGTGTGCTAAGGATAAAAGTGTGAGGGTTACCAATGCATAAATATGATTAAAAATGATCCCAAAAAAACATAAAATTATCCTAATAGGATCTAAGGTGGTCAATAGACTTTGTCTCAAGCTGAAGGAGGCATGAGCACCTACAGGTGAACCCCTATTCTATAAGAGACACAGTCATATGACTGAGTGGGACAATGATTTTGAGAAAAATAGTTAGAAACATATCAAGGTATGAAAATTAATTTTATTTTCATGTAAATTATTTGGTGTGGTCAATAACACCTTGGGAAAGTCTTTAATCACTATACCCAAGGTCTAATTCATGCAAATAATACCTATAAGAGATCTAAACAAACATAACATAATCAAAGGAAGAACTCAGTACTCACTAGGAAGAAATTATGAGGGATACATGAAAGGTTAGATTGGTGAATAGAGATTGGAACATAGAGGAGGGACTCTAATATAGCATACATAGTTCATACCATAACACTATGCAAAGTCCACATTTTTCATAGTTTATCTTGATTTTGTTAAAGTTGGAGGATTTATTAATAATATCAAGAGTTAAAATTTGGTATAGATAATATTTAAAACTTGGAGAACCATTTCAATAATATAAATGGTTTGATTAAATAGGGGAAGTATGCTCTATTTTATCTTAGACAAAGGGTACTTCCCTTTATATGAAAACCCTGGAGTTTTGGAAAATAGAGATGAAAAGATGAACCATATTTTGTAGAGACCTTTTAATGAGGCTTTTAAAGTTAAAATAAACCTAAGTAAATATTAGGAAAATCTCACAAAATGAAGAATATAAAAAAGGTGGTCTAGACCACAAAGGTTGCAGCCAAGCCTAAAGAGTAGGTTTAGGCCTGAAACCTAAATGAGGGGTCAAATTCGTTTCTAGACTTAGGTAAGAATTATAAACTATTGGACAATGATTATGATGGTATTAAAAACATTTATAAACTTCTACTTGTAGATAAAGCATCAAGAAAGACACTATTGGGTCAGAGATAGTCCAAGCCTATAGGAAATGGAGAAACAAGTTTTATGGGCTAAGTTAAAATGCTCATATCTACCTTGACACATTGCATGGAGATTAAAGGAGATAAGACATGTTATCATGGGTACTTAACATCATGTTTGTGTTCTTTTTTAAAATTCCAGCATAAAACCTTCATGAACAAAGCTTAAGAGTAGAATGAGGCTAAAACCCTCATAAACCTTTGGATAGGGACTCAATTAGGAAAATGAGGTTGGAAAACTATCTAGATGCATTAGAGTAACCATGAAAATTATTTAATCTTGTATAATAATCTATCAAGATATTACCCATTCTTATGGACTATACAAAATTATATGTATGGGGTATAAAACAAGGTTTTATTTACCTTTTTGTGTGTTTTGTAGGTTCTATAAGGAGTAAGAAGATGCCAATCACATGGAATGGAATCTTCAGACTAAAGATAACTCCCCATGATAATGTATTTATTCATAACAACTATTTGGTGCCTCAGAAAGAAACTTCATCTTAGATAGTCAAAACTAGAATAGTGAGCATGATGGTGAGAAGTGTGAAAACTTCAAGTGGATGGCTTTTTAAGGCATGCCTAAGTAGTTTATGTCCATAAAGATTCTTTCCAAGTGTCATCCACTCCTTCATATGGATTATCATAGAAAATTAAAGCCAATTTTGAGGCCAAGAGTGAGGGGTGACTGAAAGATGAGTTTTCTTATAGTATAGGTAGTGATAACTCATTTTAAGATGATTCTAGATGACCAAAACTAAAACCAATGCATATAAAGACATGTATTCAACCCTTCCCACTTATTCCAATCATCATAACTATCCTTAGTTATTTTTGGGACATTTAAATAGGTGTAAATTATGATAGCATTTTTTTGAGCTAGAGTGAGAACTTCTATGCCACATTTCAAGAGTTTCATGACATGGGGTGACATTTGTGCTTCTTAACCTTGAACAGTTCATTTCAAATCTTATAATTCATATGTAACTCATTTTTTCATTTTGACAAGTGTCCTTATGACCTTTAGACTTCTCTCTTCTCCTCTCTCTCAAGTTTTACAAGAACTATCCATTTTGGCCTTTGGAATTTATGATCCACCTGAGTATGGTGAAGCCTTGCTCATTTTTATACCATTTATTAGTAAATAATATTGATTTTTACCTCTTCCATGACTATTATTATTATGTTAATTTGTAATTTTTGATCTTGTATAAGTGATTACTCTTATTTCGTTAGCATGGTTGTCTCCTTCTCTCACCTATCTTTAGTTTGAAATCTTCTTCTTTCAGGTCATGTGAAGTGTCTTATGAGGTGTCAAGGTTTAATGAGTTAGCCTACAAAAAAATTATAATTTTATTCCTCTTGTCTAGTCCTCCTAGCATAAATATTCCACACAACCTTCATAATGAAACTTTGATGTGAAAAGATGTAGATTGTAAAAGTGTAGGTTTGGTTAGTCCCTTATTTTCATGTGTAACCTACAATTGGTTAGTATTTATCAAATAATTTTGTGTATCATCTCCTTTGAGATAATTTTATTTTAGTTTTCTCTCTCCTTTTTCCATCATAAACATAGGTATAGTAGTGTTTTATAAGTGGTACATCAAGAGAGATAGCCCTATCTATAGATTCACCTCATTCTTAGGCTATCAATATCCTATAGGTGTTTCTATTGTGCCACTTAGGTGAGGAGAACTGATACATCTCCTCAGAGGGTGAAAATCCAAGTGACAATAGTTTTTGGCATGCCTAGTGGGACTCTTACTCTAAGAAGTTGAAAGATTTTTGGTGTTATATTTTAACACATCAACCTTTCAAGGAAGATAACCTAAAAATAAATGGTGACTCCAATATTACATCAACTAGTAAGGTAGCCTAGGTATTCCTTTTGAATATTGTTTATTATCATTCTTTGTGTTCTTACTTCCTAATGAATCTTCATGGTTGACTTTGGTGTTGAGTATTATTTTACACAAGTTGGTAAGGTATCCCAAGCCTATGTCATTCCATATCAACCTTATAATGATCCTTAGCAATTCCAATATGATTCTTAATATATCCAATATGACTATTACCACCCTTTCCATGATTTGTATCAATCCTATAACTAGTCTTCTTAATATCTTATTTCTCCTAGTCAACCTAGTCACTTCTCAGGTCAATCCATTTCTAGTTTTAATAAATCTCTCTTAGGCTATGAGAGGTACATGATATATATTGACACACAAAGGGGAAATATTATATATATTCCTAGTCTTTTCATTCATAAGGTGATATATGCATTAGATCTAGTCAAAAGAGAGTTGGAACCTATTGAGAGAGCCAATTGGCAAAGGCTCACAAGTGAGATGCTAGATGTGAGTAGCCTAGTTTCATCCTTAGAAGATAGGATAAAAATTCATGAGAATTAGCCTCACCCATCCTATTAACCTTCATATTTACCTCTCCAATATTTATATCTATTCTAATTTACCCCTACTCATGAGCCCAATCAAGCTTATCAAAGTCCTCTTTTTCCTAATCAATTAGAAGAGAGAGTTGGAAAGATAAACTTGGTTTTTGAATTAAACCTTGATAGGAAAATTGAGTTAGACAATTATTATATGAAATAGTCCATATCATTAGTACATGAAGTGGAATTTAATCCCTCATTTCCATCTCTTATTAAATCCCCACCTCAAGAAGAGACCTCTAGATATGGTATTCCAAGTTGGAGACAAGGTGGAGAATCTGAGCCTAAGGAGATCCTAAGTTTATTGATCACTTCATCCATTACTTAAATTGAATCACCATATCAATAAGAGACTCATAATTTTAACATCCTATGTTAGAATAAGATAATAGATTCATGTGGAAAGAAAGAGGATAGAGACCTTGATAAAGAGTGTGAAATTGAGAAAGAGTTTGATCCTATGCAAGTCCCTCCCACCCTTCCTCTAGAGACCTCTTATGTTCAATGTCATCCATATTTTATTAAATATGCTCATGATGATTCATATTGACTTCAAGAGATACTTTTCCAAGAGAACCTAGCCAAGCAAATTGAAGATCTATAGTTAAGAATGAAATTGTTGAGTCAAGATGTAATGAAAGGTTTAGATCTAAAAGAAGATACTATGATTAAACAAACCCCATATAACCTCCCTCAAGAGAGTTCTCAATATGAATAATATTTCAATGAAGTGGTTATCAAATGGAAGGAATAAAACCAAGCTATTTTATCCCTAGGTCTACCTCCTCTTCCTCAAGAACTCCCAAAAGAATCCCCTACAATACATTCTCAATCTAATTTTGAGTCCTATGTTCCACCTCCACCAACTATTTAATCTTGTCCTCTCCCAATAACCATTTTCCTTGATGGAAATATGGTATGGGAACCTAAATAGGAGTATTTGGTTATGGAAAATTCATAACTTTTCTTGAATAAAATATCATTGCTTGGCGGCCTCATTAGGCGAAGTCACATGATTACAATATGCCTAGTCTTGAAATATCTAAGAATAACAAAGATATTGAATATATTTCATCTATTGAGAATAAAATTTTGGTTATGACAATTTGGATACAAATTGAGATCCCTCAAGAGGTATTAAATGCTAAAGAATAGGTGAGTCTTTGTGTTAAGTCTTTTTTTGTGTTGATAATGAGGAATGCCTTCCTTGTGTCAAAGAATAAATATTAGAATAAGTCCTTTTGTATTATAAATAAGAGGATTAGGGATATTATCTTGTGTTCCCATTCATGATGATGATCAAAGAGAGTATGAGGACTTATGGAACTAGTTTCAAAACATTTGCAATGATTTTGAAGCTCTCAAGGGGTCTATAACTTCCTTAGAGATGGTTACAAGTGATGGTAAGCAAGATAATACTTTTTAAATGTCATAGAAGATCAAAAAAATAGTTCACCTCATACTTTTGAGGTCTAAACAAGCTTCTATTGGCCTCAATCTTCCAAGCAACAAGAAAACACTCCTCTTGAAACCATGCTTGCAAAGAATATGTAAGTTGATCATGAGATGAAGAGTGGGAAACAATATGAAGTATTTGTACAAGGCCAAGATGAATAATTTTACATTGGAGACATATTTTAATATGGTATAATTTATATCATAGTGATTGAGGCACAAATAAATAATTTTGATTTGTCAAGTGTCCAATCCAAAGAGCAACATGCTTGGCACCATGAATCATTTCATGAAGGAGATTTAATAAATTTTCCTTTTAATCCTATAAATGAGGTATAATTTTTGTTATATGTGCATATTTATTTTTTTTCTATTTTCCCTAAGTTATTTGAGTGGATGTGTGTCTTGTTAGTGTGTTTCCTTTACTTTGTGTGTGTCCTTTATTTTGTGTGGTTGAGGTAATTAGTTGTCTTATTTGAGTCAAATCCTTTTTATTAAGTTTCAAGTCTTCTTGTTTGTCTCAAACTTTAGATGACTCCCTTATCCCATGATAGGGTAAGGCTATTGATCTTTAGTGTAGAAGGCATACTACCCCTATGAGTCACCAATTTGTTGATCAAATTTGACCTTGCATGTCAAATTGGGATCCCTATAGGTAAAAAATTGACTTTTTATATGTTTTAGGAATCTATTATTATGTCATGAGTTGTATTATAAGTTATTTTATATCTTTTAATGCCATATTAGCCTTGATCTTGGTTTAATTAGTCAATATGTCATTTTGAGTCATTTAATAGACATTTAGGGGTCAAAAATGCAAGTGGCATGATTTTCAAGGTGTCTACATTTCCTAATTTCATTCCAAACATCCAAGAAGTTATATTTCATATCAAGAATGTCAGTCCCATCTGAAACTTGTAGGTTATCTAACTAAAGATCAAGAAATCAACTAAAAATGAGGAGTCTAACACTTGTACGACTCATAAGAGAGTTTGACACATGGGATAAGGTCATAGAATGTATATTAATATTATTCATACTAAATTACACATTATAAATTCTCTAGAAGTGTCATTTTTAAATTAAAACCATTCTACTCCTTCTTTACCTTTCTAGACATATAGAAGTGACCAGTAGGTTTATGATCGATACAACTAGTTAAGGATGTTATAAGCAAAAAAAAATTGGGTGTTTTTATTAAAATTGGAGAGACTAATTTAAATAATAATATTTCAAGGATTTTTCAACCGTGATTTGTGAACTATCTCTAACAAGTTGACTATGTTTTTTATGCTTACTATTTCCTGCACCCTATAGGTTTTGCTCTATTTTGGACAATTTTGTATAGTATAGTTGGTGATTTTGAATCCATATGATGTTTAATACCTAATTATATTATCTATATGAATGGTTTCATGTTTTTATTGTAAAGGTAACTTGGGTTGTAAGTGGATACACCATTCTATGTTACAAACAATTTTCCACCATTCTTGATATCTTCATGCTTTGGTGGTGACTTTATTAACATTTTATAGGTTTATCCTAATGTTTATAATTATATATTTTTTCCCTTCACCTTTAAGTTTAATTATCCAATAACTGTTCCATGGGTGCACTCAATGCACTATGTATATGTAGGTAGCTCCTTGGATATACAAGTATCTCAGAAGGATGCCATGATAAAGGGGAGATATGATAGGTATTTAAAAAATTTTAAAGTGGTAATAGTTTATTTTTTCACTTTTTTAATATTTATAATGAATATAAAACATATATGTCTTATACACTACTTATATCTTTATCCATTACCTATGTATATAGTCTTTTACCATTAAAATGCACTTACAGGTGCCCTCATGGAGAATATCATATTGAGACGAGTGTCTGAGTTAACCAATTTATTGATGGTTAAATAATTAAATTTTTAATTTTTAAAAAAAATCCAAACTTCATTGAAACTAATAAACCATGCATATTACTTACAATTTCCCCACTACCTGTATATGAAATATGTACTTACAGGTGGGATTCATAGAGCCTTGAAGGTACTTGTATAGAATTTGGGAGCATGGTAGGTTGTACTTAAAATAATATAATTTTTGAAATTTAAATTAAAACCTATTTGAAGCATAAAATAGTAAAGTGAAGGTGTAACTACCTTTAAGCACAAGATGACTAAGTTCAGGGAGATTATCTCAAAAAAGTGAAAATAGAGGTCCAGGGGCATTTTGTGAATAACATATAACATCATTACCAAACCTATTAACGAATAATAATGTGGTTTTAGTGTATTATACACATAATATAAGGATTATAAAAAAAATTAAGGGTAGAAGAGTAGTGGAAGGCAGTATTTGAGCTCCTCAAAATTTCCCTTTAAACACTAAATTCCTTCAGTATCATCAACAAGTCTAAGCTATAGGAAACCTCTTCATCCAAAATTTACAAAAATAGGATATTACAATATGATGTGATGGTTAAAAATGTTTTAATATAACATTTTTCATCTAAATGATCACTTAAATAGGGTGATATACTCAGTTTCAACCCTATTTACACCTACAAGTATCCTTTCACAAAGAGATACACACTTACAATTGACTTTAATAGCACATAGTCCAAGATGGATTTTTGAGATGGAATAACCAAGGCTGGTATATGAGGGATATTTTAAAATGGTTCATGATATTTAATAATTAATTTTTACACTTGAATATAATAATATCCACCTATTGTGTTTCACCTTTCCCAATATAGTTGACTATGTTTGACCATATGAGGCAGTGGGTTGAGGAGTGAAGTGTGAGGATTACCAATTCATAGAGATGACTCCAAATTATCCTATGGAAATTTATAATTATTTTAATAGGATATAATTTCATCAAAATAATTTTTGTCAAGATGGAGGCATGAACACCTACAGGTGGACCCTTGTTTTGCAAGATACATAGTCAGTTGACTAAGTGGGATAGTGAGTTTGAGCAAAATAGTTGGAACCATATCAAGGCATGAAAATGAATTTTATTGGAATGGAAATGATTTTTTGTGGTAAATAATACCTTTTTAAAGTATTTAATCACTATACCCTAGGTCTAATTCATGTAAATAACACCAATAAGAGCTCTAAACAAATAAAACACAATCAAAGGAAGCACTCAATCCTGACTAGGTAGAAATTATGAGGGGTACATGAAAGGTAAAAGTAATGAATATATATTTTAACACATCCATAGTTATCATTAAAATATTTATATATTATTTAAAATATAAATCAAGCATAGTGGAGGGGCTTTAATACATCATACACAGTTCACACCAAAACATTGTGCATAGTCCCCCTTTTTGCATAGTTTGTCTTGAGTTTTGTTCAAGTTGGGTGGTCTATTGATAAGATAAAAAGTTAAATTTTGTTATATATCATATTTAAAACTCATATAAGCCTATAAAACATCCAAATTGTCTAATTAAATAGGGGAATTATCCTTGATTTTGTCTCAGATAGAGGGTATATCCCTTTGTATGAAAACCCTATATGTTTGGAAAATAGATATGAAAGGAGGGACCAGAGGATATAGAGAAATTTAAATGAGGTTTTTAATATTTAAAAATACCTAAGGAAATATGAGGAACATCTCAAATAATAATTAATCTAAACAAGGTGGTCTAGACCACAAAGGTTATAGGGTAGGTTTAGGCCTAGAATCTAAATGAGGGGTTAAATTCCTTTCTGGGTAAGCATTATAACCTATTGGATAATGATTATTAGGCTATTATATATGTTTATAAACTTATAAAATGTATATAAATAATTAATAAACACATTTTTGGCTCAAAGACAGTCCAAGCCTATAGGAAATGGAGAAACAAGTTTGATAGGCTAATTTAAAATGTTCATATCTACCTTGACACCTTTTATGGAGATTCAAGGAGATATGAAAACTTATCATGGGTCATTAAAATCATGTTTGTGTAAATTTTTTTAAATTTTAATCTCCAACCTTCATGAAAAACACTTAAGAGAATAATGAGGTGAAAACACTACTAAAACCTTGGATAAGGACTCTCTTGGAAAAATGAGGTTGGAGGGATATTTAGATGGGTCAGAGTGACCATGAAATTTATTTAACCTTGTATAATACTATCTAATGATACTCCCCATGCTTTTGGACTATACGAAATTGTATTAATGGGGTATAAAATAAGGTTTTCTTGACCTTTTGTGTATTTTAAAGGTTATAAAAGGAGTCTGAAGATGACAATCACATGGAAAGCATTCCTTAACTTAATATAAATCCCCATTATAATTTATTTATGACAAATCCTAGGTACCTCAAAAAATAGCTTCATTCTTAGCCACTCAAAATTGCAATAGTGAGCATGATGGTGATAAGTGTGAAAACTTCAAGTGGATGGATTTTAAAGGTGTGCCTAACCTTTCTAAGGCCATGTAGATAATTTCAAAGTTTCATCTACTCAATCACATGTATTTTCAGGGAAAAATAAATCCAATTTTGAGGCCAAGTGTGATGGGTGACTGAAAGAGGAGTTTTCTTAGAGTGTAAGAAGTGATAGCTCATTTATAGATGATTATAGATGACCAAGACTAAAATGAATGCATGGAGATGCATGTTCACAACCCATACCCATAATTACAATAATAATACCTATCCATACTTAGTTTTTGGATGTTTAAATATGGATAAATCATGAAGGTAATTTTTTGAGCTAGAATGTGAACTTCTATGACACATTTCAAGAGTTTCATGACTTGGGGTGACACTTTCACTTCCTAACCTTGCATGGTTCATTTAAAATATTCTTCTCATGAATATTTAACTTATTTTATCATCTTGATAAGTGTCATTGTGACCTTTGGACTTCTCTCTTCTCCTCTCTCTTTCAAGTTATATAAAAAATAACCATTTTGGCCTTTGTAATTTTTTCCCCACCTAACTATGGTGAATAACTACTCATTTTCATACAATGGATAAACAAATAATACTAATTTTTACCCTTTTTATGAATATTATTAGTGTGTTCATTTTGAATGTTTTATCTTTCATAAGTGACGACTCTTTTTTTGTTAGTATGGTTGTCTCATTCTCTCACCTATTTGTAGTTTGAAAGCTTCTTATTTTAAGTCATGTGAAGTGCCTTATGAGGTGTCAATTTTTAGTGAGTTATCCTACTCACACATTTCCATTTTATGCCTCTCATCTAGTCCTCCTAGCCTAAACATTCATCACAACCTTCACAATAAAACACTGATGTGAGAAGATGCAGATTAGAGAAGTGTATGTTTGATTAGTCCCTTGTTTTCATTTATAACATGTATTTGGTTGATAGTCATAAAATAATTTGGTGTATCACCTCATTTTAGTTTTATGTCTCCCTTTTCCCTCACAAGCATAGGTATAGTAGTGTTCCTACAAGTGGTACATCAAAGGAGCTAGCCCTATATAGAGATTCACCTCATTCTTAGGCTACCCAAAGCCTACAAGTGTTTCAAATATGCCAATTGGATGAGGATATCTGAGGCATCTTCTCAAAGGGTGAAAATATAAGTGATAATAATAACATAAGAACAAGCTAATGTAAATCCAAGAGATAATAATAACATAAGAATAAGCTACCATGATGTAACATGAAGAAGAAAAGACATGATAGATGGTTAATAAGAAGGCTCATAAGGTATAAAGGAAGAATTAAAATGAAGAGGAAAAAAATAAGGATATCTAGGAGGAAAAATAGTGAAATAAACAATCAAAAAAGGTGAAACACAAGAAAAAGGGCCAAGGAAGTTGAGGCAAAAAATAAAATGGACAAAGAAGTGGAAGTGAAGAACCAATAAGAATAATAAGTTTTGAGGAATAAATAATAAAAATCATAGAAAAAAGTTCAATAAAATAATGATGAAGCTAAGGCCATAGCAAAAGTAAAATAAGAGGAAAAGTTAAAAGAAACGTTGAAAATTAAAGAGGATCAAGAAAATAAGTAGGCTTATGAATAGAAATACAAGAGTAAGGTTGAGGTAGATTCTAAAACTAAGGCTAAGGCAAGTTCCAAAGCTAAGGCTGAGGCAAATGCCAAATCTTGGGGAAAGGTATATGCTAATGTCAAGGTGGATACATAGTCCAAATCAAACATAGAATCCAAATCCAAATCCAAGGAAATTGTTGAGTGTAAGACTAAATATTAGAGCACAACTCAAAATCTAATTGAGACTACTATGATGGTGGGGATCTTGGAGACCCAACATCTATATTCCACATCACATGGCTCATATTATGCTCAAGGGGGTGTGTTAGAGGAAACATCAAAACACATGAATTATATCTCTATCTAATATTTATTAGATATTTATCATTGTCCATGTATTAAAAAATATTTTATATACCTATGGTACATATTAATAAATCACCTATGGTGTCTACATCTTCAATTTTAGCCTTGGATGTGTCATAACTATCCCCATCTAATAAAATTAAGAGATCAACTAATTTTCAGGATGTTATCATGTAGAAGTTATTAGCCTTAGAATATGAGGTGTTACAAATTAGAGAGGAAAATATATATCTCAACCTTTACCTCACCAAATATCATTAGTTGATTGATACTACATGTCCTACCTTAGTTACTCAAGGTTTGGGTGACCAAGTTAGGTAAGAAGAAAATTATCTCATAATCCTTCTTTCTTGACTCAAAAAATATTGGCATGTTATGTATAATATAAAGACACTTCACACATAAGTCTAGAACCTCAAAGTTGAGACAAAGGCTATTTTTGATCTCCTGGAGGAATATGAACAAGTTCATGGCACTACTACACACTAAACTAAAAAAAGTTCAAAATATGCTCAATTAGAAGAAATAATTATCTAAAACATGGAAGGTGGCCACACCAAACTTAAAAAAGGTGGAGAAAGAAAAAAACTACCATGGATGACTAGTCTACTACTGTAGATACACTAGACATCACACTCAAGAAATCTCTCAAATCTAGAGATAATGTTATTCTAAATCTACAGATTTAGAAGAACAAAATTTTATGCAATACCTTTGATATTATTCAAATGAGGTGACACACAAATAAGATGGAGGAGTTCATCCATGAAATTTAAGTGAAATCATCTAATTCATGAGATATGCTACTAGATATAAAAGATGAATATAACTAATGTTTGGTTGAGTGGCAAGTGTCACTATGCACTAGAATAAACATGGTCAGAGAATATATCACATATTAGACATTGTTTAAAAAGAACATATCTTATTTGGATGTCTCTAATTCATATATCATCGTAGAGACTTAATTTTTTCCTCTAAATTAGTTACAATAGGAAATCCATCAAAGAAAGGTTAGAGATTTATATCCTACACTTTAGCCTCAAATATAGCCTCCACCACTAGATTATATAGAAATAATTTTTTCTTAAAAACCACAATTAAAATCATCTACATAGCCTCCTCTAGTTTAAAAAAATTATATGTTTCCACCACTAGTATAGGTACTACACACACTTTAATTTTACAATTTTGAAGAATGTTTTAGTAGGAAGAGATTGAACATTAGGAGTGGGGCAAGGTTTATTGAAAACCCCTAGAGGGTGGCCACATAGTTATGCTAATCTATTAAAAACATGAAAGGGTGTTATATTATTATTCTACATATTTTAAAAATTTAAAGTATGGATAAGTAGTGTGCAAGGGGTACAAATTGATAAATGACTCCTTGAGAAATTCCTGTAACTTATGTTTCTAGTCTAATTCCTTACTATAGGCATACTTTTTAGCTCTATCATAAGGCATACTTCCTATGACTTTGTCTCAAGATGAGATAATTTTTTAAGTATAGGAAAGTGTTGGTAGTAAATAGGGATTCAAAATCATAGGGTATAATTAATAGACACATGTGACTCACACTAATTTATTTTTTGTATCTATTTTTTATGTATTCAGTACCTAAAATCATGTGAAGGTTCTTAAAAATGTGAAAAGTATTTCTTTTCTTTATAGCAAAATGGGGGGAATATGAAGTGACAACTCCTTATAAAATCTATATATATATATATATATATATATATGTATATATATATATGTATATATATATATATATGTATATATATATATATATATATGTATATATATATATGTATATATATATGTATGTATATATATATACATATATATATATATGTATATATATATACATACATATATATATATATATATATATATACATATGTATATATATATATATGTATATATATATATATATATATATATATATATCACTCATTTTTATTATAAAATAGTTTTGATGTGATACAGATTAACATGAAGTTATGAAATAGTTTCTCTTGAAGTGTATTTTATCATTGTTCTATAGATATTAAGTCTAAATTTCATACATAAATAAATATTATTTATCTAATGAATGGCTAGGTTTAGTATGAGATTATTATTTTTGTATACTTCTATTACACTTCACACAATTGTCCTTGTATTAATATGTTTTGATGGGTTTTTTAGGAACCTATGCTAACACTTAATGTCATGTAATACCTATCTAGGATTTGCTAGAGTAGAAATTTGTTCTCTTCAATCTATAAAAAAATCACTGATTAAGTGGATATTCAAGGATAGGTACCCATGTAAAGTTATAAATTTATTATAAATTATTTAAATAGGTTTAACCTTTTAGCTTTATCAACTAATATTTATTATGTAAGAGCAATAATCTTTGGTCATAGAGGTTATTCATTTTGAATACCATGAACTATGTTAACCTCATTAATGAAAAATGTACATCAAATGTATGTGTAATGTACAAGGTATTTCATGAAGTTTTTGAATTCAAGGATGTCACATTAACATATTGAAGACTCTTTCACTCATTAAGATTATAAAATTGTTGGCCACATGTGTTGGACCAACTTTTAGTGCTAATGTGATCTCACCAATAGAATTTTGAACATGTCCATTCAATCCCTTAATTAATATTTTTGTATAAATTATATCCTTATATGTTTATCCAAAATTTAAAATAATTATGATAGTGCACATATTGACACTTGAAACATTATCAATCATAACACTTTTTATAGGCATCATGATGATCAATGTATTCTCAATGGATAAAGAGTGAAAATAAAAATCATCATCTACTATCTTATGTTCTATGAATGTAATAAATAGTCTAAATGACCCCAAAATATGATATGTACCAATAATTCCAATCAAAGGATGTTGTGCCTATGTCTAAGGATGATAATAAATTGGTGGAGGATGTGCATTTTATGTATGGTGTACCTCTTATGTATTTGTTATTTATTGACATGTATGGCTAAATAAGGGATTAATGAGTGTATTCATTATTATATTCTTGTTTGGTTATGCCTTTATACTTTGGTATATGTACCCACATCAATTATGTTATCATATATCAAATCTTATATATTATGTCTCAAACTAATGCATTTGTCCTTATTATTCCCTATTATTCTATGAAAATGAAAAAAAGTATTTTCCCTTTTGGTTATAATAGGGTTTTAGTATATTAATAGCTTATGGAGTAAAAACCATTAATTATGTTTCAAGTAACATATACCACATAATATGTGGTATATTTTATGCACTATTATCTTGTATTCTAATATTTGGTTCTATATCAATTAATTCAACATTATATACTAGAAATTTCCAAAGGTAAGCTATCCATACATGTAATGGATTGGTATATGTAATGTGCCTCTTGATTTACTCTCTAGTAATGATATATTTTAAAAATATATTAGCCATGAAACACTTGATAAAGTAGCATTTTGTGTATAAATTATATTTTAATAAGTATCCTTACCTTTATCAATATCTAAAATCATTATTTGTTCTTTAATTTTTGCTATTTAGAATTATTTCATTTAAAAATATCCATATATTCATCTATTCCAAATGGTGTAAAACTCAAACAACATAAATAATCATTAGTTTTAATTATTATTTCATTTGTATCATTGTTATAACTAGCATTAGATTCATCACTAATTTTTTCCACATACAAAATTCATGTCTTTTGAATTTATTAATAAACATAATTCATTTACATCTTATTTTTATACCTTTTTTAGGTGAATGTTATTATTCTAAAATGTCTATATACTATATCTTTTTATTATTTTTAATATATTCACTAACCTCATTTATATGTATTTATTCTATATTTATGATCTTTGGTAGTGTCACTATAGTATATTGATGTGATTTTAATTGTGATTTATCCTTAATAGTAATTCTATAATTTTTCAATAAATGAATGGTTGATTATCAATAGGAAATGTGTATAAATATCCATTATGTAAAAATTTTATACACCAGTATAAATTATAAGTTATAACTTCCATTTCATGTATCCATGGCCTAACCAATAGTAAATTATAGTGAAAATTATTAGGCATTAATTGAAATTAAGTTGATAATATTTTGGGCCCTAACTTTATATCCAAAGTGATAGAACCCAAAGCTTGACAAGTCACATTATCAAATCCAAGGATATTATTAAATGTATTTTAATATAATCCATATTAATACCCTTTATCTATAATAATGTAATATTATAAATATTCAAATCTGAACCATTATCTATCAAGATACTTTTGATAGCTATAAATTTTATTTGAACTTATATAAACAAAAGAAGATTCTTATCAATAGTAGACTAAGTAGGCAAATCATCAATAAAATTATTTACAACAAATGAAAAGAATGGATTTATGTCACGTGAATATATGTATGGTTCACTGCTTGATACAAAATGCCTTGAAGACATTAGCTTTCTTAAGCAATTATAACATAGAATATTAGATGATGTATTCCTTAGCTAATCAAAAATATCATACCAATTACATTTATTCATTGGTAGCATTGTATTTTGTTTGGGATGAAGATTTAATCCTTTAGTTCATTATTCTTTCCTTGCATGATGGAGTACCTAACCTCATCTTATGAGAACAACTTAGAATATAGAATATGCTATAAGGCTAGGTAAAATATTAGAAGTGGGATATGAGCTAAGATATTTGGGAGGTCTAGGGGAAATAGGAAAAAAATTAACTATTTGAGCCTTCCAAGATATAGTATCAATAGGTGGTAATTCAAAATTATTTTTGTAATAATAAGAATCTAGGAGAGCTCAAAAAAAAATTCATTATGTTGCTTGATTTATATTGAATTTTATTTATTCCATTAAGTTATGAATCCATGAAATTATATGAAACTAAATTATTTTACATGTTATGGGAAAAAAACATATAAACAACACCAAGAAACTTTGAACTAATAAATAATAGATATAATTGGTCATTATAATCAAGATTAGTAGAAAATTCAAAATATAAGATCTAAAATCCCAACAAAAATGTCAATAATGATGGAATGAAACCCTAGGGTAATCTATGGCTTTCAATTATCTATAAGGATGTGGGTTTACTAGTATTTTTTTATGAAATTTTTTATTAAGACGTGTTAATGTAATTAAGAAAAAGTACTGAGTAAGTCAAAATAAATAAGATTTACAATAATCACACATAAATTGATTATAAATTTGTTAGTTTTATAAATATGATAAAAGTGGAAAGTGCTATGAAATAAATCACTTAGATAGAACTTAGGAATATATTATTAAAATAGTAATTTTAAGACTATGTGATGTTTTTGTGAATTAGGAATAAGGATTTCCATTATCCTAGGATAATGTCATATTATTTTGATTTTCTCAGTCTACCTTGATATTTATAGGCTGTAGCTTTGTCCTTTAGGTTTTCTAACCTCTATGTAAATTTTGAGAGATGTGGCTTCACCTATAGGTTATTTATGTCTATTCAAATGCATTTGATTCACTAAAAGATCTGTTATGTGCTTTCTTCTTCACTATAACCTTATCACAATGATAAGATGTAATAAATATTATAAAATGGGGAAAACATGCAAGGGGATGGGTTTTTAATTTATACCAACACCTCGTGTTGAGCACTACTTACATTAAAATACTCCAAAGAATGATCAAAATATATTTAGTTATCCCATGCTATGGTGGTGTGTGTATAATATTGGTGAAATTTTATATGATAATGTAGTTTTGGTATAATTATATGTTCAAATAAATGACTTATGACCTTGTTCTTATATTTTGACCCAAATTAGAGCTTCTTAGGTTATAAGGATTTATAATTGGGATGAATTTGTACTTTATTATCAATGCTTAGTTAGATATAGTTGTTATTTTTAATAAAAATAACTTCTTGTCATCTAGTGAAAAAATGGGTAGAAAATGTGTTTATATAGTGAACTTTTGGGATTTCCAAAAATTGGGCTAAAAAAATGTGTGGAATGACCCACTAAGATGAATTTAAATTTATTAAACTAGTTATTAATTAGTGGGTAGATGAAACTGATAATTTTATACATGATTGACATGTAGGACTATCCTAAAGGAACGATCTCATCTAAAGAAAAAAGACAATCAAAATGGTGGTATAATTAGTTAAGTAATGATTCTAGGTTACTTGGAATCATAAATAAGATAGTTTATTATTATATTTGCTTGAGATAAAAGGAAATAGAATAATAGTTTGAAATTATTTAGTTGATTATAGGTTAAGTGTGCATAAGGAGTGGTCACAAATGCATTGTTTCAACATTAAATGTTAATTTTAGTGTCTACAGGTGTTTATGAATAGGCAAGTGTTGATTACTTGAGTCTTAACATGCAAATAAAAAATTGAAAGGCCAATATGCATAGGTAAGATAAATTTCATAATCATAAATATGATAAAGATATGAATCTTTGAAAAGATTTCAAAATCCCAAAGAGTGTACATAATAATAAAATATAATAAAGAACCATAAAACAATAATGGTTGATGAAAGAAATCAAATGAGTATAGAAAGAAAGATATATATGATGGACATTTTTTAGTAAGGATTAGTTTAATCCCTAGATCTTAACATGCAAATCAAAAACTAAAAACCAAGAGGTGTAAAAATGAAAAAAAAACCCTAAGTATTGAACATAGATAATAGAGATAATCTGAAATAAACCCAAAGAGCTAGGAAAATTAGGGCTAACTTGAAACGTAAGAGAGTAAAGATATAACCTATAATAAATGTTAAATCAAAATAATACAAACTAAGTTTACTAATGCAAGTAATATGTATAGGAAATGTAAAATATAAATAGAAGGGAAAAAATAATAACATATGTTAGTAAAAATACTTCTTCAATAACTGAGCATTGGTTGGTTCCTTGAAGATATGTCATTCACTTCTAAAATATAAAGGTGATAGGTCCACGCATGTATTTGGAAATGTAATTACCCCACCACTTTTGTGAAAACTTTCCTTCTTTGTTTTGGGTGTAATTTAGTTTCAACATTGAGTCTACAACATCAAGAGTATGAATATTTACTTTATTATTATGTTGCATAGCGATAAGAATTTTGTTTCGATAATTATGATAAAGAGAATTCATCTATCATTCATAAAATAAGTATAAATAATTAAGGTGGGATTAATGATTCCCCTCATCAGGGATGATATCATGAAGAGAATACATAGATAAAGTAACACCAATTTTAGTGGAAAGATGGTTTTGGCATCCTAAATTAAATATATTGGATTTTCCCTAGTGGAATTACAAACACTAGTATGATAGACCCAAAGTGGAAGATAATTTTAAATATTATAGTCCAAATGAGAATATTGAATATTATTTTTTAATATCTTGTTAAGGATTTTACTAGTGAATTCATATTCTCTATTGCATCGAGGGTGATAAGTTATGGAAATTTTGTTTGTAATTTTTATTTTCACACGAAGCTGGTTCATGTACTTATTTTCTAAATTCCTAACATTTTTAGATATGATGGTGTGATGAACCCAAAAAATATATATGATCTAAATAATAACTAATTTTTAAATGGTGGCTCCATTAACATTTAAGAGTGGCATAACTTCTACCCACTTAGTAAATTACTTGGTGGTATTAATAATGAATACATCACTATCTTAAATTCAAGGTGACATGTTGATGAGATCTAATATACACATATATAATGGATAAGAAGATTCAAGAGTATAAAGGTCAACCTAAAAATAATTAATAATATCATCATGGACCTTGTAATGATTACATTTATTTACAAAATATTTGTCATGATTTTTAAGGGTAGGCCAATAGTAATCCAAACATAGGAATTTACATATTATAACACGTCTACTATAGTGCCCACCATGTGATTAATAAATAAGATAAGGAAATTATTCTTAAGTATCACAATATATTAGGGTGATTTATAAATTAAAATAAAAAAATAGATTATGAATAAGGATTAATTAAAAGGATTGCTTATATAATCTATTATTTTCATTAATATTGTTGTATAGCATCACAAGGTAGTTTGAGATGTTTGAAAGATCATTATAGGAATTTTTTTTTGTTTGGTTTGGGTGTTTGAAAGATGTTTTGGTGTCTTGTGTGAAATAGAAGGTTGGTAAATGTGGATAAATGGTACTATAAGTTAATATGAGTGTATTTATAGGTGTATTAATGTGAATAACATGTAAAATGAGAAATATAAACCAAGAAAAAAGAAAATAAAAATGCCACCATACATGGAAAATGGCTTGGAGAGAGTTTTCTTTGCATGTTTTGGCATCTTAAAAGGAAAAATGCATGTAAGTTAAGTTAGTGTGTGGTATGAGAGTATGAGGATAGGATAAATTTTAATAAACATGGATTATACTTTAAAAAATAAAATAAATCTCAATAATTAAAGAAGCTCTACTGTAGACACCGAAATCGTGTCGACTCCCCTGGTCATTCCCCGTCTTATCCTTCTTCGCCTATTGAACCCTTGCCGATCACTTGTTTCACCAACCTTGACCCTGGCAGCATGTAAAGAGGAGCACAGAGCAAAAGGTAGACTCTATCCCCATTATGCATCTGCCGACGTCGGTCTTTACCCGACCGATGTCGCCGACGTCGGTCACCTATCGGCCGACGTCGGCAATCCTGCCGACGTCGGTCACCTTCCCCTTGTCCGTTATCAGTTACCATTCAGTTTCCTGAAACGGTTGATGAACCGTTTCTGGAACCATCCCCGTCCCCCACCTTCATCAACCTCCGCCAGCCATTCGAACCGAATCCCCGAACGCTATCCAACCATTAGAAACGCTGAGCAACCAACCTGCAAATTCCTCCACCAACCTGCGAACTCCGAGCAATCATCGACACTACGACATCAACTAATCTGCACACCATGGCTTTCATCGGGTCTTCTACCAGGTAAGTCTTTATTTTGTTTATTTCATTTTCTTTTCTTAGTTATTATTTATTTTCTATCTTCCCAACTGTTCAAACTCCTCAGACTCTGTCTAAACCTTGTCCCTGTCCTTATCAAACCCTGTCTCGACTCTGTCTAAACCTCATCCCTATCCTTATCAAACCCTACCCTGACCATATCAGACCCTGTCCCGACTGTTCAGACCTATCCCGACTCTGTTCAAACCCCCCAGACTCTCCCTGAACCTGTCCCGAACCTTTTCCCAGAACCTGCCCCTACCGACGCCGGTCACTGCCCCGACCGACGACGGCACCTCAACCGACGTCGACACCTTACTTAACCGACGCCGGCACCACAGAGACTGATGCCGGCGACTGTGCAGAACAGTGCCGCATATCAGGTATGCCTTTTATTTTCTGTCATTTATTTCTGTCATTATCATCTACTTTCGTCCAATATTTTGCTCTTTTTTATCAGTGGGTTGATATCCTTCTAGGGAGTCTTCGTACTTCCGGGATTGGGCGTTCGCCTGACAGCCCACCATATCTCTTATTAATGTTTTTCCGTGTTCAGCCTTTTCTTCGCAGGTGTCATTCCTCCACAGCAAAAGAGGAGAATCTTTCAACGTCTAATTTCGGTGCGCACGACTATATCAGGTACTTCTAGCCTTAACCATCTTTTAGTTTCTTATTTCTTCTTTTGAATGTAGAAAGCAATTTTGCATAGAAACATTCTGGCACGCTCGGTGGGACCCTAGGTCCTCCTTGGGTTCTTTCTTTCTTTCGTTCATTTAGGTGCATTAGGTTTCTTCCTTTTCGCCTCCTTTCGTCTCTTCTTAAACGACATCATAAGCAGAACTAAAACGAACACTTCTTTCTTTCTTGCATTTCTAGACTAGCTAAAACTCATACTCTTCGACTCTTTCTCCATTCGTCTTCATACGAACAAACATTTCAACTTGGACATTAAAACACTTTGCATTCATCTCTGTTTGCCTGCATCTTTTAGACCACACATAGTAATTAAATCGCATATTGAATTAATCTAGATCACTTGATGTTACACGACCAAACCACCTGCACAAAACAAACATAAAACTTACCTGAGACAAGGTCCGACTGGGATTTCATCCCCCAGTGGATACCTTACCCGTCCCGGTGACCCTACTTGGATTTCATCACCAAGGGGGAAGCCCACTCCGTTCTCTGGCGGAGTCTAATCTCTAGGTGAGGTATATCTTGGCTAAGCGAGACCAGCTAACCACTGGAATCGTGAAGTGAGGGGAGCTTGCTCCTTAGCACCAGGCCACGTACCAAACCCTAACACAGATATTTGAGCGCCTTAACAAAACCCGAAACCATCCATAGACCGCCTTCTTCTAGGACCCTTCTTACAACCAACCTTCCTCTACATACATTCTAAGGCATAAGCCACTATAATCCTAATAATTTACTTTTAGGGTTTTAGGATCTGCTTCTGTCTTCATCTTCTTTTTAGTTCTTATCTGCTTGTTTGATCTTGTGAGGACGTTCTTTCTTGCCTTGAATGGTTCTGACACCTAGTCAAACCAAGGCTCTTCTTGACCACGCTAGCCATCAATCACTTTCACCTATCCCGCCTACAACCAATCATATAATGGAGTTCTACTCGAAGACCGAAAGAATTCCTACTAGACTATCTCCAACCCAGACGCCTATCATCTCAGAAGGGGACCAAGACTTTGCAAGATTCTTGGACCTCAATATCGCAGCCCTCCAAAACTATCTCGCAAGAAAACCAATGCGGGACCTTTCGGACGACGTGGCGACGACATCCACACCATTCGCCACCCAACCTTTTATGACTCAACCTTTTGCCTCAACCATTAACCCGACCATGGACTATACGCAAAGTTCGGCCTCCTCGTCTATTTTTAGACCAACCTCCACTGGGGTTTCATTACCCCCTCAACCACCTGCAATTCAACCAAGTTCTACATCATATCAGAACTTGATTGCCTCGACCCCACACACTCTTGCGCCTATGTATGCAGGAGTGCCTACCTCGCCCTTTGTCAATGCCGTCACACAACCTCCTTTGACGGTATCTAGTCAGCCTACGCCTTTTACCTTCATAACCCAACCACCTTTAGCCTCTACTTCTGCCCCTGCGACTAGTCATCCATACATTGTACAACCGGCTATGTCGCACGCCTCTTCTAACCTCTTTCAAGTGCCTTACAACCTAGGGGGCGCTCAACCCACCAATCTATCAGCAGACGTCATCAAGATGCTGATGGATAAAATGTCCCGTCTCGAAGCTTCTATCTCCGGTTCAAGCAATACTTTGTCATATGAACAAGTTTGCAGCGAGCCCATCCATCCTTCTGTCCCTATCCGACCATACCCTAACCATTGGGAGCTTCCTAAATTTACTCGCTTTCAGAGTAAGGAAGACCCACAACAACATCTAAAGGCATTCAGACATGCCTGTTACCTTATCGCCCACGACGATGCGTTACTTCTACGCACGTTTCCTATGTCCCTTTCTGGCCCTGCCCTTGACTGGTATAGTTCTCTTGCCAGACATTCTATCTTTTCATTCGTCCAACTCGCCCAACTATTCATTGACCATTTCTCAATCAATATCACTAAACAAGTTTCGATCACAGACCTTTACTCCATCAGGCAATTTGACGACGAATCAATCGTCGACTTTGTCGCTCGTTGGAGAAGCTTGATTAATCAGCTCTCCTTCTCCTTGCCTCAACCTGAGCTCATTGAGCTCTTTTATCGAGCATGTGTCAGTCACATCTCGTCCACCTTGCGGGTTCAAACATTCCACACTTTCGACGAGGTCTTCACCATGGCCCGAAAGCTTGAACTCCGTGCCATTGAAGAAGATAAGGTCAAATTGTGTAACACTAACACAATAACCAATGACCATTCTTCTTCCAGACCTTCTTTTGCCCACTCTCAATCCAAGGAGTCGGCAAACACTGTCATCTTTAGACCATCATCTTCAACAATAACCAACCGATCATCATCTTCAACATTAGACTACATCAATAAACATTTTCAACGTCAATCCATACAGCGTCAATTCATACAGCGTCAATTCACTCCAATTAGGGAGTCATATGCCTCTGTCTTGGATAAACTCGACAAGGGGGATCTTATTTTAGATAACCCGAATGCACCGCCCAACCAAAACCTTAACATCTTCAAGCAACCCCTTTCTAATCACCCGCCTACTCAAGACAACGTCCAAACCATAACTAATGACCCTCAAGACCATGATATACACACGGTCGACACTATCTTTTCTCTTATCCCTGACCAACCTCTTTCATAGGTGGAAGACCTTTCTTCCCCTATACCTCCTCCACGTGGCGAAGAACTTTCTTCTCCCACTTGTCCTCCAGCGACTTCTCCTATATTGGAGGACGCTTTGACCACATCAACACCAGCTGCCTCGCCTTTATCATCCATAGACGATCATACCTTTTTGACTCCCCAACCATACACAGAAGCCATGACTACTCCAGAGCTCTTTCCACTTAAAGAGCCCACACCTTCAATCCCTTCTCTATTGAGAGAAAAACCATCCACATCTAAGTCCAAACCCGCGCAGGCGTCCATCATGCCCAAAGAGATTAAACCTCTTGGTGTTCGCCCCACATCTAATCTTACCTCGCACAAAGGTGGCCCTCAACCCAAACCAAAGAAGGCTACTAAACCACACCAGAGGCCTCCTCCCCTATCTTCGTCATTACCTTCAATCTTGGGCCCACATCCGTCTACTTTACTCGGAGTGCTTCTCACTCCCATACTTCACAGAGGCGCGTCACCTCCATTATTCTATCAACCCGTCAGACTTATACCTCCTTCAAACCATCGACCAACGCCTCTTACGCCTCCCAAACCAATGTCACCAACCCTCTCTGCAATAAAACATCCCGACCCGTTAGCAGGTTCATATGCCTTGCTCTTATGGCAATTGTTGCAGTCCTCTCGTCTCTATCTCCCGCCTCTTAGACCATATCACTCTCTCAGACCAAAACCACCATGGTTCGATGACACTTGCATTTGTGCATATCATCGCACGCCTGGGCACGACACGGAGCATTGTCATGCCCTCAAGGTCATCGTTCACCAATGTCTGGAGAATGACATCTCTCTTCTCGACCACGTTATCAACAAACCTTCAACACCACCCCACTCATCAACTCTCGGATCAAGGCCATCTTGGTTCGACAACTCTACATTCTGTCATTATCATCACACTCCGGGACATGACACCGAGCGTTGTTGCGCTCTTAAAGCTGTCATTCGTCACCACCAGAAAAAGGACACCCTTCTCACCAAGGATCCTCTTGACCACCCCTTTGACACATTATCAACACCAACCCATACCTCTCCAACCTCGTCATCTAAATCGGGATCTCCACGCCAGACTAGGGTCCCTTCGCTGCCTTTAACCCCTTTATTCAACATCAACACAGTCCATTTGACCACTAAACCTCAATCAACCTTAACTAATCTGTCAAACATTCTCCCTAACCGCTGGGAGAATTCAACCTTCATCCAAACCTTGACCAATCTTTCAACACAGTCTCGACCACATATCAATCACTCTGTCAACTTAGCCTCAACCAAACTAGCAACCAAACATTTAACCCAACCTCAACCAAACATTCGACCCAACCAAAGACCAAATACCAACCAATCAACCCTCGACCAACCATTGACCACCTATCAAATGACCAAATCTCAACCAAACATTGACCCAACCTTTTTATCAAAACATTCAACCAGTCTCGATCAATCAACAACCATATCAACCAATCCACTCATCAATCAACACCTGACCATTCTGGAAAGAGGCAAATGGGGCAAGTTTGCTCCTAATTGGCTCGGACCCTTTATTATCACGCACAAGTATGGATCAGGGACTTACCGTCTGTCTTCTCTTGATGGACGCCCAGAACCTGAACCTCTTAATGCGTTGCATCTGTGACCGTTCTACTGCTAGTCGAGTATTCGTCCACTTGACACTTAACCTGAGCTCATCCCTTGAGCAATCCCCGTCCTCTTCATCCTACTTCCTTTCAACCCTATTCCTCTTAACAACTCCTATAACCCTTTTATGATGTATGGATGCTTTGTCCTAATAAAAGGGAGCCCTTGACCTTCTACAGTCTTGTCCATGACTCACATTTCTATCAAAACAAATCAAGATGTCAAAACATATCCATGGTCACTATATCCATATCAAAATCAAAAAAATAGACTGCTCCCTCGAAGGACAGCTGTACTATCATTGCTGTAATAAATAGACTGCTCCCTCGAAGGACAGCTATTCAAAAGCCTTTATATTAAACAAAAATCTAGACCACTCCCTCGAAGGATGGCTATGACTACTCTGGCAATAAACAACAACTTATTTTAGAAGCTTCCCGCATTGATCAGCTTCACAACCTGACCACCAAGCAAATGACATCTCTATGCAGGCTTCCCGCATCGATCAGTCTGCCTCTCAAAAAAGAAAAAAAAAAAAAAAAAAAAAAAAAAAAAAATGAGTCACGGACTTGGCTTGTAGTTGTCTCAGGGTCTCCTATAAAAAGGGGCAAAGTTATCTCTGCTCTTAAAACGGGTTACCCTCTTTCCTCCTCCTATTACCTACTCAAGGGACTTCGAGCTCACTTTAATGTCTAAGTGATTCGATTACCGCTCTAACATAACTATGGTCAACGATGTCACGCATGAATGGGGCTCTTGGTTCTCATAACCCCTATCTATGCTATCTTTTTGGTCCTTGTCAATGAAAGAGCAATTTGCCTTTCATCTTCTTCTGCCCTTTGGTCACATCCACCTTCATCACTTGTCGATCAACTCAGCTCAACTCTCTTTTCAGACCATCAACATGACCTTGCCTATTCACCCTAGTTTCTATGGACACCAATACACATGGAAACTATCGACTCGCCACAATTTATGTTCAGCATAAACCAATACTTGCTGAAGCATAAATAGACCTCAATTCATTTTTAGCATACATCCATCACGCAAATGGAATATTGCTAGGGATGAAAAACCCCTCAACCAATGTTGTAGAATACACCATTTGGAAAAGGCTGCAACATCTTTTTTTTTTCCCTCACCATCCCTTTGACCCTTCCTCCCTTCTAGGGAGAACTACATCGGTCTGAGGCCCTATCACCAGGGCTATGTAGGCAGCACTCAGTTGACATGGGGTCTTCTGGGGTTACCTCGGCCGCATCCTCCGCATCCTCGCATCCTTTCGTCCATTCATCCATCCATCGACCACCAACCATTGGAGATCATGCCTATCTCCTCCGACCTTGACCACTTCCAAGACGTTGTTGCCTTGGTTGTTTTTGCATGTATGCTACCTCATGACTGGTTAGCAGAATTGTGCGCAGACCTTTTTGGACCCTCACAAGTATAGGATCGCACACCAGTTGATCCGCACTACTTGTGACTTTTTCGCGTTTCTAGGAGCACTTCCTGAGCCCGAGATACCTGGAACGCGATGACCCATTTGGAGCTTCAGCTTAGATTGAGTGACTCGATCAGCAGATGACTAAATGCTGGGGCCCAGTTACTTCAATTTTGGCACTCCTCGACCCTTGACCTACGACACTTTGGCCTGACCATCTCGTGCAGTGGTATGCACGCAATCACGACCTTTGCAGCGTTCACCCTCACCCCTTTTTCATCCGCTCTTTATCAAATCAGCACCCGATTCCCGGTTCCCTTCCCTCGACTCCTGCTTTGAGGGGGAATACCTCATCCTTACTCGGGGCATTTCGCTTCCTATTTTTGTCTTGCAGTTCATTCGAACAACCAACAAGATGAAATCAACCTTATCCCTCACCTGGGGCACTCACTCCTATTTTTGTCTTGCAGTTCGTCCAAAACAACCAACAAGACAAAAAGGGGCAAATGTAGACACCGAAATCGTGTCGACTCCCCTGGTCATTCCCCGTCTTATCCTTCTTCGCCTATTGAACCCTTGTCGATCACTTGTTTCACCAACCTTGACCCTGGCAGCATGTAAAGAGGAGCACAGAGCAAAAGGTAGACTCTATCCCCATTATGCATCTGCCGACGTCGGTCTTTACCCGACCGATGTCGCCGATGTCGGTCACCTATCGGCCGACGTCGGCAATCCTGCCGACGTCGGTCACCTTCCCCTTGTCCGTTATCAGTTACCATTCGGTTTCCCGAAACGGTTGACGAACCATTTCTGGAACCGTCCCCGTCCCCCGCCTTCATCAACCTCCGCCAGCCATTCGAACCGAATCCCCGAACGCTATCCAACCATTAGAAACGCTGAGCAACCAACCTACAAATTCCTCCACCAACCTGCGAACTCCGAGCAATCATCGACACTACGACATCAACTAATCTGCACACCATGGCTTTCATCGGGTCTTCTACCAGGTAAGTCTTTATTCTGTTTATTTCATTTTCTTTTCTTAGTTATTATTTATTTTCTGTCTTCCCAACTGTTCAAACTCCTCAGACTCTGTCTAAACCTCGTCCCTGTCCTTATCAAACCCTGTCTCGAATCTGTCTAAACCTCGTCCCTATCCTTATCAAACCCTACCCTGACCATATCAGACCCTGTCCCGACTGTTCAGACCTATCCCGACTCTGTTTAAACCCCCCAGACTCTCCCTGAACCTGTCCCGAACCTTTTCCCAGAACCTGCCCCTACCGACGCCGGTCACTACCCCGACCGACGACGGCACCTCAACCAACGTCGGCACCTTACTTAACCGATGTCGGCACCACAGAGACCGATGCCGGCGACTGTGCAGAACAGTGCCGCATATTAGGTACGCCTTTTATTTTCTATCATTTATTTCTGTCATTATCATCTACTTTCGTCCAATATTCTGCTCTTTTTTATCAGTGGGTTGATATCCTTCTAGGGAGTCTTCATACTTTCGGGATCGGGCGTTCGCCTGACAGCCCACCATATCTCTTATTAACGTTTTTCCGTGTTCAGCCTTTTCTTCGCAAGTGTCATTCCTCCACAGCAAAAGAGGAGAATCTTTCAACGTCTGATTTCGGTGCGCACGACTATATCAGGTACTTCTAGCCTTAACCATCTTTTAGTTTCTTATTTCTTCTTTTGAATGTAGAAAGCAATTTTGCATAGAAACATCTACCTTCCTTATGCAATTTTTTTGTTTTAATGATTATATGAATGATGGAATCAATGAATAAAGAATGTTTTTGAGATCATTTATGAAATTAGATAAGTTTTTTGGATTGTGATAAATCATATATATATATATATATATATATATATATTTATTTATTTATTTATTTTTGTTATTTTATCTAAGAATTTTCCTAATAAAATGAGTTCTTTTACATCATAGTCATAAGAAGGAGAAATTGTGTACATAGTCAAGAAGTTCAAGGATTGAAAGGTATGTTTGATTATTGTGAGTGTATATTTGTATTTATTTGAGTCTAATAATTATTATATATTTTTAATTTATGAAATAAAGTCATTTTTAGGCTCATACATCCTTTAGAAGTGAAAGACATAACAAAACCCTTAGACAGTCCTAGAAATACACTCAAAAATTCTATATACTTACTTGTTGGGAGTTTACTGGTATTTATAATGAGAATATAATAGTTTTGTAAGATTAAGGTAGGTATGAAATAACATTTAAAAGTGGTATAAGTTTTTAACAATAATAAAACTCAAGTTATTTAGTTTATAGTGCTTGTTACCCAATCGACACCAGACACAGGGTTAGAAAATAGAAACTAACATAACTTTGTTCTAAATAGAAAAATTTGACAAAAATTTTGTATATTAAATAATTTAATGTTATATAAAGGATTAATTAGTTTTAATATTTTTTTATTAAATTACAATATGATCTCCATGATTGTGGGTGTAAACTAGGCCTAAAGAGACCTAATTGACAAGAAGGGGGTAAGATAAAATGTACATCCAATGAGAGTTAAGAAGATATATTTTATTTGGAGTTATAATAAGATAATTGGTATCTAAATATAGTTTTATTTTATAAATAAACTCTTTACATATTTCAAATCATCTATATTTGCATGAAAATGGGGCTACAAAGAAAGAGACCTTCTGGAAGAAAAGGTGAATTGGGTGAAATTTATTTTTTGGAGGTTTTGATACTTGGTGATATGATGGAAGGGATATATAAATGATCATATCGATTACCTATGATCCCATGTAAGAATACAAAAATATTATAATCATATTTTAGGCTTTTAGTCCTATAATCCTCTATCAATGGATGAGCAAGCTTGAGAAAGAAATAAGAATGAAGTAGTATAAATGGTTTATGTGATGATGATTATTATGTCAATGAGAGATAATATAGGATTTTATAAATTTTGATATTTCTTGAATATATCAAATAATCCTATGGAATCAAAGAGGTTTAGGATCCTAGTGAAGGCAAGAAAGTTCAAGTGTGTCAAGAAAGAAGTAAGTACCTACATGTATGAAAGTAAATTAGAGTTAAATGAAAGGATATATGAAATAAATTAGATTTAGGTGTATGGAAATGAGGTTTTAGGGATTAAAACCTAAATAAAATATAATCCTTAGGAGGATAAACATGATGTTATATAAATTGGGTGATATCTTTATGTCATAATTTTTTTTCAATTAGTGGCAAATTTTATGTGGAAAATAAGAGAATCATCCTTAGGTTATAAGGTAAACATATAATTCATAATTTTAATGAGTAAATATGTATAATTTAATGTTTAATTAAGATTAAGGAGGGATGTTATTGAGGAAAGAGACTCTACAATAAAAAATTGATCTCGTGGGATTAACTCAATGGTGAAAGATAGAATATTTAGTAACAATAGTATTAGGCTCATGATATTCTAGAAGGTTTTAAATTTTGGATTTTTAATCACCAATTATTTAGAAACATATAAATTATTAATCACCTAAATCATATAATAATGAAATGTCTATATTGATGATTATCTACATACCAAGAATGTAAGCCTCATATTTAGCTATGTTATTAGTAACATCTAAGGTCAATCAAACATCTAAATTAATGTTTTTTGCATAAGGATATATAAGGACACATATTTCCCTAACTCCTTGAAGGCACATGATGCCATCAAAGTGGACTATCCAAGTATCCTTGTCAAAATAAATGGTAACCTCAAGTAGTTCTTATAAGGTAGGTGTTGTATATCTTTTAGAGTTAGAATCTAAAATTTCATATCTTTTGAAGGCATGTGTCCCAATATCACATGTTAAATTATTTTTGTTTTCTTTAACATCACTATATTTATCAATGTCATTATTAAAAAGACATCCTCATCTATAAGAGATCTTGAATGTTTCAATGAGCTTGTATAGTTGTGGCAAATTTTTTCTTAGTGATCACTTGGCCTTTGATTTATTTTTGATAAATAATCCTAAGGTCAAATTACATAAACATTACCATCCAATTTTTAATTTAATATCCAAGAAAGGAAGCCTTAGATTAAAAAATGGTGAAGTGGGTTTGAATGGATATTGTATATGTGGTTCGATAAAACATGTAATTTTAAAGTGTTTTGATGGAAAAATAGATTATGAGGTATTCATATCCCACCTTAGGGTAGGGAATATAATAATATATAAAAGTGTGTCTAATGTATTAACTATCATATTATTTTTTGGATGCATCTTATTGTGCAAACATTTCCCTAACTGAGATAAGGGTAAATGACATGTAAAATATGAGATGGAGGTCACCAAAATTTGGTCATAAAGTATTATATTATAGGTATATCATAATTTTTTCATAGGATTGTTTAAAATTATCAATATACTCAAGCTTAACATCTTTATTTAGAAGATATTTTACCTATTGTATACAATAAGCCAACTCAAGAACAAATCTATGGATTTCCCCAAGTTTCCCAAGATAAGTATAGATATTTAGAATGTGTTGAGGTATGGGAATGTCAAGAATAGATTTTATATTAAAAATATAAACATTAAAACCTTTTAGTGGTACCAATAATCCTATAAGTTTTTGGGAGGTAACACCAAAGACACACATATTAGGATTAAGCTTAACGTTTTATATAATAAGGTGGTCAAAGATGATAACTAAGTCATAAAGATGATTTTTATGATGCTATGATTTGGACATAAGGTAATACACATAGGTTTAGACTATTTTTTTAATGATATCATGAAATATGTGAGTCATTTCACATTGGGAAGTTTTCATGAATTTTTAAAGGCTAAAATTCTACATCAATTGTGTGCTACTTAATAGTAAATGTAATTTTATGTTAATATTTATGGGTGATGTGAATATTATTTTAATCCAAAAAAACATCCATGAGGAAATAATATCATATATATCAATGGATTCAAAAATGGTATCTATATAATTTATATGAAAATTCTCCTTAATGCATGTTAAGTTAAGGTTATAAAAAACAATAAAAATGTGATTAACCATAATGAATTTAATATAAATGGGTAATTTATTAGAGACCCATTTAGAGTAATTTATGGGTTTGATACACTTTTAATCTATGATCTTAATGAATTCCTTATGATAAATGGTAGATACCTCAGTAGGAACCTTACATTTTTTTTGGTAAATGGATTTTGTATTTTGATAGGTAATTAAGTTATGTAAAATGATCCTAGGACCAATGGTGATCATATCCTCATATGATGAAGAAAAAGATTCAAAACATATGCCAAAAATAAGCAAAATTTGTGTTTATCTTTAGGGTATAACTCCTTAGATATAAAAAAGGATTAAGGATTTTTGTATGTACCAAAGTTAATTTCTCGAGTTTTCTCAATAAGCATTACCTTTTTGTCCTAGAAATGATATGGTATATGAGGATGCTTTGAAATGGGATAAATATTAATACTAAAATGAGAAAATAAATTAGTAAATCAAGTAAAAGTGTTTTATAAGTGTCCAAACTTGTAATGTTTGTGTGCAATTTGAGATTCTCTTACATGAAGGAGTTCTAAAATGGCTTGTCACTAAGAATCATAGTTAATGGGCCATAATGCTAAACATCAAACTAAAGATTAATACTATTGAATAATTTATGTCAAATTCTAAATAGATATATCTCATATTAGTGGATTTACCATTGAGCATAATTATAAGACCTTGAGACCATGTACTTTAATTTTGTTGTAAAAACATGTCCTAATCGATAGAGTTGTGTATAGTTATAGTCATATGAAATGTCACTTGAGTTCAATGAGTGTTACTTAAGATAACCCATCCATAGCTTAGCCCTAAACCTATCTTAGGGCCTCTTTATACACTTATCCAACTTTGTTTTGGGCTGTTACACATCCTTAAACATTTAAAAGTTAGTCCCTAACCCTCCCCTAGAGATATGCACCCCTAGTGCCTCAATTTATGCCACTTAGACACTAACACTATACTTTGGACACTATCACCCCATCCTACTTTTATAATTAATGTCCCTTACCTAATTACAACCCTAATGAATATATTTTCAATCCCTAAGATACCTAGAATTGGCCTATACCTATTCTAAATCTTGCACAAGCACAAGAGCAATATATATACATGACTTTTATCCCTATATCCACTAGATGTGAATAAGATGAAAAATACACAAACAATCTTAGAACAAGTTATACACAATCAAGTTTATTGATCCCTATTTTGATTTACTTTTACATATAGTCATATTCAACAATCCTAAGCCTATAATACACAAATTTCAAGTACCAATACTCATTAAAATAACTCAAGTGGGTATTCATACTATCATTAACTTGCACATGCACCAAGAACATGGGTAGGATAACTACATTGGGCTTGATCCCTCCTTAGAGTGTTGGTATATAGGCCATTCTCAATATTGTGGGGTGTTGAGGATGTCAATCTTACCTAGATAACATCATACTTTTGATAATTATGATAGTAAAATATTCTAATAGCATGGAGGTATAGGTTTTGATCCTAGATTAGCTCAAAATATTTTACAAATAGTGAACCAAAGCTTATCCATAAAGGCATAGGGAGGTTAACCCAGTCATAGGGATACTTGAAAGATTAGATAGTTTATGCACAAAGTACATTAGTGATAAAATTAGGACATTACCACCCTAGTGATACTATCCAAGATACAATGCTACTATCCAAGATGGTTTATAACACCTAAACCTTATTTTTGACACTTATATATACTTCCATACTAAATTTAGCTTTTATGTCATCTCTCTCAATTAGTTTCCAAACACTTATTTATGTCATTCATTAATATTTTTAGAAATATGAAATCAGGTCAATTCTTTCACAAATTAGTGGGAATATTTATTTCATATCTATACCCTAATATACTATACTCATACCCTTAAACAAACTATGATTTAAAATCCATAATCCTTAAAAAAGTTAAATCATTTAGTGAACATGAGTTGCTTTGAATAGTGCAATAATCCTAACCCTAGGCTAGCTTTAGGTTTTATGTTTCTAGCCTTCTATAACTCAAACTCAAATTTCATATCCTTGCATTTTCTCATTTTTATTTTTATCTAGTCATGATAAAAATGACTGAAGATGTTTATCACTTTCTAATGCAAAGTTTTCTAGTTTCATTTACATGTTTATTTCCTTTCATTTGGAATCAATTCAATGAAGATATAAACACGTATGTACATTTTATCATATATCAATTAAAATATGTTTTATTGTACTTATTACATAAATTTAATACCCTAAAAAACATGTTTCATGTTTCAACGTCATACCTTATGAATAGGAAATAATTTCCTTCTCCTTACTATCTCCATGAGGGTGATACAGGTCCATGTTATCACTAATCTAGAGATGAATCAACCTATACTACTATTACTAAGAACCGTACTTATCATATTCATGCCTTTACCTCTTATCTATAGGGTGTGTACTTACATGTTCAATTAGAAGCAACTATAGTTTGTACTTATGGGACTCTAAGGGATGAAATTATCAATATGAGCAAGCTAATTTTATATTTGAAAAATCAGAATCAGCTATTACATGAAAATATTATAGTATTAAAAAATAACAATACAAAACAAAAGCCTCTAGAGAAAAATAATGTAAATAATGTATATACATCTTCACTTAGTCAATTTATGGCAAGCAATGTTACATATCAAAATAAGAAATCTCAACAAAGTGCATCTACAACTAATAATTCACAAAGTACTCAAAGATCAAGTGAAATTTTAAATCAAATTATTAAATCTAAGATGATCAACCTACCTCCTCTACATCCATTAATGATATCTCTATATATTATACATACCACAGAATGCATATTCATCACACAGATTCATGTTTGGAATTGAAAAAACATATGTAACACATCATTCCTAATAAGGAACCTATACAAGATAAATAATTTAAGAAATCCACAATGATAAAATAACATATTCAAAAATGGTCAAATTCAAAAACATTATAAAAGTGGTTGCCAAATCATAACTCAGAATAATAAAAGGTTCACAAAGCAAAATTAGAGCAAGAAATAGTACAATAAGAACATGTAAATAAAGTAAAAGATACCAATATACCTCTATAAAATGAGGTCCTACTTTTAAGACAATATGGGTTTGGTCAAAAATATCTATAATAATTTAATTATCAAGGTCAAGTGTTGGGAAAACATGCCTAAGGAATCACTACTACTATTCTAAAAGTTGATAATGTTGGTCAATAAGGTTTGGGATTCATAGAACATACTAAGTCAAATCATTCACAAATATAGTTTATCAAGGAAAAATCTCCAAATAGATAGGTAAGGTTACAAGAAGATCAAGAACTTAAGTTTCACATTTAGAATCATCATGAATCTCCCATTCCTCCTTGGGTGCATTGATGGACATCATTTACATCCCATTAGTTAGTCTACATAGATTATTACTTAGATTATATAGTTCATACACATGCTTAAATTTGTTAATCTATCTTAATAACCTTGTGAATGGTATATATAATATACATTTCAAATTTCCAACTTATACTTGGATTATCTTACATTTTGATGTTATGTATGCACATTATATTGGTATACCACATAAATATCATATCTTTTTAGCCTAACATACATCATGTATAGATTTTATTTTAAGGACAATTATTGTATAGGTATAACAACTACCCTCAAAAGAAGGGGAATTAAAAGGTGTTGGTCATAGATATCAAACCATCCAGGATCACTTTGAGAATATTTTTTAGCACACAAACATAGAATATAGAGCACAAAATCAAGGAAACACACATAAAAATAGTTAGACACAAATTAGTTTTAGTTTGAATAGAGTAAAAATAATGACATTAGCACTAAAATTAGGACACATCACCCAAAAACTATTGTCTAAGGTAAATAACTACAATCTATTAGCTATAAAATAGGAAAATCTAGAGTTGATAGAATGACACAGTAGTTACACCCCAAATTTGCATAGTTTCAATCACTGGTTATCATATTTGATTATTTTATTCTTAGATTTACAAAAAATAATACTAGGTTTTCTCATATTAAGGGCATGATGTGTAGAATTATCACTCCTACTTCATTTTCATATATGTAGACATAGATTGTTATAAATCAGCCTAGAATCCATATGCATAGATATAAGAATTAGGGGCATGTGTTTAGCACATTATTTCCACATGATTAGTTTCACACCATCTTATATTAGATGGAATATAAAACTCCATGTTATTCTCTATGGTTTATAATTAGACACCATTTTTTCCAAGTATCTCACCAGGTTGATGCCTTATTCCATCTATAGCAGTTGTCAATTCCATGTAGTCCCTAAGCTACATTCTTGAGTACCTAAGTGGACCCTTGGCCATTTTTAATTTCATATTTTCAAAATGGTACTAGGTACATCATACATATTTATAGTTACATTACACAATTTTAGTTATAAATGCATCTACTACACATAGGTAGATAATGATGGAGTCATAGCTAATTTTAACTTCTTGAGTTGCCTATGTAGGAGGGTTAGATAATCAATTAGTCTAATCTAAGTTATTAATAATATGATATCCATCGAGAAGGGGTGGGAAATGATGGATTATAAACTAGATTATGTTTTTCAAACACTCATATATAAGAATTGAGTAAGCCATCAACTCAATCCAATTTATTCACCATTCGATCACTATCTACACACACAAAATGTTGCTAGGATTTTGCATTAGTTTTCATACCTATTGAGGTGTATTAATTCCTCTCTCTCTCTCTCTCTCTCTCTCTCTCTCTCTCTCTCTCTCTCTCTCTCTCTCTCTCTCTCTCTCTCTCTCTCTCTCTCTCTTTGATTTTGTCTTTTCTCTTGATATATCTTAAGTAAAGATTAATTTATTTCATGTTCATTTTTAAGATACACAATGGATCATGCTTTGTACACTTAGACCCAAATTCATGATCTTCACCTCATAGGTAAGTCTAGGTACACTTCTTTTTCCTTAATCCTAGTCATTCAATTTGATAAATTTTTAGAATAAATGAGGGAAAATGTAGTCATATAAAATGTCACTTGAGTGCAATGAGTGTTACTTAAGACCACCCATCTCTAGCTTATCCATATACATATCTTAAGGGTTTTTTTTAACACTTATCTAGCTTTCATATAGGCCTTTAAACATCTTAGAATCAATCTTAGACCCTCCCCTAGGGATCCAAGTCCTTAGTGCCCCAATTTATGCCACTTAGACACTAGTATTATATTTTGGACACTATTACCAGTGTCCCACTTTCATCATTAACATCATTTTCTTAATTTAAACCCAAAAAAATATATTTTCAATCCATAAGACACCTAAGGTTATCTTAGACCTATTTCAAACCCTGAAAAAGCACCATATTATTATATATACATGAATTTTATCACTATATCTACTAGACAAAAATAAGATGCAAAATACATAAACAAGCTTAGAAGAAGTTGTGCACAATCAAGGTTATTGATCCATATTATGCCCTACTTCTACATATAGTCATCAATAGCCATCCCAAGCTAATAATACATGCATTTCTAGTATCAATATTTATTCAAAGCATTTAAGTTGACATTCATACTATCATGCATTTTCAATTAAACCAAACACTTAGGTGGGAAAACGATATAGGGCTTAATCTCTCCTTGGAGTATTGGTATGTAGTCAAATATCAACATAGAGAGGTGTTGAGGATGTATATCCTACACATATGACATCACATTTTTCCTAATTTTGACATTCAAATACCCTAAAAACATAGTGGTTTAGGGTTTATTACTAAATCAACTCAAAATAATGCACATATTTTGAATCAGAGCTAGTCATAGGTGCACCCACAAAATTAGATAATTCTTACAAAAATAACATTAGCACTAAAATAAGGACATGAGCTACCCAAAACTATTATCCAAGGTATAATTTTATTATCCATGAATCTTTATAACACTTGGACCCTAGTTTTGACACTTAGATGTACTTCCACACTATTTCGTAGCCTCCAAATCATCTATCTCAATTAATTTTTAGATATGTATTTATTTGTGTCATTAATGACTATTTTTATAAATATAAAATAATTTCATTTATTTCAAAATTAATTTGTTATATTTATTACATATATATATATATATATATATATATATATATATATATATATATATATATATATATATATATATATATATATATACCCTAATTTACTATTCTCAGACCCTTTAACAACCTATGATTTAAACTCATTATCCATATAAAAGTTAAATCTATAATATAATTGGGATAAATGGTGTCAAATTGGTTGATATAATTAGTTTAAATAGGTATGGATTTGAATGTATTGAGCTAGTTGATATAACTAGCTAATGTATAAGTATAAAGCTTGATATAGTTAGATTCAAAAGAAAGAGTAATTAACATTATATTGGCACTTTTTGGATCATGGCATTGGAAAAATGAGGGGATTATAATAAAATCATATTGGCACTCTATATTGGTTGGTTGGCATAGTTGGAAAATTATATCTAAAATGTATCGGTGATCTATATAGAATGATAGATAGTAAAATTAAAAATATATAGGTTATTTTAAACTATATCAGGTTATACATTACATTCATAAGGATGAGAATATTTATGAATAATATTAGTTTGGTAAATATTTTTAGGAGAGGAAAATTTATGAACCATATCAAGTTGGTTGATACAATCATAAAAATAAGAAAATCTAGTATTTATATCAAGTTGGTTGAAGCAATTAAAAGGACTAGATTTTTTTAACTATATATGGTTGGTTGATATAGTCAAAAATGTTTTATAACTATAAATATACTAAACAACCCATGGAGTGTTCATAAATGGTGGGTTAATAGGGGAACATAGAATTTAGGTTTAAACTTATCCTCTTCATCACTAGAATCATATTTATAAATATGGAATAAGTGGATATTCTAATTATAATAATGAATCCATGTAATATATTTATGGTAATGAATCACATCCAAGTTCCTTGATTGATCTTTAAAAAATGATTTAATCATTATCATAGGATGGTAAAATATTATAATGATGTATAAGGTGATAATTTTCATTCAAATTATATTTCATAGATATACCAATTTTACTAATGGTACGTTAGGAAAGTGATAAGAGATCTTGAAAGAGTTTGGAAACCTCAAGATCATTGTGTGAAAAATCATATTGATTATAGGTAAATTCATTAGCATTGCAAGGAGATGTGCTCTCAGTATCATTATCAAGAAAGGAACCATCCTATATCATGGAAGGAGAGATATAGGAATCAATTCCACTATGTAATGAGGTAATCGATTAGTGATTTAAATAGATTGATGTTTTGTGGGTTCATCATCCTCAAAGTCATTAAAATTAACATGTAAATTAGTATGCATGTATATGAACTCAATAATAGGGGGACTATTATTATGATAAATATTCAAATACAATATTAAGACTTAATATTAGGTATTTTGAGATCACATGGGTTAGAATTAGATTCAATCATATGATGCTTACCATCATGGTTAAACATAATGTATTAGATACAAGAAGAAGTGAAAGTACTCATGAAATTAGTCTAAGGATGGCCTAAAAGGATATTATAAAGACAATTTAAGATATAATATCATAATATTAATGCACATTATTTTAGGTGCAATAGTAATATAGAGTTAAATTCAACTAAGTACTTTAGTTTTTATTATAAAATATATGACATGTAAATATAGTTTGTTTAAGTTCATGTTTGAATATCCAATTTTTTGGATTAACCAAAGGGAAGTAACATTCATTCATACACCTTCAACCACTAATACTTACCTAATGAGAGTGTCATTGATTATGATTATAATAAAGAGAGGTGGATCATCAACTCAAATAATAACTTCATCATTGATCATTTCATACTCTATAAACTATATGGAATTTTTTCTAAAGGAGAGAGGATGATAGATGGTTTAAATGAAAAAAACTTATGTAGGTGTGGGACCTTTGGGAGGTTTTAAACATAGTTTAGGATCAATAAATGGGGATTACTCTATGTCTAGAAATTTTTGCATGAGAAATTTATGATGTTATGTCATCATGAGTTATAAAAAAGGGATATTTATAGGCATGGAGTTAATATCATATAGGAATATCCATTGTGATTTTGGATTATAACCACAACTATAATCTAGTTTTATTGGAATGTTGAATTTAAAAGCTAAAGTAGTAGAGAGATTTCACATGTTAGGTTGAGACTTTGGTGATGGATCAAGTTCATCACTAGTAAAAGAATAAATATAAGAAGTAGTATGGAATTTTAAAAACACATATTTTGGGATTAAGGCTTATTAGGTTTAGTACTAGATATTTATGTGTAGACACTACAATTATGCACCATAATTTTTTTGTGACATGTACATTATGGCTGAGCCTAACATCTTAAAATCCTAAAATATGGTAAGTTTTATATCCTAAAACCCTAAAATAGGTTAAGTCTAAAATATGGTAGATACCTCCAAAACCTATCATTCAAATCTTAACTCCTATAGGTCTGAAATGCCTCTCAAATATCTTGAAAGCATATACAAAAAATATAACTTAAAATATAAGGAAGTAAATGTTTGTTTATAAATGTCAACTTATACTAAAATGTTTATTTTATATATATATATACTATATAATTCAACTATGGTAATTAATTTTACTAATTACCATTATAATTATCTATACTACCCATAATCCTAAAATATCTAATCAAAATCCTTTTTAACCAAGTAAATCCCTATCCTTAATAACCTACTCGTAAGCAAACCCCATCTAAACAACTTAACTTGCTATTTAGCTAGTTTGTTTCATGGTTAAAACTAACCAAGTGGAATTTAGGTAAAATATAAAGATCATTATAAATTCTTTTAAGATTGACATCGATCCCTTTTGGATCAATGTCATTTATAAAATCATGTGCATTGTTCTTTGTGAGGGATGTGACTTTGACTAGAAACACTAATGAATTTTTCATTACCTATGTTGTTGATGCTACGTGGAAAGCTATGTTGTAAAAAAAGACCTTATTAGCCTTCAAGACTATTATAATTCAAAATATCTATCTCAACCCCATTAAAGGATGCTAGTGTAGTCTAGGTAAGTTTATTTAGTTTTCTTCATAATTTGCTTTTTTTTGTTTTATCATTTATCCATGTTCAATTTTGTCTAAATTCCTAAAACACCTTAGATCCTTCTAAATATATCTTATATCCTTTAATATATCTCTTTAATCCCTTTGAATTATATGTCTATCCATTCATACATAATTGACATCAATTCATACAAAGTCAATGCTGATGTTGTAGATCAACATCAATCTCTATGTTTTTATTATTATGTCTTCAACCCAAGCTTGTTTTAACAACTTGAATTAATCTTAATCAAAAGATCCATATCTATTTATATTTATCATATAAATTTGTTTATATTTTTTTATCTCATACATCTATACTAAATAATTTGTATGCATTTATCTTAGAAAACATCTTTAACATGCTTTGTATCTCATTTATTAGTTTTATCTACTCGATTGCATAAATAGTGGACTGACATCTCTCTAAGGAAGTGTGCCACTTCATGGAATTGATCTTGTATCTAAAATTCCACCCCATCTCTATTATTAATCAATCTATTCCAAGTTGTCTTTGATGTGTAGGTAGTCCTTCCAAGCCAAAAAGGATCTCCCACCTTATTGGGTCAATGGTGCACATTCCCATCACAAGTATTCCTCTTTCAAAACCATGTATCATTTCCATTTTTAGTAAGTAATTTTATTAAGAAACTGAACCTAAAAAAATACTATTACATAATGAGTGGGTTTACAATGATATTTAACCTTGCCCACATTCACTATTGAGAATTAGTGTAATAATGACCATAGTTAACATCGATAGAAAAAATGTATTCACTATAATGTTATGTATTAGGATTATATGTTTTAGGGGTTTTTGGGTTTTTAAAAACTTATAGGATTGGTTTTATTTTAGTTTCATGATTAAAATTTTTCCCCAAAATAAGATTCATAGCAAACTTCATGGTGCATGCAACATGTCATGTGAATGTCCAATGTATATGTGGAAAAAATAAAATTTTACTAGGATCATGCCATGGTGGAAAGGAATAAACATGAATATAAGGGTTATATGGTGATAATAACTTTTTAATATCTTGAAAATATAAGGTAGGGTAGTGATAATTTGATTGGAAGCTCCCATTATAGGTTTGGGAGGCTTATTTTGAAAGGAATTAGATTTGATTGATTTTTTTTATGTTGGAAAATACTTATTTTTAGTGTTCTATATGGTTCACATTGAGTCATGAGGAAATATTAATATTGTTTTCCCCCTTGATTGAAGGCCTCTTCTAAATTTTTTAGTAGAAAATATCATAATATTTTAATAAAAAGGGGCCTTTAGATCCATAACAAAGATTTTGAATATATTTTCATCACACATGTTATGGTTCACTTTATGTGCCAATTATTTCAATCTCTTGATGAAATTATGGGAAGATTCCTTAAGAAATCACTTTGTGTTATTGAATTTCCTAAGGCTATTCTCAATGAAATCACTATGGTGGAATTCCTTCGCTATAAAATTGAATAAGTCTTCTAGTTGTGTAATGTAATTTGGATGTTATTTATACAATTATAACACATCTATAAATATTTTTTTGGCTAGATCCTTGGTAGTTTCAAAGGTATTAGTTTTAATTAATTCCTCATATATTTTACTAAAGGCTATAAAATGTGATGCAAGATTGATAGTTATGTCATATATGATGGTTGGAGAAATTATTCCAATATCCATAAACACAATAGGGGTGTTAAAGTTTCATTTTTAATGTTTATAAGTTGTAGACACTAAATCTAAATTATATAACACATCAATCTTGTAACTTGGAAAATATGGTTCATTATAGGATCCTTCAATACTTTAAACCTATGATAATATTGCTCATATGCCTTATATGGAAACCCTATATTATCCTAAGGTATGTATCCTTTTGATTTTTTTAATTTATATATTTTTCCATATCTTCTCTATCATTTGTATGCAACCTAGGCATAGCCATATATTAGCTAGTGTTTATAATAAATTCTTAGATATTCCTCATTTTTCACCTAAGATGGATCAAAAAAATAAAGTTTTAAATCATATACCCAATGAATATGCCAATAAGGAAATCAAACCACATACCAACTTAATTATCATAGAAAATTTTAGAGGTAAAATCATTGAGGGTGGGGGTTTGAATCAGTGAGCCTAAAAAATCCAACTTCAATTTCAATCCTTTCAAGTTAATCAATTACCATAGGAATTCATGAGTCATACACAAAATTAATAGCAATAAGCAAGAAATAAAATGTAAGATCAATCACAAAACACATGACATCTATGGGAAACCCTCTTGGGGGAGAAAATACATTAGAACTTAAAATTGGACTCTTGTCCTATAATAAAAAGAACCAATTTATATGAGCTCTAACTAATCAAGTAACTATAATCCATATTTAGTGAGACTACAATCCAACATGGTGATAAAACACCTATCTAGCTAAGCTATAAAAACAACTATACTTTTATCAAGTTTCACCTTGAAAGGAGGTTGCAACCCCCTTATATGCTGACCTACCACAAAAAAACCTATGAAAACATCCACCTATGAATTTATGTCTTCAACACCTGATGATGGACCTTTGATTATCACTCTTCACCTTCACTTATACTTAAACAACAAGAACACTATTTTTCCAAAAAAATTATGACATATATGTTATAAAAATAGTCATAAATATATTTTTCTCTTCAAATAATCTATGGGGAACCCACCCTTTCTTTGACTTCACCACAATCACACACAAGCCTCTCTCAAATTTCTCATAAGTCTCACTCAAGTCTAGAAATCAACACTTTTAGTTTCACTATTTATAGAGTAATCATGATAATCACCACCTTGGTTAGAAATTAGGCATACCTTATCCCTTAAGGCATCTCTCACATGAATACATAACTCAATAAAATATTCATATGTTGGACATAAAATCTATGGGTCACCATTAAGTAGCTACACCTTTTAATTAGGCCCTTGTAGCTCTTATAGTTCTCATGGAGACCTATTCACCCATTTAGGAATTAATTAAGAAAAAAAAGAACATAGGAAAACTTAAAATTACATGGGTCCACTCCTTATATCCCTTTAGACATCCTCAAATAATTACCATCAACTCTTCTCACCTATGTGTATGTTCAAACAACTTAAACACTCACTTGGTATACAGGAACATCATGAATGAATACATAGTCAAATTCTTAAGATTTATTCATGTCATATCCAAACGTTAAAACCTTAATAATGCACATAGATGGTCATAATGGAGTCTAAAAAACTATTTAATATATAATTCAAATATTATATATCAAACCAATATTAAAATGAGCTCAATTACTCTTCTCGAGTTACTTGTAGAACATAGTTCAACACTCAGTCAACTTTAGAGCTCAAAATATTTAATTATACACATAACTAGACCTTTTAAATTATATTTATATATGTAGTTTATATTCCTATACAAGTTATCTTTTATACACCATTAGGAAATTTTTCATACATAAAAATATATAACCAAAATATAGAGCATTGGTTTTTCCTTTACAAATTCCAATATTAAAATGCAAACAGTCATAGTTAAACTTTGAACACTAAGCTTGCATCTCATGTAATCTCAGATTTATATCAATCATAAAACATCTATATTATCCAAAATTTAATTCATATGTTCTAATTCTCAAAATTTAAACCTTTAACATGTTGACCTCATCTCATGTAATCTGGCAACTTTGACTCATCATGCACTGTCGATCTCTATGGATTAGTCAGGGCTTTACCATATAGTGATCAACATTTGATATTGATCATAACCCCAATTATCATGACACTTATAATCCCCATGTGACTTAATAACATCTTGTATCAATGTGATCCATTGATGTTTCTCAAACTTTATCCTATGCAAAAATGAATAAGTATGGGAATCACTGAAATCTACATAGAAGGCCAACTTTGCACCTCCATATCTTTTGCTTTGCTCAAGTGCATGTTCTAAAATTTGGGACATATGATATCCTCACATAGTAAAAAACCATAAAATTTATAATATACTCATATAACCCTCACATTTTTGATATATAATTAAATTAAAATGCTCACTCATATTTTTTTACCATAAAGCCAATTGTGTAAGAAAATTATCTAGGAGGCCAGCTTTGAACATGCATATCTTTTATCGTGCTTTGGTGACTGACCTAAAATTTATTGAAAATTAACTAGGTAAAAAATATAAAAAAAATCATATAATCACTTGATATTGAAATTTACACACGTGTGAGATATGCCACCATCAAACTACTTACTCAGCTCTTTCTTGCATTGGAAAATATTGTCAAACTGCCTAGGAGCCAAAATTTACCCTTGCATATATTTTGATGAGGTTAAATACATGATTTTAAATTTATTGAAAATTAATTATGGACCAGTGTGATAAAAACCATACGAACAACTCCCCCTGACTCATCCATATGTGATAATGGTGATGTCATCAAACTACTTACTCAGATTTTCTACCACTAGACCCAAAGTGTCTAGATGAAAACTATGGACAAGTAGATGAATTCCAATTATGAAAACAAACAATCAAAGAATATAAAACATATTAGGGACCTATTTCACATAATAAAATCCCCATACTCATCCTTGAACATCTCTAAACATGTTAAATCTAAAGATCAACCAAGTCACCTTTAAGGATACTAGGACAAACACATTGTACACTTTTTCATTGTTACTTAGACTATGAAGTAAATTCATCCACTCACTTATAAAACTTCATTAAATTAACATTAAATTATTTAAAAATATCTAATAATAACCCCCTTTATAATTGATGTCAACAAACATCATATATAGTAATATATAGCTCACCTTATTTCTCTCTCTTCAAGCACTCACACAACAAGAACTTTCTCCCGTTTTGACACAATGACAAATATATCACCAACTAATAATAAGGACCTAAAAATACTACCAAAAAGAGAGGACCACCTTATAAATATGATACAAACTCCCCCTTACCTTGAACCTACCTCTTCTTGTTTTGACAACTTCCTCTTCTTCTATGTTAATACTCTTATTCAACCAAGCACTGCAACTAATGAATATGGAACACAAAAAACACAAATATAATGGAATGCATCAAGATACATCTGATAGGGACTCTCCCTAATATTTTGAGCCATTTAACCTTCTGAGCATCTTCATATCTCCACACACCATGAAGAACCACCACATGTGCTTACTAGCCTTCTCTTTCAAGCTACCAAAAAGACCACCAATAGAACTTCATTCGACTCACCAAATAGGAATAATTCACTAAACCAACTTGAGAACTCATATTTAAACATACATACCTTGATATTTTGAATAAAATGAGCAAAAATCACTCTTCTTCATACTAGGCCTATCTAGCCTCCTTATAGTCCTATCTAGAACTTATAGATCTCATAATGTTAAGTAGATACACATTCAAGACCTAAAACATAATTTATAGAGCACTCTCATATGACCCTTAAGGTACACCAATAACCATTACCTGGCTCATCCTCTATAGCATACTTGCTTCACAAACCTACTAGCCAATTAGGCCTCCATCTTGACAAAAACTTAAATAACTTTAAATCCACAAACCTCGTAATCTTTGTGAAGAATTATTTGACAACCCATTTTCCCCCATTCAATATATTAAGAAACCTCTGACCTCAATTCATAAGGTAGATCACTTTTATATCATAGCCCAAAACCTTAGAATCTCAAAAACAAAGAGTCAACAAACCTTATTCTGGTCAACACCCACATTTGAAACTTATTATACACCTAGATAAAATCATTACATAATTCTGTACCAAAAACTTATCCTCCATACCTTTGGGAACATTGACTTCCTATAACCCATTTTTAGGCCTACTTGTTCTTAAGCCAAAAACTGAGAAAACTGAGAGCACATAGAAATATCTTCAATTTGCATAGATATATATTTAGACCACAAAAATACTTGTATCACATAAAAAATGAGTATAAATTTTTGAGCACCAAATTCTTCTTGACATTCTATCAATCTCATTAGGCCACCTGAAAACACCCATTTTAACCATGTATTATAAATCCTTCATAAACCTTTGGATCAAGCACATGAACTTGTTATCCATAAATCCAATGACCTTATAAGATCAACACAAATCTATATACATATTATAATTATGATCTTGATCACACAAACTTTCTTCTCCATAATAAAATATGTCTCCTAAGAAGTATAGGCAGAGACACCTTACTTCACAATGTCCTAGAACAAAGTGAAACTAGGAGTTACCCATAACTCCTCATATTCCTTCTCCTACTTGGTCATCTAATTCTTGTATTTATTTTTATTCTTAGGATTAAGAGAATAAACATGTTCAACTACTACAACATTCTCCTTCTCTTCTAGAATTGGATTGATAATACATAGAGACAAAAATATTCATGACATACCTTTTCATATGTAGAATCTTCCTTATAGCTTGGAACCTCATCACTAGGCATAGATAATTGATGTTATTTTCATGATATATTCTAAACAATATTATAATGTTCACTTGGATCCATACACACCTAATAACTAGCCTCAACCAGTATCTTGGTCTTCTCATTGAGCTTGATCTCTTCATTCTCAACATGAGTAGATAATTATACCTATTGGCACTTTTCAAATTTTGTATCTTTCTCTACCATATTGAATAGTCTACTTGTACTTGTATACTCATCATGACTCACACTTGTTACCTTTGGCTTCCATGTGTTAACATTCCTTCTTCCTTGCACTCTAGGTGCCTAATTGAACTCATTCTATCTTGTAGAATCTAGAAATGTGACCTCTATGTTGACATTTGAAGCACACTATATCTTTTTTAAGAAATTCATCTTGGCTAATCTTATGTGTAAAATGGTTTTCAAAGTATCCCACATGAATACAATTCAAGCACTTAAAATTTTTCACACCTTTTGACTAAAGACCCCCCATCATAGTTCCATGCAAACTCATTTCTAAAAGGTCTGTTGCATTCTCTATCCCTATGACCAAATTGATTAAATGTGTAATAGGAACCATTTAATCTTGTGTACCTCATGGAATTTATCTATTTTATCTAATTTTTCTTTATTCTGCCATTACCTTCATTCCTTGTCTGATGATTTGTCTTCAAAGTATAATTGTCCTAATTCACATTAGTATTTATCTTGTCTTGAATTACATTCTTTTGTTCTTCTTCATATCCAAGACTAGTTCTATCATTATCATGATTTTGACCAATCAAAATATTATCTTAATCACATTATCTCTTTTAAAATCTCACAAATATCTTCACCTTACTATATTCCTTCTCTAAATTAGATTTCAAAGACTCATTTTTAGAAACATGCCTTGAACATTATTCTTATGTAGCTTTCAGGCTTGTAGACAAGATTTCTAATTGATAAATGAGATGTTTGAACATATCTTCATGCTCCTTGGTATATTCATTCAATCTTGATTCATATATAATAAATTTCTCCTCATAGTATTTGAGTTGAGACTTCATATTCTTATTGATCTTCTTCTCAATATTTAGTTCTTCAAGAGCATTTGCCAATGCAATATCATAGTCCATGTCATCTTCATCATCATCTAAATCACTGCAGGTAGATTCATTTTGATGTGAGAAAATTCCTTCCTCAACCATGAATAGAGATTCATCTTCAATAACACCATCATATTTATGATCATATTTTGAGTCACTATCTTCACTCTCATCTAATTAGCTACAATCTTCTTTGGTGTAAATACTCTTCTTATTCTTGAAGGATTTCTTATCATTTTTATATTTTATGAATCCTTTCTTCTTGTATGTGTTCTTGTTTTCATATTTAACTTCACCATGCTCTTCATCATCCTTATTATCATGCTTATGAGGGAACTTATGATAAAAATGTCTTATCTCTCCATAGTTGAAAGATTAAAATGATAGTTTCCCCTTATACTTCCTTCAGCCTATGTTTAGTTTCCTAGAAATGCAATTAGTTCATCCTCATCAATATCAAATATTTCATCCTCTTTTGGTTTATTAACTTGGAACTCCTTTTTAGGCTTCATCTCTATCTTGAATTCCATTTCCTTCTTTGGTGGTATATCATCATGTACTCTCATCTCATATGCAATAATGGAGCCATGCAATTGATCCATATTCAATTGAGTAAGATCATTAATTTATTTCATAGAAAATACTTATGGATAAAAATTTAGAGATAGAGACACTAATACCTTTTGAGCTATAGTATATTCTTTAAGGTTCTCTCCAAGACCTCTAATGATGTTCATAGTCTCATCAACTCTCTATATAAAGGATGCCACTGAATCTTCTTCCATTATCTTGAGACTTTCAAATTTATTTTTATGAGTATATAAAACTTAGCAAACTTGACATTTGAATCTCATTTTTAGATGATCTACATTTTATCCCATATATCTTTAGCATATTTATAATGGATTACCTTGGTGAACTCAGTCTCTATAAGATAATAAGTGATGGCTTTCATTGCCTTAGGATTATTATCAAACAACTTCTTATCTACAACACTATATGGAGGTGTAGTAAGAATAAAATAACCATCCAAAATATATTTCCATACATTAAACCATAGGGACATAATGTATGTCCTCATCTTTGCACTCCAAAAATCATAATTAGATACATTTAACATCAGTGCTTTCTTAGTAGAGAAACCTCCTTGATGACTACCCATATTGTACCTTAGATCACCTTCAAGATATCAAACCTTTACCAAAGGACTTGCTATGATATTTATTATTAGAGGTACAATCACTAAGAGGGGGGTGAATTAGTGAGCCTATAAAATCCAACTTCAATTTCAATCTTTTCAATTTCTTAATCAATTACACTAAGTATTCATGGGGAATACACAACATTTATAGCAATGAGAAAGAGAGATAATGCAAGATCAATCACATAACATATGAAATATGTGGGAAACCCTCTTAGGGGATAAAACCAATTTAAACCTATAATTAGACTATTGTCCTATAATAAAAAGAACCAATTTAGACTAGATGTAACTGATCAAGGAACTACAATCCCTATTTAGTGAGAGTATAATCCTACAAGGTACTACAACACCTATGTAGTTGATCTACAACGATAACTAGAATTTTAGAAAGTTCACCTTGCAAGGAGGCTAAAACCCCCTTAGATTTTGATATTCCAAAACAAAACTTAAGAAAATGTCCACCTATGAACTGATGTCTTCAACACTTGATGATGGACCTCTGATTATTACTCTTCACCTTCATTCATACTCAAACAAGAAGAGCACTATTATTCCTATAGAATTATGACCTAAAGTTCATAAAAATAATCCTTAAACTATTATAATCTTCAAATCATCCATATGTAACCCTCCCTTTCTTTTTATTTACCACACTCACACATAATCCTCTCTCAAATCTCTCACAAGTCTCACACTCAAGTCTAGAAACCAAAACATTTGGTTTCACTATTTATAGAGTAATTATGAGAATCAACACCTTGGTCAGCCATTAGGCATGCCTTATCACTTAATTCATCTCTCAAATGAATATATAACTCAATAAAATCTTCATAGGTTGGCCTTATCATCTATGGGTCACCCTTAAGCAACTACATCTTTCAATTTGGCCCTTATAGCTCTTATAGGTCTTATAGAGACCTATTCACCTATTTATCACTTCATTGAGTAAGAAAAACATATAACTAATTTTAACTAAATGGATATAATCCTTATATCCCCTTATACAAACTCAAATGATTACAACCAACTCTAATCACCTTTACTTATGCTCAAACAACTCAAACATTGACCTAGTGCATAAGAACATCATGAATGAATACATAGTAAAATTATTAATCTTTGCTCATACTATATAAGAATGGTTAAACATTAATAATTCAAATATATGGTACTAATTGAGTCTAAAACACTCTCTAATAGATAATTCAAAAAAGAGATATTAAACCAATATTAAAATGAGCTCAAATACCCTTCTTGGGTTACTTGTAGAACATGGTCAAACACTTAGTCAACTTTAGAGCTCAAAATATTTTATTGTACAAAAAAAATATACATTAAAAATTATATTTACAAATTATCCTTGGAGTAATCTACAAGTTATCATTTTACACCATGAGAAAATTCTACATGGATCAAAAGATATAGCTAAAATATAGAGCATTGGTTTTTCCTTTGTAAATTTAAATATTCAAATGCAAATGATCACAATTAAAATTTGAAAACTAATCTTGCATCTCATGTCCTCTAATAATTATATCAATATCATGCTATAAATATTAAATAAAATTTAAATCATAGACACCAATACTCAAATGTTAAACCTTAAACAGGTTGACCTCATCTCATGCAATCTGGTAACTTTGACTCATTGCCCTCCATCGATCTCTATAGATCGGTCAGGTCTTTACCTTATAGTGCTCACTATTATATCTTACTTAGAACCCCAATTATCACTAAAATTGGAATCATCACATTCCTTAATACCATCTTGGATCAACTCGATCCATCAATGTTTCTCTAACTTTAACTTACGAAAAAATGACTAATTATGGGAATCATTGAAATCTACCTGGATTGCCAACTTTGTACCTCCATAACTTTTTCATCACTCAAGTACATGTTATGAAATTTGGAACATATTATATCTTCACATAAGATAAACCAACCATGTGATAATATAATATTATAACCCTCACACATGTTATATATAATGACATTAAAAATTTCACTCATATTTTATGGCCATAGAGCCAACTTGTCAAAAACTTGTTTGGGAGGCCAACATTGAACATCTGTATCTCTTGTCATGATTTATAAATTGACCTAAAATTTAGAAAAAAAAAACTAAGTACAAAAAATAAAAAAAAAATATGATCACCTTCTCCTTAAACATCCACACATGTGAGATATTCCACCATGAAACTAATTAATTAGCTCTTTCTTGCCTCATGCAAATTTGGCTAAGTATGGGAAAATATTGTCAAACTGTGTGGGAGCCCATATTTTCCATTGAATATGTTTTGATGCACTTTGGTGCATGATATAAAATTTATCATAAAGTAACTAGGGAAAATTTAATCACAAACATATGACCAATTCCACCTGACTCATCCACATGTGACAATGGTGATGTCATCAAACTACCTACTTAGATTTTCTTCCACTAGACCCAAAGTGTTAGATGAAAACTATGGACAAATATATGATTTACACTTGTGCACATAAGTATTAAAATAATATAAAACATATTATGGACCTATTTCACATCCTCAAATCAGCATACTCATCCCTAAACATCTCTAAACATGTTGAAGTTGAAGATCAACCAAGTCACCTTCAAGCATATTAGGACAAACACATTGCACACTTTGTCATTGTCACTTATGCTATAAAATACCTTCTTCCACTAATTTTGACACATTCATGACATCAACATGACATCATTGAAAACTCTCCAAGAGAAAATTATTTTGATTATGAATGTGATAAATCTAATGAAAATAATGAACATGAATAAATATATCAAGATAAAGTATAAATTATTTATATGTTTGGACATTGTATCCAGTAAAACCTAGATGACCTTGATGAGATACTAAACACCATATTTGAAACCAAAAAATAAAAAAGTGTAGATAAAAAAAAAGTTCCATCTATTGATCATGCTATTAGATCTATGGGCCATCCCCATATACTAATACCCTCCCCTTTAACACATCATCAATTAAAACTTATAATGGGGGCATGGGAAATGTGTTTACTGCTATTTATACATCATCCATGGGAAAAATTAACACTTAAACCTAATTAATATTTTCAATTTCTATATCAATTTAATCTATAGGTACACCTCTTTTGGTGACTTCTCAAACTTCACACCTTAGTGGTAAAAATGTACAAGATCTTGTCCAAACTATAAAAAAAATTCAGTTAAAGTTATAAAAAATGAATAAAATTATATGAAGCCACCTTAATCCATTGATTCAAAAGAGGTTTTTAATAACCCTCTTGAACCTTAAATACATGGTGAATTTTGGTGGCCCATATGGAATTAAACTTGCATTTTTTTGGTGAATCTCTAAGTATGTGTTTCAAAAGTCTATAAAAATATAATAAATGGTGTTTAGGTGAGAAGGTAAATGGAAAGGAGAATAATAACAATGCATATAATCTAGAAGGGCATGTGACTATATATAAAACCTATATACACTTATTTCATCCCTTTCTTAATACTAAAAGTTGCCATTATGATTATATGGGTGGATGTCTATTTACATATAATAGTGAATAATCTCATATTGACTTTTAATAGAGTGGAGAAATATATTTATATGTATGAAATTTATTTATATTATACACAGGTTGACCTAAAAAGTTATCATACAACCAAATAATTTAGGCAAATCCACATTATTCATAACCCCCTAAAATAGCCAAATGCTAATTTATAAAATCAAATATTCATGAATTAACAAAGAATAGCCAGTAAAATTGACCCTAATTAAATATATTTTCACCCCTTTCCAAATTATTTTTCACCTAAGTTCACATTTTATGATGGCAAGGGTGATCCTAAAGAACATCTTTGATATTTCTATGCAACATGCCTTGTTCATGATTCCAATGATAAAATTTTGACTAAACTATTTCCAAGGAACCTCAAGAACTATGTTTTGATATGATTTACCAATCCAATCAGTAAAAGCATTCAAATATTTCTCAAAATTAGTTTTTGGCACACTTCTCTATCAACATTACTGAAAAGGTTTCCTATGCCAAATTTACAAAAATTAAACAAGTAACCAATGAACATGTCAATGAATATGTATTAAGGTATAAGATAATGTTGGAGAAAATGACCAATCCAATAATATATAAATATATTAAAGATAGCTTCAAAAAAACATTACTTGACAAATTAAACGAGTCCATTATTTAAAAAAAAAAATAATCTTTTGATGACTTATGTCATATTGTCCGCAATCATGAAATGAAGTTTATATCATTACACAAACTTATGTATGTATAAAATACATTGATCACATATAATCCAAAGTTTATTATCAAACTAAGTTATAGGGTGAAACCTATAGAACCTAAAAATTAACTAATAACTATGGTTAATGTAGTGTCACAACAATCTAATTGACTTGTTTTATCACATACACTAGTGAGACAATTTTCACGCTTACTTAAGTCTCCAAATTAATTACTTATAACACTTATTGAGTGTCACCTTGTATCTCTCCATCATCATACATAGGTTGATATGTATTCAACCTCCACCCAAAGTATATGAAGCAAATGCTTGTTGTGACTATCACCAAAGACCTAGGCATTCTATGAACAAAGTTTTTACCTTGAAGCATAAGATCCAAAACCTTAATGATGACCAAAAAATTAAATTTTAGGATCCTAAAAAGGAATTAAGTTCACAACCTATTGATCACCAATATCAAAAAATATTTAAACAACCCTTTACAATACCATTCTAAGAAGGAACTAGAAACACAAATGGCATATAATGCACATCATCCTCCACCACATTATGGTCACCCATTAGATGGTATTATTGGTACTTATACATTAAATAAACCTTCCATTATTTATATACCTCTTATTAATTTTGATGATAGTGATATTTTGCATGATGAATCGAATCTTAATTAATTATTCATTTGATCATACATTGATCATTAGCCTATACAAAGTGTTATGATGGATAATGGTGATAGAAAAAATTACTACACCATGAAATTACTCACACATTTGGGATATACATATGATTATGTACACCCTTTGGCCAAAGTGTTCAAAGCATTAAATTCAACCTCACAATAGGTTTTTGGTGAGATCAACTTACCTTTATATGTTAGCTCAACACATGTGGTCACTGTGTGAAATAAAATAAGATAGATATAAAACTTATCTAAATTAATCTAATATTAGATAATTAATCATCTAACATCCATTTTAATACAAGTTTATATTAGGAGCATGGCCAAATTGGATCTAATAAAACTAACCAAGGGATATCTTACAAAATAACACCAAAGGAGAGTGTCATTTATTATGATTATAATAATTAGAGGTGTATCATAGGTTGAAATAATAACTTTGTCATTGATTATTTCATCCTCTATAAACTATATGTATTTTTTAGAGGGAGGATTAGATATGGTTTTAATGTCATACAATCATATAGGTGTGTGACCTTTGGGAAGTTGTGAACATAGTTTAGGATCACTAGATGGGGATTCCTCTTTGGCTTGTAATTTTTACAAGAGAAAATTCTGATGTGATGTCCTCATGATCTCGAATAAAGGGATATTTCAAAGCATGTAGATAATATCATGTAGGAATATTTATTGTGATTTTAGATTATAACCATAACTATAATATGGTTGAATTGGAATGTTTAATTTAAAATTTAAAGTAGTAGAGAGATTTCACATGTTAGATTGAGACTCTAGTGATGGATCAAGTTCATCACTAGGAAAAAATCATAATAATAGGTAGTATAACATTCATAAAACACATTTTTGGGTAGAACACTTTTTAGTATTTGTAAATAGATATTTATGAGTGGGTTTATGATGATATTTAGCCTTGGCCATATTCACATATTGAAAATTAGTGTAATAATGATCATAGTCAACATCGATAGAAAAAAATGTATTCATTTAAATGTTATGTATTGGGATTAGATGTTTGAGGGGTTTTGGGGTTTTTTAGACTTATAGGATTTATTTGATTTATTTTTAGATGAATTTATATATCCTTTATGACATTTTTTGGTAATAAGTTCCTGATTAATTTTCCCCCAAAAAATAAGATTTGTATCAAATTTCATGGTGCATGACATGTGTCATGTGAATGAGCAATGTTTGTGCAGAACAAGAAAACTTTACCAGAATCATGGCATGTTGGGAAATAATAAGCATGAATATAAGGGATATATGGTGATATTAACTTATTAATTTATTGAAAACTCAAGGGAGGGTAGTGGTAAATTTATTATTTTGTTTGGAATCTCCAATTATAGGTTGGGGAGGCTTATTTTGAAAATAATTAGTATTGATTGAATGATTTAATGTTTGAAAAGACTTATTTTTAGTGTTTTATATGGTTCAAATTGAGTTGTGATGACATATTGTTTTTTCCCTTTATCTAAGGCCTCTTCTAAATTTTTAGTAGAGAAGATCATAATGTTGTATTAAAAATGGGCCTTTATATATTTAACAAAGAGTTTCAATACATTTTCATCACTCATGTTATGATTCAATTTATCTTCCAATTATTTCCATCACTTGATGAAATTTTTGGTAGATTCCTTAAGAAATTGCTTTGTGTTAATGAATTTTCTAAGACTACTCTCAATGAGCTCATTATGTTGTAGTTCCTTAGCTATATCATTGACTAAGTCTTCTAGTCATGCAATGAAATGTATAGGATGTTTTTTATACCATTGTAACATAATTTTAATGAAGTTTTTGGATAGAACATTGATATTTACAAAGGTATTAGTTTTAATCCATTCCTTATATAGGTTACCAGAGGCTCTAAGAGGTGATGTAGTATTAGTAGTTATGTCATATGTGACGGTTGGATGAATTCTTCTAATATCCATAAAATAATAAGGGTATTAATGTTTCATTTTTAATGTGTTGAAGTTGTAGACACTAAATCTAAATTACATAGGACCTCAATATTGTAACTTGGAAAATACAACTCATGGGGTGATCCTTTAGAACTTTAGACCTATGACAATATTGATCCTATTCCTTAGATGGAAAACCTATATTATCCTAAGGTATGTATCATTTTTAGTTTTTTCATTGTTATATTTTTCCATTTATTCTCTATCATTTGTATGCAACCTAGACATATCCATATATTAGCTAGTGTTTATATTAAAAACTTAGAGCTTACTCATTTTCCACCTAAATTGGCTAAAATAAATAAATTAACCAATCTTATACCCAATAAATATGCCAATAAGGAAATTGAACCAAATATCAAATTAATTATCATAGAAAATTATTTTGATTATGAATGTGATAAATCTAATGAAAATAATGAACATGAAAAAATAGATCAAGAGAAATTATAACCTATTATTATGTTTTAACTATACATCTAGTAAAAGCTAGATGAACCTTAAGAGATCCTCAACACCATATTAGAAACTAAAAATAAAAAAGTGTAGATGAAAAAAAAGTTACATATATTTATCATGTTATTAGATCTATGGGCCATCCCCATTTAATAATAACCTTCCCATTCATCACATCACCAATTCAAACTTATAAGGGGGGCATGGGATATGTGTTTACTAATATTTATACATCTTATATGGGAAAAACTAACACTTAAACCCAATTACTAATTTTAATTCCTATATCAATTAAATCTATGAGTACACCTCTTTGGGTGACTTCTCAAACTTCACACCTTAGTGATAAAAAATGTGCAAGATCTTGTCCAAAATATAAAAGTTTTATGAGATAAGGTTACAAAAATTGAACAAAATTGGATGAATACACATTATGAGATTGATTCACAAGAGGTTTTTAATAACCCTCTTGCACCTAAAATATATTTTCACCCCTTGGTAACTAGTTTTTTCACCTAAATTCACATTTTATGATGGCAAGGGTGATGTTAAAGAACATCTTAGATATTTTTATGCAACATGCCTTGTTTATTCCTCTAATGATAAAATTTTGACTAAATTATTTCCATGGATCCTCAAGGACTATGTTTTAAGATGAATTTATGATTTACCAATCCAATAAGTAAAATCATTCAAATCTTTTTCAAATTATTTTTTGGCACACTTCTCTATCAACTTTATTGAAAATGTTTCCTATGCCAAAATTACAAAAATAAAATAAGGAACCAATGAACATATCAATGAATATGTCTTAAGGTACAAGATAATGTTGGATGAAATGACCAATCAAATTTTAGATAAATATATTCAAGACATATTCAAATAAAGCTTATTTTACCCAATACATGAGTCCATTATTTATTTAAAAAACAAATCTTTTAATGACTTATGTTGTATTGTCTGAAATCATGAAATTAAACTTATCTCATTGCACAAAATTAAGTATGTATCAAATACACCAATTACATATAATCCCAAGTTTAATATCAAACCAAGTGATAGGGTAAAACGTATAGAACCTAAAAAATAAACAAATACTATGGTTAATGTAGTGTCACAAAAATCCAATTGACTTTCCTTTTCTAATACACCAAGGAGACAATTTTCATGCTTACCTAAGTCTCCAAATTCATTAATTATGAAGCTTATTGAGTGTCACCTTATATCTCTCCCCCATCCTAATAAGTCAACCTCTACCTAAAAGATATGATGTAAATTCTTATTGTGACTCTCACCAAGGCCCTAGGCATTATATGAACACATTTTTTAACTTGAATCATAAGATCCAAGACTTTATTGATGACCTAAAAATTAAATTTGATGATAATCCAAAGGAATCAGGTTCATAACCTAATGATCACCAATATCAATAAAATTAAAAAAACCCTTTACAGGACCATTCTAAGAAGGAACTAGAAGAAAAAATGGAATATAATGAACATCCTCCTCAACCATATTATGGGAACCCATTAGATGGGATTATTGGTAATTATACATGACATAAGCCTTCCATGATTTATATACCTCTATTAATTCTGATGATAGTGATTTTTTGGATGATGACTCAGATCGTAATTCATTATTAATTTGAGCATACCTTGATTACTAGCCTATAAAATGTCTTATGATTGATAATGGTGATAGAAAGAATGTTTTCACCATGAAATTACTCAAACATTTGGGATGCACACATGATTATTTACAACATTTAACCAAAGTGGTTATATCATTAAATGGATACTCACAACTGGATCTTGGTGATATTAACTTAACTTTATCTATTATCTCAACACATGTGGTCACTATGTGAAATAAAATAAGATAGATATACAACTTATTTGACATAGTAAATCCTAAATTAGACAATTTATCATCTAAAATACATTGCAATACATGTTTATATCAGTGGAATGAACAAATTGGAACTACAAAACTTAACCAATGGATATCTTACCAAATACCAACAAAGTTTAGGCTTCCAAATCATCTAGGAAAATGACACTATGCAATAGCCCTAACTAGGTCTAATCACGTAAAATAAAACTAATCTAGTTCTCACCAAAGCTTTTAGAATAAATGGGAATGGTAAAACAAATAAAACAAATCAAGGGATCATGGTAGGAAAATAGGGCCCTAGATCACCTAACATGGAATATGGCAAATAAATAAAACCCTAATTATTTACTAAGGTTAAGAATAGAGATAATATAATCAAGGAGTTATACATTAAACACATTATTTATATAATATATATCTATAAAATGAAATATAAAAAGGTATTAGTAATTACCTTGGGAAAATCTTTCAAGTCTCAATCTCTACCTTAGCCAATGGTGATTTACAAGAGGTTGTTTTGGCTTGTAAGTATCACACTATAAAAAATAGATCTAAGACAAAATACTTCTATTTTCCATCCAAAACTTCCCACAAGATAAGTAATATTATCTCCAAGGTAAACCATATGGAATGGATCCTTCAAATATAGATTTAGTAGAGTTATGAACTATGATGGTGTGATAATGAATGTTATTATCTATTAGATTTAAATGAGCTTTGTATTTATAGAAATAAATAAGCCTTAACCCTTTTCTAATTTTAGCTAAAAAGATAAACCAACTCAATCCCATTATTTTGAAAAAGTTACTATTATGCCTCAAACTAAGTTGGATAGGCTGATTTAGTTTTTTAACATGTGCTTCATTCTATATAACAAGATCAACCTAGTTGAACTAGTAGAAAAAGGGGTATTTTCTTAATTAGGGGATATTTAAAGGGGGAAATGCTTAGGAAAATGTGTAAACAATCTTTGGATTGACTGGGGAGTTAGATAATAATTAATTTTAATGTGTTTAGGTAATGATAAACTCTATCAAAAATATTTTGAAGCATCAATGTTCTTCCAACCCCAATAATAGTGCACCCTTTAAGGCATGCACTCATATATACTAAAACTTGATAAGCTCTTATAAGAGATAACTACAATGGATGAGTCAGTGTCAAACCTTAGAAAGAAGATGTCTAGGAGGAAAATATGGATATGACCAATATGAATTCAGATCTAGGAGATGAATAAGGGAGTGTCATTCCTAAGGATAATGAAAAACTAGTGTTAGCTAAATCACTAGTTTAAACTAGAATAACTTGGGGAATTATGGTAGTGGGCATCTTCTTTTGTAATTATGGTCATAGCTTGGGCATAGGTATGGGTAGAACTCGAGGTAAATTGGCCATTATAGAGACCATAGAAGTTGATTATATGATGAAGGGGTTAATGATGGGTAATGGCATAAAAATAGGTCTAATTATAGGTCTGGTGAGTGGCCTGTAGGGTAAGAGGTTCACATGTTCCAAATTTGGGGGCTCACCAAATAAACTCAAGGGTTGTTTATATAAGAATGAAGGAGGTAGATAGATATGATCCTAGCCTATTATAACTAGTTTTCATCTTGTAGAAGGATGCAATGGAGGCAACCCTAATGCTAAAGCTATTGGTACTATTGTATAAGTAACTACCACCTCTATTAAAGGTCTTGCCTACACTAATGTGGTAGTTTGTACCTATGATATGCTACTTGATAGGGCTCTTGAAGTAGAAGCTTGCCCAACATGATTTTTGGTATTATCCCCTCCTTTATCCAAAGTGGGATATAGTTCCCTTAGTATTATTAAACTAAGTTGTGGGTTAGTAGGCCTTTCTTCCTCAGTAATAATAGTATGAAATACAAATGTTTATGCTACTATCCAAATATCCTATTGTTTATAAACTTAGTAAAGCCTTGCATTAACTATCCTCCATTTTACCTATGGAATATTAGAATCCTTTATTCTCACTTCACCTCTATGTCATTAGTTGCATTGATGTATAACATGTCTTCATTTTTAGTCTTATGATGGTAAATGATTCCTAGAGATGACCTATGCTTGTTGTAGTGTTTGAATGTTATGTGTTTAGGGTCCCACTACTTGTTAACATCCTTTTCAAAATCAAAAAGTTGAACTTTACTTGGTGGTAGCCATGACCAAGTTCTAGTTCTCAATTTTAAATCAGCCAATGTTGGATAATTAAGGATGAACCATTCCTCTTTTCTTATTTTTTCACAATCCTACTCCCCTTATGAGTAGCTAGAAGGCAATATCTTGTTCATCCATATTATCTAGTATGGTGGTAGGTAGCCTAAAGGGTGATATATTCATTCCAACCACCCTTATTACTATACCATCTAGATAATACTAATATGATCCATATTTGATGAGTGTTTCCCTAATTTATTTAGATAGCCTAGACATGGGCCTCTCATGGATGGCCTTGTATGCTACTAGTTAGAAATTCTCAACAATGGTCTAGATCTCCTATTTATACTTGTAGATTCTCACCTTTGAGAATACATGAGGCATAATCCACTTCAAGTTAAAATCCCAATTGGTGAATTGAGATAACTTCCAGGTAGCACAAATAATATATACCAAGTAGGACATCATATATAAGTGATCTCCCTAGTTGGCCATGACCTTCCTAATATGATATTTCAAGTTACAAGATATGATTTCTCCAAAAGGGGGAGTTTGGTCTTCATCTATGATCATAAATAGAAGTGGAACCCTCTTCTCATCTATGTTGCCTATGTCCTTGGCCCCATGCAAATTATTCATCATAGCCATCCCCATTATTACCCCCTTCCTAAATTGGGTGATGGGAATCTGGTTGATCTTGGATTTGAAAATGAGCATCCCCTTATTTTATACCCAATCCCTTAAAACTTATTTGATGTGTGTTTGAAGCCATTGGGTGATTGTTTATTGATTATAAACAATCTCTAGTCTAGGTAAATCATAATAATCATGAAAGGCTATATCATCTATGAAAGCAATATAATTACCTAAATTAAAATATTTGATCATATTATTGACACACTTGGACTAGAGAAACATTTGGTAGACTAAGTCTACATAGTGGAACACCTTTGGGTTAGATGCAACATTGTGAAATCCTATAGACTTTAGTGACAAGATATCTAGCCTATATATAGACTTTATTGACAATTTTTTTCACATGGTAGAATAAATCATTATGACTCTTGTCTTTTATGACCACTAAAATAAAATTAAAACTAGTGTCCTAGAAGATGATTTTCATTCCATATAAAGAGGAATGGAACTTGATCTCACTTCGTGGCTTTAAATGTTCCTATTTTGGCCATGGTTTCCAAAATTTGTGATTAATGAGCTTATGGATTATCTTGATGTTGAATGAACACATAGAAGTCATTACCAAGTAACACATAGCACTTTAGAGTTCTTTAGTAGATAATAATTTAAAGTATATGTAATGCTTTGAGATAACAAGCTTTAAAATCTAGATTTTTAGTATTTTTAACTAAAAGATACAAGTAATAAATGAAAAGTATTTTTTACTTTCTTTGACTTAAATCCTATGTGTGTCTTCAATTTTATTCTAACAACTTCAAAAATACACTTTTGGAAATTAGCCAATCACTACTTTAGGATTTCCCATATGTCATCTCATTATAGCCTTGAATTTTCCCTAAAGTGACTTGGATTTATAACCACTAAAATGATACCCCATCAGCATTTAATTGATATAAAAAATTGGCACTTTGTAGACAACTATATGCCACCTAGGTATTGTATTTGACACATGTTTGACATTTAGCACCTTTTCATGTATTGCATGCTATTATTTCAAATATTAAACTATTTGAGTGGATTGTGAAATATTATTTCAAGTGTCACCTTCTAATTGGATCGTTCTTCCTTTTGATGTTGTATATATCAACCCCTTTTGTTTTGGGATAACTTGGTCTTGGGACCTCTATTGGTTTGCCAAATTGTAGGCTCTCATTGGCTCACACTTTTTCATGGATTTGTTATATGAAACTTTTTATGGACCTAAATACTAAGACACTTAGTAAAATGTCATCTTTTGATTGGATTACTCTTCACTGGGTTTTGTGGTTTCCTTTGATCATAATATTACCATGATGTAAGGGATCCATGTGTCATTATCATATTGGTTTTATCTATTAGGTGGCCTCCACATAGCATTTACTTATCCAATATTGAGTAACTAAGTGACAAGTGTCAGCTTTTTATGCACTCACAAGTAATTTTGAATATAAACTTCATATATTAATTATGGGGGTGTAAAAGGAATGATAGTCTACCAAGTCACATGATGTAATTAGATTGCTTTATCACAAGTCTTTTAAAAACCATTAGTGTCTCACAAGGTCATGATTGGGTGTCATGTGACATGCCTTGATTGGGTTTCTTTTCCTTTTGATGTTAAAATATAGTGATTGAATGAAAAGTGGCACATTCCTTTTAGGTCAATTGGTTTTAATAATTGATAAAACATTAGGATCATTAGAAAACTGCAACTAAGTGCCAAGTGGTAGACTCTCATTAGATCATGGGGTCATAAACCTTTTGTAAAATTAATTTTAACTCAAAACACCATTATTAAGTGCCAAGTGGTATGCTCTAGTTGGGTCACTAGGTTACAACTATTTTCAAAGGCTAAAATATATGAGACCAAGTCCCAAACTTTAAATAATTGAGTGACCAATACGTGTGATGTTACCGCATGTCAATTGAGTTTTAGTTGGCATAGAGTTTATGAATAAAGGAAAAAAATGTGAAAGTTATCAAAATTCATGATAAAAGAGAATGGGGTAAGTCTATATTCATAAATTCTAAGTATGGAATCTAAGTTGGACCCTAATTCTAAAACTTTAAAATCAAGGTACATCATAGTATTAAATACTATTTTTGACATAGCCAAATTAGTACCATGATTCAAAAACCTTAATTAAGTAATTTTGATTACATCTTAGGGACTGTACCTTGGTTTTTTAATTGTAACCACTTGTAAGATAACTTTTAATATTTATGAAATATTTCATAAGGTACCCATTAATATTTATCATGGACTAACATGACTTTTTTAAAATTTTAAAATCACATAAAGGGTTTTTATCTTATGGAATTAATGGTAAGGTATGTCCTAAGGTAAATGACCTAAATTTTCATAAGGTCCCCATTTTCAATAAAATGGGGCATTTTAAACTCAGCAAATGGTGACCTCTATGAGAAACATGGCAATATGTTAGAATTCAGATATCTTAGTTTATAATGTAACCATGAAGTAATTAATCCCTAGTATATGTAGTAAATATTATAATTGGTTTTATATAACTAACAAATTTTCACTTGGAGTATTAAATATTGAAAACCTAAAAACCATTCACACCATGTGTGTTATTTGAATTGATTGACCAATATGCCTTTGGGTTTTAGAATCTCTAGATTAAAACTTCATGGCTTTAAACATAGGTTCTGGTCAAGTATTTTTAGATATATATAGTTATGCTCAAATTTTAAGGGGATGGATTGGGCATTGTTATGCTACTAGATAGGCATCCATATACTCGATAGAGATACCTTTGGCTCCAATATAGGCCATGCTCTACTACTATCTAGACATCCATAGCCTCAATTGAGTTTAACCAAATCACCTCCAAAAGAACATAACTTATAGCATCAAACCTATTTCAACTCGATGAGCATGTTTAGATCTCTTATTTTACAAACCCTTAGAGGTTGGTAACTAATTTATTTTCCAAGTTCTAAGGATTTATAGAAGTTTTACTCAAACACCACTCATTTTTAGTTATTGAGTTCTACCCAAGAAATCTTATGATGTGAGATTAGGTATTGGTATGTATGGACCTTAAAAATTTTAAGACCTTCATCTAGCTAAATGTATGTTTATTAGAACTAGATTATAATTAGAATAAAATAACATATTACATGAAATGATAACTTTATGATTAACTTCTTCCATTTTTTATAAATCAAAACATAGTATAATATATTACTTTGGGAAACCATCTATTGTTATGTACACAAACTTTAACACCTCAATTTTTTAGATTCCAAAACATGGGATCAATGGAAGAGACACTCGGGACCTTACCCAAAGGGCTTATTACTAATATATAACACACATCAATTATTGTAGGGAAAGAAAATAACTAAAATCAAACACATAATAGTAATTCAAAGTAAAAGGAAACTAATCTACTCCTACCTACTACTATACTATAAGAACTCATAGTGCTTTAGTGGGGGTGCAAGGGGAATCCAAGAAGTAGTGCTTTAAGTATTTTGCATTCACTAATAGAGATAAGCCATTTCCTTATAAGTCCTTCAATATAAATACATTATCACTGAGTATCTCTATAATTTTATATGGCCCAATCCAAAGGGACATGAATTTGTCATGCTGGCCTTTTTTCCTATGGGCTTTGTCCTATAGTAAGACCAAGTTTGATATTTAGAACATTTTTATTTTAGCCCTTTTATCAAACCACCTTTTTACTATGTCTTGGTGTTTATTAAAGTTATTGAGGGATTCATTTGTGGCATCTTCCATCTAGATGATATTCAATATTCTCAACTAAATTATTTAATCATTATCTATATATTTATCCATGAACTCATAAATGGGATGCTGTAATGTAATGGGAAATATTGGTTTCTATCCACATACTAATAAAAATATAGATGACTTCAAACCTTTATTATATATGGTTTGGTCTACCCATAGAGCATATTTTGGTAATGATTTCCACTCTCTTGGACTTTTATCCATTAGCTTCTTTATTACCTTCATCAGGTTTTTATTTATCAATTTTGAAACACCATTCCCTTGTGGATAATGATTTGAGGAAAACTTGACAATTTTTTTGTTATCATAGACCCATTTTGTAAATTTTATGGATAGAAATTTGGGTCATTATCACACACCAGAGACAAAGGAGTCTCAAATTTGGTTGTGATGTTATCATCTAGAAATTTAATGACATCAATTTCCCTAGAGTTATTAGTGGTAATTGCTTCAGTCCACCTAGTGCAATAGTTAGTGGTTGTCAGCACAAATATATGGCCCACCAAAGATTTATGGTTGATGACTATAAAAGATTCCAATCCCCATTGTGAAATGACCTAATTTTGATTACTAGTTATAAATGCATGGCTACCCTTACTTCTCTACTATCTAACACTTGACATTCATGACATGCTCAAGTATGATCATGTACATATTTGAATATGGTAGGCTATTAATAGCTTATTTTAAGTATTTTATGGTAAGTGGTTCTACCTTAAGTATGTCCACTTCCCAATTTATCATGGAAATTGTTTATTATATATTCACTTTCCTTCTTGGAGACACATCTCAAATAGATTCCTTCATAGTTTTTTATATGGATCATTCCTCTTTTGATAATGAAGTGTTAAATTTTGAGCTTGAGTACTCTTATATTCTCTCTTTTTAATTTTAATAGGAAAGTTCCATTCATAAGTTAATAAATGATGTCCCTATATCACTCCTCACTTGAGACCTGGGCTACTTCTACCAAAAAAACATCAATCTCAGGATCAATATTGGTAATTGACTAAATTAAACCTTGTCCCCATACCATCTTATCTAACTTGATCTCTATATCATATTCTTGGAGCTTGGTCATCCATTTTCCTTGTCTCTCCCCCAAACTTGTTTTGGTTAAGCATAAGCTTAACGGTATGGTCGGGTATAATAGAGTGAGTTTTTTTCAAAGGATGTAATGTCTGAACTTCTTAATGGCCTTTACAAAGGCATACACCTACTTATCAAGGTGTGGGTATCTCAGTTCAACATATTTTAAGTTCATACTCATAAAGGTGACTAGATGTTCTTTTTAATCATGTGGTTAGAAGAAAAATAATAAAGGTATAAATCTTTACTAAAATATGATCTTATTAGCATGGGTGCCTACACTATGGCTTATTTGATGTCTTGGAAATATTTCCTATCTTCAAATGTCCAATAAATCTTCATGTCCTTTTTTAACATGGAATTCAGAGGTCTAACAATTTTAGTGAAGTTGGAAGTGAATTTATGAATAAAGTTAATTTTTACAAAAAATGATTTTAATTCTTTTTTACTATTAAGAAAATAAACCTTGAAAGTAACATTAATCATGTCAAGATCAATAGCCATACCATATTTCATGATCACATGCCCCATGATCTTACCTTTGCTTACTCAAAAGATACTCTTCTTAGTGTTTAGAGAGATACCAAAGGTTCTACATTTTTCCAAAACTTGCTTAAGGTACACCATGTGATCTTTCCTATTTTTAGAGAAAATATTTAAGTCATCCATGTAGATAATGATGCACTTACCAATCATTCTTTGTAATGCATGGTCTATGTCATGTTAGAAAGTACCCATGATGCTGATGAGTTCAAAAGGCATTCTTATATATCTGAATGTTCCCCACTTGATCATGAAGGCAGTCTTCATCCTATCTTCTTTGTTGGAAATTACTTGGTTGTAACCAGATAAGACATATAAGAAGTACATCATCTTAGAGTCATTAACCCATTTAATTACCTTGTCTAAGGATTTGTTGAGATTTTAAAAGTCTATGCAAAGCCTAATTTCACCATTTTTTTTTTGACTAGGACCTGGTTAGCCACCGATGTGGAGTGTCTAATTAGGAAGACTATCCTTGCATCCAGTAATATATTTACTTCCTTCTAAATGAGAGTCTCTAAATAGGGTTCATGGCTCTTTACTTTTTACTAAAGGATTTGCATGCTTTTTTAAAAGTGATCATATGAGTGATGACCCAAGTGTTGAAGACTTTGAGATATTTGTAATACCATACAAGGATGTCTTTAAATTTCATCAATATCTTAGTGGGTTTGTCCACTTATTCCTTGGTGAAAACAAGCCTAACATTTATGTTCAATGTATTTTTCAATGAACCTAGATTAATTTAATTGTAATCATTACCACATATTTTGGGCACTTTAGTATAGCTTGTTATCTTGTCTTGATCAAATATCCTCTCTAGAGAGACCATACCCTTAGGGATTATATTATTATTTAATTAGATTATTCCATCATCATCAAATTTGACCTCCTTTATAGACTCTTCATCTTTATTGTCAATTACATGTGAATCAAAGACTCTAGAACTAGTCCTAAAGTCAATGGTTTGATTGGCATCATAAAATACCTATAAGTGATTGATGTTTTCTAGGATATAAGGGTAAGATATCATTTTGATTGTATTTTTTTTAATTCAAGGGCCTCAGGTGGAACTATATTTTTTGCTGTTAAATCCAACACATCTACCAATTTATTTTCATACTTGGGTATAAAAGCAATGTTAAAAACTTAGAAAAATTAAATTAAATCCCATGATCTAAATTTATACTTCTTCAGATAAGAAATCTTTCATTGGTATTAACTACATACCTACTTGATGATTAATTCTGAATCACCATATACTAATAATTTCCTTACCTTGTGTATAATGGAGAATTAAAGTCCTAAGATTAGGGCCTCATATTCAATAAGATTATTAGTGCATGGAAATTGAATTCTATAATATGCTAAATATTTCTTACTAAATTTTCCAATATGATACCTACCCCTAAGCCTTGCTTGGCTATCACACTATAGGAGTACATAATCTAAAACCCTTCATCCTTGGTCATCAGGTTACTTTCACTCAAATTAGTAGTATCTAGAGCATATATGCCTAGGTCAGTGGATTGGAATTTCACCTTATCATTCTTGGCATTGTACTTCATTATCATGAACTTCATCCTCAACTGTCACTCAATTAAAATATTATTAGGCACATCCCTCTAGTGTAACTACACATGAAAGTAGTCCATGTACATGTATCCATTCAAGGATTTTGTCTAGTCTCTACTAAATAACATATCATATACTAATGGGATCTCTATGAATTAGATGTTGATGAATTATTGAATCTCAAGTTCATAAACTAGTTTCATATGGACGTTTAACATTACTCCTACCACCTTAACCTTTGACTTGTCTAACTAAACAACAAACCTATAAAACTTAATTAGAGTTAGTCCAAAATTTTCAAAAATACCTATGAGAATTATGTTATAAAATGGTCCATAATCAAGTAAATATTTATGCATATTCTTCCCAAAAATTCTAATAGTTAACAAAAATGGAGGAACCTTAGCCTTCCTTTTATACATTACCACATTCACATTCATAGATTTAGATTTACCTTTATATGATTTATCTATTAATGATTTAAACATTAAATCACATTGCTCAGTGATTTTGGCAAGCTCATGCAAAGTAATTTTGGATTTGATTTTATTCATATCATACACAATGTTGTACCCACCTTTATATCTAGTTATAGCCAACTCTACAACTGGTTGAGTATCCTTTCCCTTTGGAGGAGGAGGATTATTATTAGTTCTATTATCTATGGGTGTGTCAACTTTATTGTGTGGTGTGGAAGTCATTATAGGTTACTTTTAGTCTTTGTTCCTCAAAGCATACTTCCTCCTATGTTATTATTGGAAATCATGGATCTCATCCATGTTACTTTTAGGATTATTCTATTTTTCATTAGAAAACTCATAAGTTTAGACCATGAGGGCCATTTTGGTGGTGTTGTACCCAATGTCAGGGGCTCTTGTATTTCTTCAATTACAAGTATTCTCTTGATTGTCCAGGACAATGTCATAACTCTCTAACTCACCTTAGAAAATTTTGAAAGTGTTGTAAATTTCTATGTAGTCTAAATCTCCATGTAAAGCCATCTTATGGACCCTACACCAATTAGGCAAGGCCAATTCATAGATATTTATGTCAAGTATATTATTGGTAGGGGGTTTATTGTTGTTATTATTATTGTTAGAACTATTAAAAGGTATGTTGAAATTTTGAAACATGTAATTTATGTTATAACCTTCCCCATTTTTCCAATTTTCCTTTATAAATTTATAGAATCACACCTATTTTTTGAACCATTCTTTAAATTTATTCTAAGTCTCCCTTTGAGGATTCAGGCTTAGTCTTCTATACTAGGATTTAGATAATGATTTGGGTGTTATATTTTTTAACAGGGATCAGTCTAAATATTATTTTGAGGATAAACCCTAGCATTAAACTAGTTTAAGAATCCTATTTTTTGGTTATAAGTTGCAAGTATCAATGGAAATTGATTGAGGCTAGGTATCTAATTCACGGATGTCACATTTTGATTTACATTTGGGACTAGATTTAGAGCATGTAAAGTTTGGTTATCATTTGGGATAACAAAGGCAAGATGCCCTAGTGAGTGTATTTTTTCATCAATATGTATAACCTCTAAATATGCATGTGGTAATGTATTTATGTTTATATCCATACATTTAAAAATAATAGTCATTAAATATAGGACTTTTTTGTAAATTTTGAGTTCTAGGTCATCTACAGGCTATACATATTTTAAAATTCAACATTAAAAGCTCTTGTAGACTCATAAGGGTTTCATTTAAATATGATAACTATTTTTAAATTATCCTAATACTAATGACCCTTCCAAACTATGTGATGAAGGTATCATTGAATTGGTTCCATTTGGTGATGGAATCCTTTGACAAATTAAGGAACTTGTCATAAGCTATTTATCTAAAGGTAAATGGGAAGATCTTGTAATATACGTCTTTATGAATGATGTTTATAAGACTAATAACTTATTTTAAGGACTTGATATGATCTTTGATAGTTATACCCCTAGATGGATTGAAGAGAGGGAGGTATTTTCTAGGGTTCTTAGGAAAATCATGCATAGGGATGGGCACATTTACATAAGATCCTCCTAACCATGCCATGACAGGATGGATGTAAAATAGAAGATGTGGATGTTGGATTATTGGAGAGTTAAGGTGGGATTTAGATATCTTACATCTCCATTTATCAGTTCTAGCTTATAATGGGTTTCTAAAGATCTGAGGGGAAGTCTAATTTTAGATTGAGATCTTGTCTAGATCCTAAGTAACTCTAGGTTACTAAGTAAAGGATTTATGTCATAAATTCATAATACTACAAAGGTTCATAAAAAATTTCTATATAAGACAAAGATATACCAAACTAACATAAAATAACTCCAAAACAGGGTCCATAGTTAAGCAGAGTGGTCTTATTTTACCTTTGAGGATATGAATTATTCAAAGCTTTAGAGCCTACACAAATTCTTTTATAAAATTGGTTTCACCTACAAAGATTAATGTTAGACTGGATGAAATAAACATTTATTGTGTTAATATTATCAAAGTGTCTCAAAGTGAAATTTTGTAAAGAGTATCTTGATGCTATGTGAATTTACCTAGTTTATATCTCTAAAGCCTCAGATTAGTGATATTTCACAAATAATCCACATAGACACTAATATTTGCACTCATTTTTCATAGATCAAAATTTATTAGTTCAAATCATGTAGAACTTATAAAATATAGATGAAATAGATGTTGATCTACTCAAATAATTCAATGACATGCCTATATCTAACATATTTTGAGGGGGGATGCTAGAATATCTTTATAATTGAGCCAATATTTAAAGGGTCTTTTGGAGTTGACACTTTCAAAGGGGTATTTCAAGGGTTTTAAATATATTAAAAAAGATGAAAAGAAAACATAGTGTTTATCCTAATATTTGTGCATTTAAAGAAATTATGCTATATTTTAAATTAAATACACTAAAACTTCTACTAAAAACAACAAAGGCGCTCCTTCTAGTACTATATTTCTTCTCCTATTGATGTGTATCTATGTCAAGGATATAATGCAAAAAATAGAATAATATTTATCAATTAATAGTTTAGGTACTAGAAGACCTTAGGGATAAATTAAATATTGTTGGATGACTATATGGCCATCACCTTTAATCTACAATCACACCCTACTATAAGTAAAATAAGAACTCAATAGTGACCCAGTCTATCTAAAATTTCTTTGTATTGTTATGATGTATAATTTCCTTTGTATTTTTTGATAATTTATGCCAAAACATTAAATAAACAAATGGATATTTACAATGAGTATTAATTTAAACTGATTCATGTTTTTAAAAAAGTTAAAAAAGGAAGCAAGGTATAATAGTAAATAAATTTTTATTTTCAACAAAAAAGACCAATATATCTCCTTTAGTTTCTTCTAAAAATAGTGAAAATAAAATTAACATTCATGAGATCTAAGTGCTCAACTTACAATATCACAAATGTAGTGGGGATTCTAGGGTGAATATAATGCATATATCTGATTGTATGCTTTTAAAATAACTACCTACTATGAATTGATTTAAGTAAATTCATTAGAAGAATAGACAGAAAATAGAGCATACATAAAATATTTTGTTAGAATAGATAAAATCATAAACTAACAAGATGAATTAAAAAAACTATTATCATATTTAACCATTGAAAGAAATGAAATCATGTTTTATTAGAAAAGTTTTAAGAAATAAGAACATATGAAAATAATGAAAATTTTGAGAAAATTGTAGGAATTCTTAATTATCTTTGTATTAATCTCAATAAATTCTATTATGAAGTACAATAAAGAGGAGGGCTGCTATATATAGGCCATTGAATTCCTAGGAAGCTTACAAGAGAACTAGATATATGATACCTATTAGTGGAAAAGGTCCCTAATGTCCTAAAACTAGAGAATATTCCTATTCAAATAAGGGAATATTTTACATGGAGTTAGGACATTAAGTTCATCAAAAGGAATTCCAACAGAAGGATATATCATCATTGAAGTCTTGGGTTGATATCTTTTTTGTGTGGTTGATGATGAAGATCCTATCGTAGAGGAAGATGGATGTGAACCCATAATAGCTAAATAAGGAGTGCTAGTGTTAGTTAAATAAGAAGATATAACAAGAGGTGTTGAGGAGGTAGAGGTTATTATGGTGATAATTTGTGGATTACTAGCTACTTATTTATCAGCTTCTATTTGCCTTCTCCATGATTTAGAGCACCTCTTATAGTCATTATCGATCAATTTTAGATCAATAATAGCCTCCTTCAGTAGTTTGATTATAATCCCTACCATTGCATCATGTTTGATCAATAGAGGTCATATTTCTTCATTAATTCATATAACCTTTTTTATCCTCTAATTAGTGAATGCTACCAAATCTAAAATTTCTTTCTTAAAGGTTACTCTTTTGTCCATGGCCTACTCTTAGAAGTTTACAATAAATTTCTATAGTTGGGCCCTGAAGGCATCATTTCTAATAATGAAACCATCCTTATTGTCAAGGTGTGTTATCTCAACAACATCAAATTTATGACTCTATCACCCTTTAGATGAGAGACTAGCCCAGGAATCTAATTTCATCAATTCACTACTTCAATGCCTTCCTTATACAAATTGTATAGGACTAAGTAATGCTCAGGCCCTCCAAGGGGATTTACTTTGTATTGGGCCATGGTGTTGAATATGTCAAACATTTCTCCCACAACCCATTCCATCTTTGTTATGGTTTCATTCAATAATGTGGCTTTATGTTGCTACTCCAAGTTAGTTTTTGTCTATTGTATTCCTTTTATAAATTCAATAGATGTTTTGATCCTAATGGGAGGATTTCACTAATGCCTTAAGGTTTTAGTGTAATAATTTTTTACACTTGGTATCAGAGCCTCCACCTGGGTTTAATTCATGGAGTGGGTGGTTATGCTAGCATGGTAGTGTTCATTCAAGGTTCATACACATGGGGGATCTTAGTGTACATGATCAAATCCATCCCAGAGTATAGCATTTGAAATCATAGAGGGATGTTATGATCCTAATGGGTGGATCTCACTAATGCCTCTAGGTTATTTTGTAATAGTTCATTATAATCCTTATTAAAATGCATTTTCTATGCCCTCTTACCATCCATATTAGATTAAAAATGTTGTTGGTTTTATGCCAAATAGACCTATCATATTAGGATATCTTCATTCTCATAGTGTTTACCTCCCTCCCACCCCTGTTCATCCTTCTTGGAAACCTACTAATGCTTAAAATCAGCCCCTTGAATGCCATGTTATTCTAAATTAGTATCATGGTTATCCTCCTAATCAGTCCCAAAAAAGTATAAATGATATATAACATGATTTATAGAGATATATAATGGAGATTGAAAGAGAATAGGTGTATATTAGGCAATAGGAAACACTTTTGCATCAAGCTTACATAATGAAACAAGAGTGATGAGACAATGTAGATATATAAAAGAGTGATTGTATAATCAGATCATTTTCAAAAAAGAGTATCTACATAAGTTGCTTACACATATACAATAAATTAAGTCACAATCAATTTACTCCACTTCTCCCTTTCCTAGCTTCAAGCAGGCTCCCCCTATGCTCACAACCCATCCTATAAGGTAGGAAGCTTTTATACTCAAGGTCCCTAGCTTCAAGAAAGATAAATCTCCTTCACTTTCAAGTAAATCCCCTAATTTTAAGGTTCTAAGTTTCAAAGGCCCCCCTTTCTTAAAACAAACTACACCCATTCTTCTTCAAAACCCCCAAGTATAGTCATGATAACCTTCTTAGACCATGCACCCTAACTTCACAATGCCCAACCTTGTTAAACCCCATTCCTCTATGCTAGTTAAAACCTATTTCCCTCTCAAAATATCCCTTTTCAAATGAGGACTAACTTTATCAAAGGAAAGTGAAGACCATTTGGATGAGGAGGAGGATATTTAAAATAAGTATGATTAGGAAATTATCATTAACAATCCTCTTTATGCCAATAAATCATAAATTCCATACATGCTACAATAAAAATACAAGTATAATGAGATAGAGTAGTAGGGTAGTGTGCATGGGAAAGATGATGAGTTACTCTCTTATACAAATGAGTTTTCATTCAACATGGAAGAAGAGAAAGTCAAACATGAAATTGTAATGAGGCCTCTTATGCATAAGAGTGAAGAACATATAGAAGAAGATTCATTTTGGGATGAGATAGAATTATTTTGTTCAGACCTTGACATTAAACCATCATATATTAAATGGGGAAAACATGAGAAATAGGAATGGTAGGATGAAATAGATGCATTCCCAACTCAATTATTTGAGAAAAAGCATCCCAATCAGCATAATGATGGAGAATCAACATTTATAAGGGAGGGAAATTTTGATTGTTCAAACTTTGTCTTGAGAAGAGGATGCCATATCAATTATCTAGCCTAGTTAGAAGACAATAAGGAGGAGCCATCACATGTTATGGTAAATTTAGATCATAAAATTGAGCATCAAAAAGGTTAAAATTAACATGCATATCCACTCCAAGGTAGTTGTATTTCCAGTCAACTTACGTGGGTAGGTGAGTTTGTTTTTGTCTTTAGAGAAGTATATCACTAGCTCTTCGAGTACCCAATGTTTCTCCACCTTTGGTTGGTTATACTTAAGCATGTAATTCAATCTATATTAGGAATAAAGGGTATCTATTTTGTATGACCAATCAATATCTTTTTTTAAATAGCTTCATGATTGGTTAGTTTAGGGTAGGTTATATGTTTTTATTTACTTCAAGCACATGCATTCACATTATAAATAGTTTTAGTAGTTTTTATATTCTTCTAAGTGCCTATGGCATGATTTTTTTCATCACCATTTACTTTTTTGAAATATGGTATAAATTCAATTTAGTTAGTGTATTTTTGAGAAATCATTAAGTACTTGTTGCATGTAATAAGATGAGTCAACACCCTTGTGCACATGAGAGTTACACTTTTAAAAGAGAGTTTATTAGGATTTCATGGCTCCACACCCAATGGATTTCTTAAGGCTAAATTTTTTATCATTAATAGGAAAGTGTCCCACCTATGTTTTCATAATGTTGAATGTTTAAGTTACCTTGATCCTTTGTGGAAAAAGTAGAGCTCCCAGTGCCAAATCAACCTATTCAGTGATTTTTGGGATAAATTATGTACAACTAAATCATGTTAATTTATATCAAATTTTTTTAATATGGTATAAAATTCTAGGGGAATACAATGGTTAATATTTTCATATATAATTATTCTTCAATTGAAAATATCATAGTCATGAAAACCACCTAGTGCATAGATTTTTGTGTGTTTCTAGTTGCCAAATCAACCTGAACAACACTTTTCAAACACATTTTGGTAGGTAAAAATTCATTAAAAGCACCTTAAAATTTATAATTATGATATAAAAATGTGTAAATAATTTATAGGTCAAGAAAGTCTAAAAAAATTTCTTCTTGTGTATGAAATGAGCTGGGTTAAAAATTAGCTTTTGAGATGATTTTTACTTAATCAACATTTTGTGTCTTCCAATTTTTAGATCTAGCTAATGAGCACATTTAAATCTCATTTTCATAGGTGTAAATGATTTAAAATATTGTTCAAGTTACATATAGTGATATCCAAATGTTATTAGAATGCAATGAAAAAGATAGTGACAAGATATGTAAAATCACGTGTGGGAGGCATAGCCATCAAAATAAGATTTTGTGCTAATTTTTACTTGGTCATTTTATGCATCTCTCAATTCCTAAATCTACCAAGTGAACACTTATAAATACCATTTTTTCAATATAAAATGATATCTAAATTGAAGGAAAATTTGTATGATTATACCCTGATGGCATGAAACGGTAATTAAATTGGTTTTGTAGTTGTTGGACATACCAATAAAAAATTATGATGGTGTGAAGTGACCATCCTAGGAAGATTTATCGCTTAGCTAAATTTTCATCAAAAGACACTTAGAAGGTAGTTCACATTTGTTAATTTGATCATTTAAAAAATAAAAATACAATTTTGAGCATCTTTTTAAGAGATTTCTAGAAATATAAGATATGATGTGTTTTTATCATATATTGCTCTATGATTTTCCATTTCTCCATGTTTTGAAGGTGTTGATGTGCCTATATGCAATTGTATGTTGGTTTTTTAGCCATATATTTTGATCCACAACTTTATTTACAATTTCAATGGTTGTGATAGAAATATGATTTTTCCCTCTTTGTAATGATGTTTATTTAAAATTGGATAAATGTATGATTAAAAATTGGTCAATGTTGCAACTAGAATAGTGTATTGATTTGACAAGTCTATAGACTTCAATGCAAAGGTGACTATTGACATCAAGTGTCACTTCCCAAATACATAGCATGGACATGCATTCACTTTTAAAAAATATCTCGGCTACTTCCCCAATCATTATCGAATGTTGTAACTTCCCAAATAGTGGGTGAGGTTGAGTAATGACCATGAGCTCTCCCATTGCGTATATAAACAAGTAGATTTATCATTATAAAGGAGGAATTTTTTATCACATAAATGCTATGAAAATTTTCCCTCCATGAGACCTTTATAGCTTGAGCCTTAAAACTAATGAGAATTGATTTTGACTATATTAATGACTCTTGCATTCTATGTGTATTTATGTGGTTGTTGATCTTGGTCTTTGGATGTATTTAGCCTCTCATTACTATCCATCACTTCATAGATATGTGAAAAAATTAGAACTCATTTACAATTTGTATTCCATGTGCACATGGGTCTACATAGGCTTTGTTTGTGGATACTTTGCTTCTTTAAAAACATAGGGATCCTTTTACTAGGAGTTGATGAAAATATCCCTCATGCATATAACTAAACACATGTATATATTTTAACATCAGGTCCTCATCATCTTCTTTATCCCCTTACACTCCTTTAGCTTCTTTAACTTATTTAACTTCTTATTTAGATTCTTTTTTGAACAATTTTAAGAAGTAAAATTTTATAATTCCTTTTCTATTAGGTTCTTCCCTTTCCTTTTTTTGTCATTCCTCTTTAATTTTCTCAAATAATTTTATAGTTAGTAAATTTCAAGCTTTTTTGGATGAGATTCGAGGGAATATTTGATATTCATAATATCATATATGTTTGATATTAGTACGCTAGGCCATGTAGGTATAATAATTCTACTAAAATCCCAAATTCAAGGTTCATGACCATTAAAAATTAAATTATCCCTGAATGTCATGAATTTATCATAAAGGACAAAAACTTCTTGATAATAAAGATCTTCATCAGGAATATTTTTCTTAGTAACTTCATACTAACTATTTTTCTATTTAAAAAATACATATTCCTTAGAAATCTCTTTATCAATATCTTTGACATCCATAGATATAGATATGATGGGATTTCTATCAATTTCAATAAAAAATTCACTCACAAAGCAAATCTTGTTTCATATAAAGGACACTAAGAAGTAATTCCCATTTCATACCCATGGTTTGAAGGAAAATATTCAACAAATAGTTAGTATGTATGTATATATATATATATATATATATATATATATATATATATATATATATATATATATATATATATATATAATGATAAAATATATAGATTATTTGTAGAACAAAAATAAATAATAACATTTTTAGATGGGGTGACATTTAAATAAATGTCAAAAATATTTGACAATATTTATCCAAAAGATTCTTTGGAATATATATTATTATTGTCAAATATTTTTGACATTTATTTAAATATCATCCCATCTAAAAATGTTATTTATTTTTGTTCTACAAGTAATATATATATATATATATATATATATATATATATATATATAATGATTATATATATATATATATAAATGATAAAATATATATATATATATATATATTACTTGTAGAAAAAAAATAAATAATAACATTTTTAGATGGGGTGACATTTAAATAAATGTCAAAAATATTTGAAAATATTTATCCAAAAGATTCTTTGGAATATATATTAAAAATATCAGTCCCATTAGGTGTGGATATTGAAATGGAAATAATTTTTTATGATATATATATATATATATATATATATATATATATATTATATATATATATATATATATATATTTATATATATATATATATATATATATATCATAAAAATTTATTTCCAATTCAATATCCACACCTAATGGGACCAATATTTTTAATATATATTCCAAAGAATATTTTGGATAAATATTGTCAAATATTTTTGACATTTATTTAAATGTCACCCCATCTAAAAATGTTATTATTTATTTTTGTTCTACAAATTATATATTTTAATATATATTCCAAAGAATATTTTGGATAAATATTTTCAAATATTTTTGACATTTATTTAAATGTCACCCCATCTAAAAATGTTATTATTTATTTTTGTTCTACAATATATATATATATATATATATATATATATATATATATTTATCATTCCACCATTTGATAATAATTTTTAATTTATTATTTTTCATTCTAACAACTTTATTCTTATTTTTTGGTCGAATAATCAAATAATGATGAAATTCCTTAGTAGAATGATCATTCTTTAATTTTTTATTTTTTTCAATTCCATTGGTAGAGCCAGAGTCATTGTCCTCTAGAGGTAACATACATGGTGATTGAAATTTATTAATTATACGATGGAATGGCCTACTCAGTAAAAGATCATTTACTTTTGAAAGGCACTCTCCAGTTTTGGTTCTAAAAAATCTTTCTCTTCTATAACATTTCCAATAAGGAATCCATTGTTTAGAGATTTAACTTAGTCTTAAATCTCTTTTTCTAAGTAATTCCTTCTTTATATTTTTTTATCTATCCATCTATCAAAAATATTAAGAGAATATTGATTTGTGAAAGATCTTTGACTTCATAAGTCAATAATTTTTGTAAAGAAAGAAATACTAGGTAGATATATGAAAGACATTCTTTGATGCCCATCACTGAGAAAAATATCAAAAAATATTGAGTGACTTCTCTCTTCACAAGACCATAAATAATTAAATCATTGATACTTACATACTATAACAACTAATTGAATTAGTGATAATCAAAAAATATTGTGGGCCACAGTTTACACAATATTTTATAAAATGTTGAATCTAAATCTTTGTCCATTATATTCAGTGTGACTTCTTTTTCTTCTTTATATTATTTCTCTCTATTATTTTTATTTATCTTTTATCTCTATTTCTTCTCTCTTTTATGTCTTTCTTTTTTGCTTTCTATAAAAAAACATTAAGTCATTAGTTCAAGCATGATAAAGGATGCTTGTAATGATTCCTACAAATACTAGTGTTCATTTTTCATAGGGGGATGTTTAATTAAGGTAAAAATAACTATGAAAAATAATTAATAAATACCTATCACAAGTATTTTTAGGTTCAACACGTGTTATGCTTAGAATAGAGCACGTAATGTGACTGAGGATAACTAGAATTCTATCTAGACTATTAGATATATATTTTTTATCCATCTTGATACTATAGGAATAGAAATAGAGTAAGACTATACAAAATAATTATTTGATTTTCATAATTTTGAGACATTATTATTTAAATTGTGAATAGGTAATTTAAATCTGAAAATATGAAAGTATTTTCACTTTTTTATATCCTAAATCTTTTGGCCCAAAATAGGTAAATAAGAAGGATAAGTGAACCTAACCCATTAAATGATGAATATATCATCTATTCTAATATTTAAAATTGATGGATATTTTAATGTGGGCCTTTCAATTATTTGAAATTATTCAAATGATTGAATATTTAGTTTATGATTAGATGTTTGATTGAATGAATAGTTATGATTTCTCTTATTTATGGAAAGAATAGAGATGGAAGTATGAATTATAGATGGATTCAATTTACATTTATCGTTAATCCATAAATTGATTTGTATATAGAGAATAAAATTAAAGAAAGGAACTATCAACATTTAATTATAGTTAAATAATATTCATTTTTCTATATAGAAGGAAAAGAAAAAATAGATTTCTTTCCTCTAATTCTATGAGTTAATCAAATATCTCCTTATTGTTCTTATTTATTTGTAATAATATAGTAGTCTTTACTGTTAATTTTTATATTTTGGAGTGAGGTTCATGACAAAATAATATTTAATGTAATAGATGCCATGAATAGTATCTAGTGAAGAATTAAAAATCTTTATGGTAGTTGTTTTGTTGACATTTATTTAATTTAGAAGGTAATTTGAGGATAAAAAAGAAATTGAATACACAAAACATTATGCATTTACCCATATTGAATTGGTTCAATTTAGAAAAAAAATATTTGTGCTAATAAGGAATCTTCAAAACCCATTTTGTTTAAAGGGATGATGGATTAAAAATTTTCTATAGATATAAAAACCCGTGTATACTTTTTGATTATATCAAATAGGGTGCTCAAAAAAGATCAAAATTGTTAAATAGGAGGATCACTATGACTATAGCCCTTAAAAAGTCTTCCAAAAATGACCAAACTTTATTTGATACTATGGATGACTAGATACACAAAAACCATCTTATTTATTCGGGTTGATCTTGTCTATTGCTTTTTACCTATGCTTATTTTACCCTAGGTAGATGGTCTATGGTTAAAACATTTGTGACTTCATGGTATACTCATGGATTGGTAAGTTCCTATTTGGAAGGTTTTAATTTTTAATTATTGTAGTTTCTATTCCTCTTAATAGTTTATCACATTCTTAGTTTCTATTATGGGGTCCTAAAACAGAAGGATATTTACTCATTTGTGCCAATTAGGTGGTATATGGACTTTTGTTGCTCTTTATGGTGATTTTTATCTAATAGGTGTATGCAATTAGAAATGCATCATGTCTATAAATTAATCATAACTCAAAGAAGATAGAACATAATTACACTTCTGATTTGGAATACATTTGTTAAGCGGGGGCATGATCAATATGAAGATCTAGTAGACCCGATTAGGGGATCACTTGTCATAATACACCATGCTAGGAAGGGTTCTAAAGCCTATAGTCTAACACAATAATGCAACCCTAAAATATTCCTAATTTTAATGTTCACTCTTTCCTAATAACAAGAAAGTAAATCTAATCTATTGCTAACCAAATCTTGTTACACATAGTGGGGGTTAGAAAAAAAATAAACTAAATTAAACATGCATAGAAGACATATACTCATGTCAATGTATATGGAATTCTAATGCATGGGAGAGAAACACAATTGTATTATCTATCTAATCTTACAAAGGATAAATAAATTTAGGAATACTTACATTGAAGATAAACCTACTGAGCCTCAATCTCTTCGTTGGACAAGGTGCTTCAAAATAGATTGTTATGGTATGTAAGGATAACAAAGATAAATAAAATCTAGGATACACAACCTATCTATGCATCCAAAAGGCTTCTCCATAAGACAAGATTTTTATCTCTAAAGAAAGTATGAAAAAATAAGATTTATTCCTCAAGTAGAATGGTTAATAAGAAGATGTTCATTCACTCTTATTCTTATTCACTTATATGATTACAAATGGTTGGAAATGAACTTGTATATATAGTTGGATCTTTCCCTAAATCCTTTTGAATATGTTAGCTATATAGGGTCCACACAATTGACCCTACATGTTTTTGGGAGATAATTCACTAGATCCTAAGTTGACAAAATTCCTAATGAAAAATACCCGAAATAGTATAGGGTCAATTTAGTCAATCCTATACAGTAATTAAAGGCTGAAAACTATATAGGGTTGACCTAGTCGACCTAGTATAGTCAACTAACAAAAAGGGGTTAAGGCAAGAAAAAGGAGGATAAAGCATGACAAATGTTTGGAATGGGTACAAATGATAAGAATAAGCTTAGGTTAAATGATTTTAGGATACAAGTGTGTAGATTTCAAGTGAAAAAATGGACAACAATCTTAAGAAGCACTAATGGTCTATCCACCCCTTTCCTGGTGTAACCCTTAAGGCATGCACTTAGAGAGATTGAGACTGAATGGGTTCTTACAAGAAACAAACTTTTAGTAATAAATAAAAGTTTGAAAATATTATGTGTATACATACACCCCAATTTAATCTCATCATGTGTCATGTAAGTGTAACATAGGATGGTGCTTCAGGAAGTATAACATGATAACACACAATGTTGATGTTAAGGAAAGTGCAATAATAAAAAATAAGACAAATGAAAGAACATAATTGAAAAATGCATATTTTACTCACTTTAGTGATATAGATAAAGATTTAGACTAGAAGAGATGTGAAGGTATCCAATGTGAAGAACACTAAGCAAACCTATAGAAGTTAGTGTAAATAATAGACAAAAATCATTTTTTTTGAAATATTGGCAGATGATAGTGGAAAAAATTCTCTATGTCATCATGAATCCAACACATTATATGGTTTTAAAAATGGATGAGTAGAAACAAAGACATATATAAAACAAGAATTCTATAGAAAATTAATTGAATAATTTGAATTTTGAAAAGTGTTTTTTTAATAGGGGAAAGAGAAGTCAATTTGGTTATTTTGAGTATTGAAAGAGAGGAAAAGACCTCTAAGGACCAAATGAACTAGGATGGCAAGGATATGGTAAGCTAGATGAGGAGGAGACTTAGGAACAACAATAGGTACACTATAGGTATACAACTTTGAATCTTAAGCTAGTTTTGGAGTAATTAAATGAATTAAGTGTATTTTTAGAAAAATAATTTAGCATTTCTAGATGCAAAATGAACAAAATTAGATTCTATAGGTAGGAAAAACCAATTAGGCAAATGGGTTTTAAGGAATTTGTAATAAAATAGTAAAAATGCACTTTTTTAGAAAAATTTAGGGGGTCAATAGTGAAAAATAATTGGGTTGACCCGATAGGTTGAAAATAGGCAAAATCCACACTATTGACCTAGTAGATGTGTGTTGACCTTATACATTTTGTAGACTACTGACCTAGTACAATTTTTCAACTAATTTGAAAAGTCCAAAATGACAACATATTACTAGGGAAGGAAAAGAAGAAGGTTGACATAGACTTTTAAGTCAACCAAGTCAAAAATAAGGAAAATTTTATCAAACTAGGTTGACCAAAGAACCAAAATGGTATGAAAATACATGTAAATGGTCGAAAGAGAGATATAATGGCTTGAAATGACCAAGTAAGGGAAAAAAGGATTAAGTAGGCTAAAAATAGGTAAAATTGAATGAATTAAAAAAATTTAGGCTTATTTTTAACTGAAATTGTAAAAATAATGTATTGTGATTATACATGACATGGAAGATATAATACATCTTTTATTATTTTTGGGTTGTAGGGAAGATGCACATTCTAGAGATTGGTAGACATGTCTTGGCTACCAGATCTACTAGAGTATCTGACCATAGTAGATAGAGATAGGTTAGTAGTTGTAGGCCTAGGAGGGATAGTTTAAATATATAGGATTCCCTTAAGCATGGATATGTTATTCATGTTCCTTCGATTTTGGAATGATTGATTAACACATTTAGATGGTAGGTGTATATGGATGTGTAGAGGTAACTATCACTATAGAGGATGTGCATATCATCTTAGGGCTATTGTTATTTAGAATATCAATGACTATAAGCATACCAGACATCTTAGAGGAGAAGAGAGATTTAGCCATGTGGGCTATAGGCTCAAAAATGATATTTTTAGGTAGGAGAGTAAATATGTTTGATGTATATGCATCATATATTATAGATATCTAAATTTTTTTGATAGGACCTATGACACAGTGAGTGTTATGTCATAAGTTAGATGGTAAGGTACCACTATTTATGGTATCCTTGATTAAGATAATCCTAAAGGATGGAGTACTATATGATCTTGGATTTGTCATTTGGTTCTATCTCATACATGATCTATATGAAGTATTGGTTAGAGGGCATAAGTTGAATATGAGAGGTTTTCCATGTATCATCTGGTTGGGTTGCCTCATGTGGTTAATGATAGGTCACCTCAAGTATAGAGATGGAGAGAGAACTAGGTAGCATAAGACATGCCCCATGTGCTAGTGCTACAGATGGTAAGATGCATAAACATAGTGTGGCATCCATATTGGGACATAATGACTACATGGTTGAGCTGGGACATAGTTGCACTAGATACAATAAGGATAGAGGTGGTTAGACACTATAGGTAGTGGAGAGAGCCACATATAGTGGCATGAGTAATAGGATAGATGGGCTTACCTCATCTAGTATAACCGATATTGATGCTCAAGTAGTGGGCTCATCATATGAGAGATCCATAGGGGAGGAGGGGAGTAGGGTCACTAGTGATGAGGCTAAATTTTAGACCATGTTGTGAGTGGTCATGAACTAGATGATAATGACAAGGAGTAGAGCAAAAAGAGAGGGGTATGAAGGTTGTGATACCAAAGATACCACCAACAACTTCATAATGAGATGAGTAGTGACTAATAAGGACACAACATCGATGGAGGTAGGAGTAGGAGAGAGTGGAGACTATCACCATCCCTGATGACCCAATAAGTGATTTATGGGAGAGATGGATGACAAAAAGGTCACTAAAGTGTAGGTTGAGGTGGATATTAGCCATGATAGCCAAATTTGAGCTAAGGAGTTGACCTATAGAAGAGGTGCTAGGTGGCCACATAGATGGAGAGACTTTTGTAGGTAGTCATATGGATGGTGAGATCATAGTGGCCAAGACATAGATAGGTAATAAAGATTATTAAATTATTACTTAAGTTTTTATTTTGAAATAGAGACTAGAGGTAGATAAATATTATGATATATAAGAGTGATCTAATATCTATTTGGGTGTGATTTGGTAGGCATAGCTAAAGATGAGGAGAGATGGTAATCTTTTGTGAGGGGATCACTCCATGACATCCTAGATGAGACTCTATATATGTATGACCCTACTACATTAGAGGACCCCAGTGTATAATCTACTCCAACTCAGGCAAGCTAGTTTAGATTAATTGAAGAGGTAGCAAGGTGGATACAAGCATAGAGAGAGAGGATGTAACCTCTAGTAGAGATGGGTGTAGGCAAGATATGGGCATGGTATGCTTTGATAGAGGAGATATATGTGAATTAATTTGAATTTATGTAAATGAAAGAAGCACATATAGTGACCCTAACCCATATGATACAGGTGTAGGAGTAGGAGAGGGAAACACACATGCTAACCTTAGCCTAGTTGGTATAGGTATAGGCACATGGAACACATATAAAGGTATAGGTTGATGGATTTATATCTCATATGGAATCTTTATAGTGTACTATTGGGATGAGTCAAATTGAAGCCTTAGGAGGTAGTGTGAATAGGCCATGAGATACATAAGATGGAACCAAGCCATAGAGCTAGAACATTGTATATGGTTGTAATTATTATATTTAAACTTATGAGATATATATATGATGTATCATTTTGGCATATTTATTTTGATTTTGTATGTTCTCATCATTATGTTTGTGGTTGTGGATTCTTTAGATATATTTATTTCTATCACATGTATTTATATGTTTGTTGTATATGCTATAGTAAATATATGAGATGTGGTTTCTTTTGTAGCATTATGTAAAACACATGCATGGTTAAAATAAAAAATAAAAAAAGACTTAGTAAAATATAATCAATCAAAAATAATGTACTACACACTATTTCAAGTTGGGAAATGTGTAGAAAAAATAAAATGACTAAATATAAAGAACAAAGGGATGGTAAACAAGATGGTAAAAGGAAATTTGTTTTTAAACCAAAGTGAAATATTTTTCACCAAATTAAAATAATTAAAATCATACTAAATCATGTTGGAAAATATGACAAAAATGTAATAAAATATAAGGTATGTAAAAGGGAAAAAATTGAAATAAAAAAATTTAATTCAGTCAATAAATTATACTAAATCATGTTGGGAATATTGAGAGAAAAATAAAATTCACAAAATATTGGTCATGAATTTATCACACTAATTCAAACTAGTAAGTATGAAAAATTCAAGAAATGGTTGTATTCTTACATGAATTTATAAAATAAGAAGATAAAAGTGAAATTAAAATTAACTAAACATAAAACACACTAAATCAAGATTGGAAGCATGTCAATGATGTGTAACTTTATAATCAACCACATCTTATCTCATATTTGACACATGTAATTTTGTTTGTGACTTGTATTATTATAAAATTTTGTGAGGAATGTTAGTTCATATCCATGGTAATACACTATAACTCACAAATAAAACACCACTGGGGTGGAAAAATTAGGAAAATTTGAGTAATAAAGGATGTGGGTAATAGGAATGAAAAAGGTGGTAATTTGTGAGGATGGCTAGGTCTCATCCATGGTCTTACAAAGCAACTCACAAATGAAATCCCAAGGGGAGTGATTAGTAGAAAAAAAAAATTTGAAGAGGAAATATGAAGGATATAAGGAATTAAAAAGGAAGTGTAAAAGTCAAGACTTAGGTATCTTCTGAGAAGATCTTAGAAGACAATAGGCATACTAAGGACATTAGAAGACACTAAGTGAATAGTGACCATCAATATACAAAGGGAAATTTTTGAATATAGACACAAATATTTGTAGGCATATAAACATGATACTAAGATCAACTCATGAAGTTATATATGTATAAGAAAAGATAAAATGGACCTACCTTCCCATGACATGTTCCCCATTCTTTGAGACCCCTTACAGAGTCATCAATCTACTATGAAGATTGGCTGCTTACATGAGAAAGTAGGTAGCACTAAAAGATTTTTTATTTTCATCATCTAATCTAATAGCCTACCACACCCCAAAGGACCTTGGCTCTACCATGATCCCAATTGTGGAGTTTGAGCTTTGACTAGAAGAAGGAGATGTGATTTGAATAATGTCTTTTTGTGTGATTTAACTTTTAATAATGTTTTTGCCTCTTATATCATTTAATTTTGTAAAATGATTTGGATTTTAAAAATTTTATGTATTTTTAATATTCCTCCTCTTTACAGACTTGAAATGACCAATCATGAGAGATGTAGTGATACACATGAATCAGATTTAGGCTAAGGCTAAAAGAAGCTAGTAACTAAAGATAAATCCTGACTAAGACACTTAGGATTACTAATGAACTAGCATTTGATCTCAAGTATCAACCATGTATATGCTTAGTTTAAAAAAAATGAATAATGGAGAAAGGAGATCCAAAAGTGGACTAGTGAAATTAAAGTATAATGAGATGCATTACTTACTAACTAATCACATGGTAAAAGAAGATAAGGACCAAAGGGAATAGGGTTGGTATAACCAAGTATCAATGAAAATTATCTATGAGAAATAGAGATAATAAAGAAAAAAATCATGAAGACACATGAAGAGAGATTTTAGAAAAAATAAAGAAAGAAAGAAAAAGTAATGATAAGCAAAGACAATCATATGCAAATATAAATGATAATATAAGCAAGATATAGTACAAAAAGTAAAAGAATCACCATGTAAAAAAATGAATTTTCAACAACATTAAATGATATAATAAATAGATAAAAATGAAATTAGAGCACACATGCAATAAAAATATAAATGTAAATACATCATGGATGTGCTCATAAGTACTATAAATCTTTCCACACACATTATATAGGACATCAGATAAATATCTATGAAGCTAGATATGAAATTTTACTAATGTCTCATCAATATTCAATGAAAATTGGGAAAAGACTTCTTTTCTAATCTCCTCAACCAAAAAAGTAAGATTGCTCAAAGGATCATGTTGAGGAGGGAAATCAGGTAAGGGATGATTGGAAAAATTCATGGGAGTAGGCTCTATGGGAGATGAAAGAATCTTTGGTGGAGAAGGATCCACATGTGAGGGACTCACAAGTGGAGAAGGATCCATATATGAGGGAAGGTCCATAAGTAAAGGAAACATGAGCAGAGGCATAGAAGGTGATAAAGAGACTACAAGAGGGGATGGGACCACTAGAGGTGGAGCCATGGAAGAAGAATGAGGATCCTTCTTATGGGAATGACCTATGGGATGAATGGAATAAGGTCTGAGAATAGTTATAAGGTGATCCTTAAGGTGTTGTTAAAGGATATGGAAATGATTGATGTGATGAGTGCCACATTAATGCCATAGAAAATACACCTCACCATACTTAGGTATATATTTAGGTATAACCTTTGGGGAAGGCATATCTTTATTTGAGGAAGGAGAATAAGGATGCAAAGTAACAATATATTATCATATCTTGTGATAATGGGTAGAATAATGATTATATGTCCCATGGAAGCAACATATAGGCTTGTGAGTCATCTTAAGAGAAACACTCATAGATTGAGGTGTAACAAGAATGGAATAAGATAGATAAGACTCATTGGCACATTTTTTTAGCAATGGATCCATCTTAGGAAAGGGAATCAAACCATTATGAAGGGAAGCTTGTGATGGAGGAGGAATGGAATTAGTCTCAATAGAAGAAGAAATGAGATGAGAAATAGGGGTAAGTTAAACAAGAGTAGGAGTGAGAATAGGCTCAAATATAGTGATATTAGTAATGAGATCCAATAAGGTATCTACCAAGGGAGGATTATTATCTATATAAGGTCTATGGAGGGTCACACTAATCTCAAGTGTAAACCAACTACGGTGATCAGGGCACTTAGAAAAATGATAAGACCTGATCATAGCATGATCCATGAGAATACTCCTATGAGGATCCTCAAAAATTATAGGAGTTAGAACCATCTCTACCCTATGATAAAGAGGAAAAAATATAAAATTAATAACTATAAATTAAGGAAGATGGGAAGATACACAAAAATACTTAAGTAAAAAAGAATGATAACAGACAATTTTAGCATCATAGGCCTGTATAAGACTACCCAATAATAGATAATATATGGAATAAATATCATCATAATCTAGGGTATGAATATAAATAACATAATTAGGGATGACCTTGTCATCTAAGGAAGTGTGGTGAATACAATGCCAAGTCTTGGTCAAGACTATGGGAATATCATCATAAGGAGGCTTTCAAGAATGAGGCTACAAGGAAGCATGAACCTAAGAGATGAGGTGAGGTAAGAGATCATAAGATTTAATCTTAAGTTTAATCTCATCAAGCTCATCATAATAAAAATTTAAGAGGTTACAAGGAATATACCCAATGCATTTTGGATGTCCATTATAACCTTGAGTTAGATTAACGATAAAATTAATATGTTTTGACTCACAAAATGGAATGCTAGGCAAAGGTTCAAGAGTAGGAATTTTTAAAATAGTACATTATTGGAATTATTAAAAATTTAAATTGTTAATTTCACCCTAAATATTTTAAATTTATCCATTATGAGGGATTTTAATGTATTTTTAGGCAAAAGAAGAAATGACTCTCATGCTGTGAGTCCATGGCTTACCAAGCAAGATGTTATAAGAAAGGGGAAATTTAAATATCATCACCTTCACATGAATGGTGATAGGTTGGACATTAATGGGAAGTCACACATAACCTATAGGATGTGTTTTCCTTCTATCATATCTTCGGTATGTGATGCATGTAGACTTGAGATTGTATTCTAAATATCCAAGCCTCTTAATGAAGTTGAGAGAGGAAATGCAAGCGACAGAACCCTCATCCATCAATGCTAATTAATAAGTGGGGATCATCCACATGAATCTTAATCTCATTATGAATCATATAAGTTATGTGTAATTTTAAGGAAAGAGAAGTGTTTATAGTCTCATCAACATTGATAAACATCTCTTCACATTATTGTAATATACCATCCTTAGATCTAGATAAGGTTTCTTCCCATCCTACTAGGGGAGGACAAGGGATATCCATCTTGAATAATAACTACATAATATAGTTTCTATGACATGGATAGGTTGTCATAATCTCAAGTAATGGAATTTGGGATGGAATATTAGTGAGTGTCATGATGGAATCCCACTCATCATAACCCATAAGAAGGTTGTTAGATATAGGTGCATAATGATTAAGGATATCCTCATAAGGAGGAGTTGAAGTTCATTATAATCTATGTTGATAATAAAAATAAATTTTAGAACAAGGTTGTAAATTATGTTGTGATGATGAAGTATCTAGTTCAAGTTGATTTTGAGAATTGGTAGAAGTGTTAGTATAAATTTTATTATCATTAGTGTTAGAAGATGATGGAAGAGTGGTATAAATAGAAAAGGAAGTGTTATCCAAGGGATATATATAAATTGAATCATTAAAATTAATAATATTATTTTATCCCAACTCATTTAAATGAGTTGAAGAATAATCCTAGATAAAACAATATGTTCTAGCTGAAGGAGGAGTGTGGATAGGCTGAAATTTGATAAAAGCAACCACCCTTTGAATATTATTCATGTTAAGCATATTTTCTTTGGATGTGGGTTCAACAGGGCTTTCTAAATTATTGGTGGAAGGGGAGGTTTTGTCTTTATTGTCTTGAATAGGTTAATGATTAGGAAAAGGGTCTTTGTATATAGCCAAATGAGCATTGGCTTGGTTTAAGGCTTGAGATTTATCATTTGATTTATAATCCTTAAAGGCAATTTCATAATCTTATTGATGTTTTTGAATGATATAATCATGATCAAAATCATTAATAATAATAAATTCCATAGCTAAATTATGAAGTTGTCTACATGTCTCATGAGAATGATGCCAACTAGTGTGAAACCAACAAAACTAGTTAGGATCATACCAAGATTTCATAGGATGTGTAGGTTCAAACTATCATGGAAGAGGCATACGTAAATTATTAATAAATTTAGCTAAGGATAAACATTTATGAAAATTAATGTTGTTTGGTAAAGATAAGTGAGGATTGGTATATTTTTGTGAAGGGGGAATTAGTTCTAACGAAGGGCTAGGAATGGTAGATTGAACATTGTGAATGGTGTCATTAGAATATGTAACACCATCATTGGTAACATTGTAATTTTTGTTCTTAATTAATAGATGAGGACCAATAAAAGGTTTGGGTGGATTATTGATGTATAAGGAAATATTGGTATTTAACTTAGTCAATAGCCTCCTCCAATGTATGTTGAGAGAGAGTGTAGACCTGGTATTGAAGTTTAGGAGAAAGGTCATTGGTAAAGAGATGGAAAATATTATCATTAGCCATGTTATGTTCACATTTTTTTGATAAAGTTTTCCACCTTTTAAAAAAGGCTTAAGCAGTTTCATTTTCAATTTATTTGAAATTTATGAAGTGGGCTAAAGTGTTTTCAGGAAGATCTCTAGTTTGGAATTCTTGAACTAAAGCATTCACTAAATCCTCCAAACTAGTAAGGAAATGATTTATAAGTTGGTTTTACCAATCCAAGGCATCATCTATGAGATTTTTGTATAAGATTTTGGTAGCAACAAAGGTGTTTAATTTTAACCAATCCTTAAAAATATTTTGAAATGTTTCAAGATGAAGGGTGGGATTAGTTGATCCATTATAATAAATTGTAGGTGTCATACCTCTTATATCAATGCTAGCAATTTGGGTAGAAATAGGTTAATTTTGGAGATGATTAATGGTTATGTTGACCAAAGGAGGTTGAGGAATTAGATTCCCTTGATAATATCAAATATGAGGGGGAACATTCTCATTATGTGTGCCCCAAGCCATTGTTTGAAGATGAGATTAAAGATGAAGAAGGTGATTTTGCATTCTCATCATTTTATTTGTGCTTTGAGATTGAAAGGTATTCATTTGATCAAGTTTCTATAATAATAATTGGTTGGTTTTATTAGCATTATTAGAAGTATTATAAGTGGTATTAGTGGGTTGGATATCACTATTAGTTTTGATAGGAGATTGAGAGGAATTATGAGAATGTGAGGCACTAGTGTAAAAAATTGCTTATGTGACAAAATATGGACTAGTGAATGGTTGAGAAGAAGAAGCACTAGTAGCATGATTTCCTTTGGTAGTAATTGAAGCACTAGTGGAAGGATTAAGTATAGTGGATCTTATGAGAGGCCTACTAGATGTAGAACCTACCATGTTAGTGGATATACTAGGCGTGGAGGTGGAAGAAGTTAGAGAAGAAGAGGTCATGCTATGAGAAGGGGTCATAATTGAAGGAAGAGGCTAAGAGTCAAAGAAAGTGGTACCCACAAATCTAGTTGATAATGTAGAAGTAGGTGAATGAAGCTCTTCAACATTACCACTAATCATAACCTTGTAAATTATATAAGGATCATTTCCTTGATGTTGAGGAAATTCAGAGATAAAGAAGAACATTTCATTGGTATACTCTAATTCAGGCTGTTATTCTAATGATAAAAGAGTATTATGCTAAAAAGAAGTATTAACAGGGGTTCCACAGTTCATTGTATGAGTATAAATATGAAAATTACTAGAATCTATGATAGGATCCCTACTCTATCTATGGGAGACCCTATGAGGGTTTGTAAAATTCATCATGTCTACTAACTGCAATTAATTATTATCATCAAGAAAAAAGTACATGATGAAGGGAAGGAATGAGAGATGAGAAAGTAAGGAAATAAGAAATGACAAAATAGTACAAGTTTGATTGGGTTGACCTATCACAAAAATAGGTTCTATAAATAGTATAGAGTCAAATAAGGCAATCCAGTACAATGAATAGAGACTAGAAAAAGAGGAAACGAGGTCTAAAAATAGTACAAGGTTAGCTAGGTCATTCAAGTATAGTGAACAAAGACCAAAAAAAGGTATAAGTTTGACTGGGTCTATCCAATACACTAGGTGGGAAAACATAAGAATCTTATAATAGATTTTTGAACTAAAATAAGATAACTTTTGCAAACAATTTTGAAAAGAAATAACTGAAGGGAAACAAATAGTCAATTGGATCAATGTTGCCAATCCAATTGAATCACATAGCAAAAAACCTTGCACCAATGTTATCTAATGCATGTTTTTGTAATACAAAATAAAATTAAGAAAAGAGTAAGCAATCAACTTGGAAAATAAAGAGCTAATAAATTAGTCACTCTGAATGCTAATTATACTATTAAGATATGTCTTTAAATGTGATGGGAAGTTAGCTGTAAACAAAGAACTAGAATGACAATCTAAGGATGGTTTCAGGTAGTTTGGGCTAAAAGGGGATGTAGTGGTAATGAAACAAGATTTGTAACGGAGTCTACCCCTCCACTTCATTTATAGTACTGATAAGGTTGTCAGGTGCTTAGCTAGAATATACCATTAACCATGCTTTATATTTGACCAGAGTTTCAAGTTAGCTTCCCCCTTGGTGATGAATTCCAAGGTTGCCTTGGAATCCCTACACACCACCTCAATATCCTCCTTTGTATCCTCATCTATTCCCCTAAAATTCCCATCTACCTTGGTGTTTTTTTTGCCCAAAATTACTCGTATTATGGGATGCATTCCATCCTTTCTATTATGGATATTCATTAAATCCTACCACTTGTGATTATAGTGGATTTAGGGCCCATCTTGATTGTTTTAGATTAAGGTAAAAATAGGTTTTGAAGGGACCCCAAAACCCTTTAACAGATTAAAAAGATAGAGCAATTACAAGCTCCAGGATAAGCAATCCTTAAGCCTACTAAAAAGTAGTAACAGTTCCATCTTGATTGTTATGCTTGAAGAATCATAAGATTCCATGAAGCTTGATATGATTAGGTCATAATAAATTATGGAAATTTTTGAGGTGATATTATAGTTCCATGTGGAAGGTAGGGGACTCACCAGTATCTAAGGTTACTACTATGCTTCAGGGACCCAAGGCATTGCTAAAGGATTCTAATGTGGTATGATATTACTCAAGTTAGGATTAGCTTGTGGTTCAATTATGGATTTATATGCTTGAACACATTATTAGTTATATCCTCCTTAAATTATTAGAGTGTGCAATAGTCCTTATTATCATGTGTAGGTGACCTAAAGAATTTACAATACATGTTTTATGGAGTTCTGATGTACTATTATAGAAGATAAAATCTTGAGGTTACATGCCCTACCACTCTACATGTCTCACATAACTCTATCTTATCCTTGGGGAATTCACTTATATGATGCCCTTATTGTCTACACTCTATGCATCATCTATCTAACTTGGGTCTCTCAACCCTTCCTTAAAATTGATCCAATCTACTCAAAATATTTTGTAAGGTAATTTTTACCTTAGATGATGGTATAAATACATCCCCATACTCTTCAATCTATTCCACTTAAATTGTATTTGCTCTAGCATCTACTTTATCTCCAAACTAAGTTTGAGCCATGGAAAATCTGATCCTTGGTCATAAACATTATACAAACCAAGTAGTTTTATCTTTATCTTCTAAAAAGTATTCCATTTTGTTCATGACATTAGATAATCTATGATCATAGTCACCAATAGTCTCCCAGTGTCCTTGTTAGATCTCCTTTAAATTTTGGATTGTTTATCTTAAACTATTCTATTTTTTAAGGTAATTTTTACCTTAGAAAATGGCATAGATACATCCCCATATTATTCAATCTATTCCACTTAAATTGTATTGGCTCTAGCATCTGATTTATCTCCAAACTAAGTTTGAGACATGTAAAATCTGATCCTTGGTCATAAACATTATACAAACCAAGTAGTTTTATCTTTATCTTCTAAAAAGTATTTTATTTTATTCATGACATTAGATAATCTATGATCATAGTCACCAATAGTCTCCTATGGTCCTTGTCATATCTCCTTTAAATCTTGGATTATTTGTCTTAAACTCTTCTTAACCTTAAAATCTATGATGAGCCAGTTCTTAACATCATCTAGGGATGCTCTAGGTGTATTTTTCCTAAAGATAAAATCAATCAAACATATACCTAAAGAATCAATCAATCCAAACTTATTTATATTATTGTTGGTGATTTCTTTTGCCTACCATTTCATGTCATATGTAAGTAAGTACTATTCATAGTCTACAAACCCATCATAGGGAGTTAGGTGTATAAAATCACCTAATTGAGCTACCATAATAGGTTTTTTATAGGTATTAAATTTGATTATGTTGTGATTGGCATTAGGGATGGTTATATTTTTAGATACTTCTATGTAATTTAAGATGGATCTAAATCTGGTAGAGGTATGATATCTCCTCTGGTTCTATAGATGTGGTAGTTATAGATAAATCTCTACCATTTCCTTCTTATTATTATAATATATGAAGTTTTGTAATAAAAACCCTTTTCCTATACAATAATTAGAGGATCTATCTCTTTATCAAGGAATGTTGTTATGCTCTTCTTCTATTGGTTTGAGAAACTTTTCACAACTTCACAATATGTAGCCTTTTGTACTTCTAGGCTTTTTTTATAGACTTATTTTGTAACTAGTCCTTTACAAGTGTTATATAAATTTGTAAGGGAATTACTATTATTTTTATAAAATATGCACTTTGATGATTCTTATTTAGGAATTGATCCTTACCTCCAAAGATGTATCTCTCAAAACTTGAACCTGTACTGTGTCTGTGACTATAAAGTAATTATTTATTTTCTTTCTAAAAACTATGAAATTTTACTCATATGCTGTAATTGTATACTACTAGCTTATTATTTGATCTATGTTAAATACTAATTTATTCCTATCATTCTATCTCTACTTGGCCTAGGATCTTCACTCTATTTCTCTTTACCATACCCTTCTCTTTGCTGTATCCTCTCATCCAAATCATCAATGTTATTACTCCTATTCATAATTTACTAAAACTCACTCTATCTATTAAATATATTATATTGTCATAAATATAGAAATATAGAGTCTATTTTTATCCTTCTCTTCTAGATTATCCATGATAAACTTAGGTTTAAGGTCTATCTTTTCATCTTTGATTCATTCTCCCTTATCTTGTACACACCCCCATATGCCTTAAGTGAATACTCCATTTTAGTAGAAGTGGCCACCATTGAATTTTATATAGCCAAAATTTTGATCAACATTGGTAGTCATTGTAAATATTTTCCTCTAATTCCTCTCAAAAATAGATCCTTTATTGTGTTAAAGGATAAATATCCTTACACTATGAACTTAGTGATATATCTATCAATAGTGATAGCTATCCAATGATCGATCACATGAGTCTAATTTGTCACCATATTTTTTAACTATTATATATTCCCCTCATTCCACATTATGGTTTCATTTTTTTATGGTCAAAAATAGTGATATTTAATTTGAGCCAACCAATCAACTAGCAGGCTCAGTAATTTACACCATAAGATCTCATAAAGTTTGTCATATAGATGTTCTTGTATAATAACCATTGGAGTAAACCCAATTATTTGGCCTTATTTATCTATGAATTTAGTAATTTTATGGTCTAACCAACTCTCCAACTCTATTTGGGCTGGTAACTATCACAACATGACCATGTTCATTGCACCATTGTTAGTAGAGGTTATTAGGTTTCACCAAAACATGCTAATTATCGGGATAAAGTGTGTAAAGTTACATATAAATATTTTAAAATGGTTTAATAAATATTTTGAATCCATAATCAAGTTTATCACAAATAAATACACTTTTTTGATGGTTCAACACACGATGTAAACTACCTAAAGATATAGAGATTTATGCATAAGAGTAGTATAATGAAGGAAACATTCATAAGAACATATTAAAATATAAAATTATACCATTAAATAACATGAATAATTGGAATTCATATTAACATACCTAATACTAGGGGAATAAGGATAACCTCATGGATCAATGTCCATTTCTATCAATAATCTATGTAAAAGCTTTCTAAAAATAATAATCACTATACTTTTACTCGCATACATGTCCAAATAAACATTATCATCAACCCTTATATTATATTTATTAAAAATACTTATAAGTATCAATTCCTATGGTTAAAACTTCTAAATTTATCATGCTGAGAATAGGTCTCCATATTGCATTCAATGGAATCCTGACCAACCTAGAGATTCCTATAACAACTACTAATAACCTAGAAATAGAATATAGATGGAATTACCATAGGATGTTCTCATACATACATATGGTTTTACATTTACCATTTACATCTAACATCTTTCCTATTCACTTTCCAAAAATTGGGTGAGCTTTCTAAGAATAATGAATTAATTATTATGCAAATTTAAACTCATGTCTACCAATTACCACATATAAATCACATATGCAATATATATTCACTTTCAAACAATTATCATATTTAGTAGATGAAATGGACCCAAAATATAATACAAATACTAACTCTACCATATTTCAAGAGAAATGGAAATAAAAAATGGCGAGGCCTTAGGATTGATTGACATGGCCATGACCTCTAAATTATATGTGCATATTGATGGTTATCTTCTTGCATCCAATACTTGGTCTAAGCCTAAATATATTTATGACAATGTGAATGATTCTCATAAAATTCAAATTCAATATTAATTATTTGATTTAAAGTATAATGAATTCAAAAATATGGATGATTTCTTGATTAAAGTTCATTATTTGCATTTTCAATTAGCTAGTTTAGGTGTTAAACTTTAAAATTTTAATTTGATTCATATTATCATGAAAAAGTGATTTCCTCGACCTTTTCAATAGTTTATTACAAATATTCATTTGTAACTAGCTTTTCTTACATTATCTGCTTTGTTGACATTTAAATTATTTTGTACTTTATTGCATCAAGAATAATAATAGTTGATTTAATTTGGTAGTCTTATGACTAATGATTTTTTTTTTTTTAAAACACTAATGTAACAATATAAAATAACATGCTAAGTCCAATAGTACAAATGATAATAAATATTAAAAATATAACTCTAAACCTAAGAAAGAGTTAAGAGTGTAATTATTGTGACAAAAACACTCATGATGAATATCATTGCTTTAAGAAGAAATGTGATATCAAAAATGGAAATCTTAAGGTCAAATAAAATGATAGCACTAGTAAAACTAAGACTCAAGATAAAAAAAATTCTAATACTAGAGATACTTTTATTTGTGCTTTCTGTGCTTCTCTTGTTGAATGGATTATTGATTCTAATGCTACTCAATATATACAACTAATGTTAAGTTTTTTACTTCTTTAGAACTAGATATTTATAAAAATCATTAGTCTTATAAATCATGCTTCTTACAATGTTGAAGCCATAGGAACTCTCAAAATCTCTAATGGTGAATTGCATAATGTATTGCTTGTTCTTGATTTGAAATTGAATTTGCTTTCTATTCCTTAATTATGAAAAAAAACATATCAAGTCAAATTTCATAATGATACTTGTTATGTTAAATCTACCAAGTAATATTTTCAAGTAGTTTCTACTTATTTATTAGATATAATATTTTTTTCAAATTTAATAGATTCTCTACTTTTTCCTTTTTTCATGTTTTTATTGTTTATAATGATGATAACTTGTGCTATGAAAGATTAGGACATATAAATTATCAAAGTAAATATGGTGAAATTTTGTGCTATAATTTCTCCCACTAATTATAATTTTAGTGGTTATATGGATGGTAAAATTCATAAAGAAACTTTTTCTAAGAATCAATCTCGGTGTACTAATGAAAAGCTTCATTTAGTTCATAGTGATCTCTTAGTCCCTATGTAAAATCCTTCTGTTAATGTTGAAAATTATGCTTTAACTTTTTTTTATGATTTTACTAGATGAGTTTGGGTTTACTTCTTGAAAGCTAAAGAATCAAGTTTTAGACAATTTTATTGAGTTTGATTCCTTTATTGAAAAACAATCACATTATTCTTTATGTATATTACACACTAATAATGGTACTAAATATGTTATCAATGATTTTATTGCATATTGTAAGCAATATGATATTAAACATGAGAAAACTATTTCCTACACACCTAAGTAAAATAGTGTTGCTAAACGTAAACATAGGACTATCACTGAAATGGCTAGGTGTATGTTGCATGCTAAAAATCTGCATTATAAATTTTGGGTTGAAGCTATGTATTATGCTATCTATCTCATTAATATAATTCCCACTAATGTTTTTCTAAATATTACAAATGAATAATCTTGGAGTGGTGTAAAACCTAATTTAAATTATTTACATGTTTTTGGTTGTGATGCATTTGCTTATATTCTAATTGAAAAACATAAAAGGCTAGATTTTAAAGTAGATAATTTTAACTTTGTTGGTTATGATGAATCATCTAAATATTTTAAGGTGTATTATCTTCACACTAAAAAATTCAAGATTAAAAGGGATGTTAACATTGATAAAAATGGTGTCCTTGATTGTGCTTTTAATTTAGATTCTCTTAATATAGTTTTTGCTTTTTTACTTTTGAAACAAGTGATAATTATAATGATGTGGTGAATAATGATGTTGTTCCTAGTGTTCCTTCTCCTTATTCTAGTCTTTCTCCACCAAAATTTATGCCTAAATGGTCCAAGACTACTATATAATATTATAGTATTCATATGGATCTTAATGATACTTGTAAAACTAGGCCACAATTTTATAATTATGCTTTGATGTCTAGACTTATGCATAATAATGATCCTCAAACTCTAAAATAAGATCAAGGTCACTCTCATTAGTAAAAAACAATGCATGACAAATATAACTCTTTTATTTATAATAAAACATGGGACTTATTCCCTCTCCCTAAGCGGCATCTTTTGGTGTGTTGTAAATGGTTGTTTAAAACTAAGTTTAATTATGATAATCAAATTGAAAAATATAAAACTAGATTAGTTGCTAGAGGTTTTTTGCAAATTGAAGGAATTGAATATAATGAAACCTTTGCTATTTTTGCTAAGATTCCCACAATTAAAGTTGTTTTAGATTTAGTTGCTCACATGTATTGTCGTATTTATCAAATGGATGTTAAGAGTGATTTCTTAAATGGTGACTTGCATGAATAAATTTACATGTATCAACCCCCGAGTTTTATTAAGAAAAAAATTGAAAACCTTGTTTTCAAGTTTAAAAAATCTATTTTTGGTTTCAAATAATCTCCTAGAGAATGGTACATTAAAATATATCATTTTTTGTAGCTCAAGGATTTACTCATAGTTCTAATGATCCTAATATTTTTGTTAAAAATACTCCAAATGGCTTAGTTATCATTGTTTCGTATGTTTATGACTTAATCATAACTGTTAGTAATAATTCAATCATTTATTTCACTAAAAATGCTTTAAATAATACCTTTTAAATGAATAATTTGGGTTTCTTACATTACTTTCTAGGCATTCAAGTTTGGAAAGAACAATATCACATTTTTATTTTTCAATCTAAATATGCATGACTTGTTATCTAGGTTTACTATGTTAGATTACAAACATGTTGCTAATCCTTATGAACTTGGTGTTAAATTACTTAATGACATGGAAAATGAAACTATTGATCTAGCTCTCTATAGAAAATTAGTTATAAATTTGAATTATCTTACTCATACTCATCCTAATATTGCTTGTTCCATTAGATTGGTTTCTCATTTTAAGTCTAAACCTCAAGCTACTCATTTCAAAGTAGTTGAAATAATTATTTTTTATATTAAAGGTAATTGAAATTTTTTCATCGATTATACCTCAAATAATTATTTGGTCGGTTATTTATATTCTGATTGGGATGATGATCTTAATGATCATAAAGCTACAAGTGGTTATTATTTTTCTTTGGGTTGTGACACTGTTTCATGTAATAGTTAAAACCAAACTACTATATCTTTATCTTCCATAGAAGCTGAGTATAAATCTTATAATCATGATGCAAAAGAATTTATTTCTCTTATAATATTTCTTATAAATTTGGACCACACTCAACATTAAAAAAACTTTATTTTTGGTGATAATCAAAGTGCCATTGCCTTAGAAAAAAATATAGTTTTCCAATCAAGGTCCAAGCACATTGAGATTCAAAATCACTTTCAATTATAAGTTCTTGAAGACAATAAAATTATTCTCTCTTTCTATCCCACTGAATAACAAATGAATGATATCTTCACTAAGCCATTCTATAAAGAAAAATTTGTATTATTTTTTAATTTTATAGGATTGAAGGAAGTTCTCATCAAGGGGGAGAGTTAGTATTGTTTATTTCCTTCTTGTTTATTTTTAAACCCTTAAATAAAGTTTAAAGGGGAGTGTTATGATTAACCTTTATTTAAGATAATTTATTTTATCCTAATTTCCCTTTTTATGTGTGAGAAATTTTTATCTATGTGAATTTTTAATTCACATAAATCTAGATTTCATGAGGTGTAACTCACCTCTTTTTGATCCTTTAGGATTTTAGAGTTAATTACATGAGTAAATCCTTCCCCCACATATCACACACCTACCTTCAATTTCTAATGGATTAGGACACAATTGGCACATACATAGGAGGCTTGTAAGATAATAATGGGATTTATTGTAACTCCCATTCTCCTTCTCTAGCTCTATAAAATATCCCTTCCTCTCCTCATTTCATCACTAGAATATCATAGATCTCTCTCATATTCTCTTGTTTTCTTAATTCAATGTTATAATTGTGGAGATTTTGGTTTCAAGCCTTCTAATATTATCACATGGATTTTTTTTTCATACGTTCAGTTTCCCACTTTAAAATTCTAGTCTCATTTGTGGTTTACACATTGAAAGGTAACATTGTATTATGATTACTTTATTTATGCACTTTCATACTCTATCATTATTGATTATTCTTGGGATAAATCCTTAAATGCCATTGAGGAGAGAGGTACTACATATTCAGGGGTCATACTATGGTGGCCTATTTTTATAGATTTTATTATAGATTTAATTTGGAGGGCCATGTTGGAGGTATTAGTAATGTGACCTTATTGAATGTTTGGGAAAATGAGCATGCCATTATTATTCAACCATTTGGATGAACTCATGGTGGTTGGGCCCATCCACATATTTTTTCAAAGTGGTTGGTACTAGAGATACAATGATGTTTAATCAATATGGAGTACCATGTGATCTTGTATACGCTACATGCATTAAAATTATTTGGAGGTCATATTGAGGATTTGTTAGTTGGGATGAGGATGTAGTAGAGTTACTCCACATTCATGTCAGTGTGTGGATTCATGACCAGTTTCCTAGTGTGGTGGAGAGATTCTATTTTGCGAGGGTCACATAAGTTTGTAATATAATAGGATATACCTGTAATAATTTACCATTGGACTTGCACTAGGAATTCTACTCATAATTTTGGTGATAGTTTATGACCTATTATTGTAGATATAACATCTTTTCCTATAGGGGATGTAGATCCACCTATTATGGTTACTGATGTGGATGATGTAAGATGTACCACATGGTACACTAATTGGTGGATGGGCATAAGATGGCCCATCCTTTTTCATATTATAGTGGATCTAGTTATTGTGCCTCTGATTCAAGGAGGAGGTAGAGGAGGAGATAGAATGCAGGTTAGGATGTACCATATAATTTTATATTTGATGTTATAGATGATACTATAACTATATATAAGTATATAATTTTACATTTGTATTTGAATTTGAATTTTGGAATTGGTTTTATAAGTTCTTAATATATTTTATGTTTTTCATGTTTTTGGTGTAGGTGATGGGTAATATTGACTATGGTATATGAATCTGTTCTCACTTTGATGTGGGACATTTCATCTGATATAGTTGGTAGTAAACTAATTGGGAGAGTAGATCACATTATAGGTGTATACACACCCATTTTTAATCCCATTTCCATTATTTTTTAAGCTTTCACTATAGTTATGAGTGATCAAAATGATCTCCAGGTGGAGATAGACAAACAACTAGTGCCCATTCCTAAGAGTAATAATGTGATATGTACTCTCTATACACAGTGTAGGATCTTATAGTTTAGAATTAGTATATTCAATTTCTTCACTATTGTCTTCACTAACGTACCAATACTCTTAATACTCATAGTCATAATTAATTCCATCACTATCATATTTTGCATGCATATAATTAACATTATTAATCACACATGTTTTAATATCATTCTATTAATTATAATAAACATAAGGGATGGAAATGATAGATGATAAGACATTCAAAAGATGAGAGTTAGCAAGGGTTTCTGATTAGATCTCCATTTTTCATTTAGTAGGCCTTAAATAATCTATTAAAGTATAAATAAGGCCTAATATAAATAGGTAATCAAACACAAGTATATTGTTTTTTGTAAATTAAAACCCTATGGTTGAAATTTTAAACCCTAGGAAGATGAAAACCTAATGGAGATGTAGGGTTTGACATGATTCTATTAGTTTATGGGTTCAATAATATGTTTTGCATTGATTTGGTTTTATAAACCCTAATAGGATATAAAATTAAAACATAATTTAGATTTATAAATTTTGAATTAAATCATATATATGAATATAAATTACTAAATTGATTGACAATGTACAAAAAGAGGTAAAAAGGCTCTTAGATTATTTTCCACACTATTCTAAATTATAACTATCTGAATGGCACATTTCAAGACTATGTAATTTCTCTAATATGGTTAATTCATCCCTATTATTTTATATTAACTTCTTTTAGGTTATTATCAATAGTTGATAGTGACTTGAAATGGTCAGTATTGACCCTACACATAAAGAGCTCTTATTTTCTTTTGGGATGATGCACCTTTGCCTTTAATGCCTATTTTTTCCTTTTATCAATTTCAGAATAATGAAAACAAACATGTATAATCAAACCATAGTTATGCATAATCATTTTTGTATTAAATGGGGATGTGAGGCAAAAGGGTTGAGTGAGACTAACCTTGGTTAATCTTCATTAACTGACTAAAGACTGCACTACATTGCCTATTCTTTGAAGAGGGATCAAAATCAAATGTAGTTATCATAATGTGTATGTGTTTAATTATGGATGAAAGCCTATATGATTTTTTCATAGCTTTTCCTTGGTACAGTCATGTAGATGTAAATTAACCTTTGTAAATTTTAGATTCATCTTTAATAATTTAGTTATGTATTATGTAATTATATTGTATAGATATTGATAATGAAAATTACTTTTCACCAAATAACTTATAGTGACTTTGTATATATGAAAACATTTAAATTTGACTTCAATACGTAGTGGTGTGCAAAAGTGAACCAAAATAAGTTCAAAATTTTCCCAAATAATGGTTATAAAGTGAAATATGCCCAAAAGAATTTTAAAAGATGCCTAGGTCACTTTCATCATCTTCGATTAGTATCACCAATTGATATCGAATGTAAATGGTGAAACCAACTTAAGGCCTAAAAAGACTCTAAGATGAGAGGAAGGTCCATATGTCTATGTAATATAGAAAATTAATTTGATGATGATAAGTAAAATGTGTCATACAACAAAATAATGTCAATAAGATGATCATTATACCAAAACAAAATGTGCCATTAAGTACTTAGTTCATAGTTTAATATGTATACATGCAAAGTTTCCTAGGATAATTATGAAACAAGGCTTGTAGAAAATTTGTGTATATACACTCCCAAAGTAGGTACTATGGTTTTTTCTCATGTTCATTTTTTTATTGTTCCTCCTCAATTTTTTTCCACTTAGATTTTTATATCTTTTCCTTCTTAGATTTGTCTTAATGCTTCTTTTTTTCTCCCCAAGTTACTCAGCCATTTAATATATTTTTCAAGCTTCACATTTTTTAACAACATTAATCAACCACATAATATGTTTATTATTTATAATTTTATTCCAACTCTTGAACCTACACTCCTTCAAAAAATTATTCAAACCATGTAATTTATGAAACAAAAATATCAATTACTTTCCAAAGGGTCTAAAAACAAAAGTCATAAGGTCAATTCACATGATATATTACTTAATCCTTTGGCACATGAGATCCTTGTATCTCTTAAGTTTGACTTACATAAGTGTTGATGCAGTGGATTGCACCTGGGGTAGGAGGCTGAGCTCCTGCCTTCCACACATCAAAATGGAAACCCCCCTCTCACTTGTGGGACTAATGAAGCTGGAGGGGAGAGTCTCTAGGTAAGGGATAACTCCCTTTAATGCATTTAAGTTGTTCCAATAAGTGATAATATAGTTATATAAATATATAATGGGGGGGGTGAAAAGGGAGAAGGATTACAAGAAAATAGAACCTATTCTAAAGGGGGTGATGCACCAAATGATTCGACCTACTCACACTCACACTTGAATCTAGACAAAAACATACATACACTTCAAACTGGTAGAAGGACCAGGATGCAAGAAACTTAAGAGGGATGTTTTAATGGAATACATAGAAAATAGGGACTAACCATAGGTGCTATGAAAGGGCACACTATACAGTAGTAGCTTCTCTCTGTCTCTGTGCTTCTAGGTACAACTCTCCTTGTCACCTACAGGAATGGCACCTTATAGACACCAAGTGTGTTGGTGTTAAACTTATGGAAGCATTAAGAAGAAATGACTAAACATAGAACTAACACTTAGACACACATAGAGATATCTAACTAGAATAGAGGTAAAATGTGTTTATTGATTTCAAGTGAAAATTTGCCAGGGCTTAACCTTACAAATATGCAAGATCCTTTTCCAAATGACAAGTCTACAATATATAGAGGAAGGAAGGAGGCCTTTTAGCACCCTTTTTACAAATGACCAATGTGCACTCTGATCATTGGGAAGAGCAAGCTACTTAAACATCAATGAGAAATTATGAGCCGCACCATTTGTCTGCTTACAAGACCACTCCTTCAAGGTGATTACGTGGCTTATCTACTCATTAATGCAAAATGAAGAAAAATGGGTCACACCATTAGCCATTTTTGCCTCTTAATGATCAATTCATAGACACTATACCACCTACAAGAGTAACTTCTTGAATCTGCACCTCCCTTTGCCACTTAGACTACCTGCTTGTTCCTACACTTGGCACTTTTTCTCTTTGTTCTTTGGGCTCTTTATCTTCTTCCTACTTTGTCTTCTTTTGGATCCTTCAGCCCTTATGGATATCTTCTGGTGGGTCACTACATTCCCTAGGCTCTTTCCATGGTTGGTGTGCAAGCATTTTAAAAACCAACAGCTATTTCAACTCCTTAAATTTGATGTTTATGCACCCGTCATCACTTGGACTTTTCCTTCAACTTTCTTGCTTTAGCCTTTTTCTGTAGACTTCCTTTATTGATCCTTCTCAAAGGGGAAGTGACCCTTCAGCTTCTTAGTAAAATTCCTTTTCCTCAGTGAGAGCCCTCCGTAAGGGCACATACCCTTCTGGTGGGTTTCTTACTTCGGGCTTTTCCCGCGGGCTTTTTACTGCGGACAATTTTTTTGTGAACAAAAAGTCTATGAGAATTGCTTTGTTTATTCCCCAGGATTTTTACTGTGGCCTTCCTCTAAATTTATTTAGACTTTTTGTCTGAAGGAATTCCTTCGAATAAAAAGTTTAAAGAAATTATTTCTTTTGCCTTAGTCTTTTACGGGATCCTTTCCATTTTTAGCCTTTCCAAATTCCTTCGGGCTTTTTGTCCAAAGGAATTCCTTCAGACAAAAAGTCTAAAGGAATTATGCCTTAAACAAAATTATGAAAAACTTACCCTTTACAGTGTTCTTTCCTTGTGGCCCTTTTGAAGTGATTCCTACCCTCTACAAGGGCTCTTGAACCCAGAACTGCCCTCTACAAGGGCACTCATCCTTCAACCTTTTGGGATGCTCCTTTGAGCCACCTGATTGAACTAAGCTGTTAAACTGACCGATTGAACCAAAAATGGTTCAACAGTTCAATGGTTCAATAATGCGCACCACTCCTTTGTTGCACTAAGCCTTTGAACCATTCGCTTGAACCAAGACATTAAACCAATCTATTGAACTAGTTTAATGGTTCAAACAATTATTAAACCAAGGCACCAAACCATTTGATTAAACCTACCGATGAAATTGAGCTTTGAACCAAAACATTGAACTTTGTCAAAGAACCAAAGTGATGAACTGACTAAGTGAACCAAGTGATGAACTTTTCTGATTGAACCAAGGCCACTAAACCAAAGCGTTGAACCAGTTCAATGTTTCAATGGTTCAAAACTGCTAACTCTTTAAAAGATCATGTCGTTGAGCCACCTTAGCCCTCTTTCCTTATGAATTTCTTTAGGCAAGAGTTTGAAGAAGCTTTGTAAAACCTTACACTCTCTAAACTGGTTCTTCACCTACCAAAATATTACACCTATAGAGTCTAGAAAATCTCACTACTGAGTTTGTAGAAAACCAAACCCTGTAGAGTCTAAAGAAAATCAAGCCCTGTAGAGTTCATAGAAATAAATCTATAGAGTCTATAGAAATAAACCTATGGAGTTCATAGAAATATACCTATAGAGTCCATAGAAATAGACGTGTAGAGTCCATAAAAATAGACCTATAGAGTCCATAGAAATAGACCTGTAGAGAACATAGAAATAGACCTATAGAGTCTGTAGAAATAGACCTGCAGTGCCATAGAAAATTCTTGGAATTTTGTAAAATAAAAAATGAATTGGCCTAAAATAGTAAAGGAAGAAGGGCACCAATTTTTGGCCTATTAGACCAAAAAATGGTCAACAAATTGGTGACTCCCAAGGGAAGCATGCCTACTATACTTAGAAGCCATTTGCCTCAAAATCCATTGGGCACAGGATCAGATTATAACTTAAAGATCAGTAATAGCTCTGATAAATTCTAGAACCAATCACAAAGATTTACCTCAAAAGGAAATGAAAACACACACAAAGCTAAGAAAACTACTAACATGTGCATAAAGCACTTAGGGAAAATAGGAGAAAAGCAAGGGAAATATATACATGATGGAGAAGGGGATGAGTGGTAATGATTAAGATGTATCCCATTAATTGGGATATACAATTATTCACCATCCAACTTGGAGAGTTGAAATACATTATGATGCTTGCACTGAGTGATTACGTATGGGCCACTCCATAGTGTGTCAAACTTTGCATGCTTTCCAAGCTTAGCTCAGTCTTCATCCCATTTCAATACAATGTCTCCTTTAGAGAAACCTTTTGATGAATATTTCTTGTTTAAGTGTCTCTTTATTTATTGTTGGTAGCTGGTCATACAAGCCATAGCCTAGTCCCTTGTCTCTTAGAGTTCCATTAGCTAGCATAGCCTAACCTCCATGCTATTTCCTTCTTCTAATTGTAGCTAGTGAGCGAGGTCTAAGGCTGGTAACTCAAGTGAAATGGGGAGCCTAGCTTCCCTTCTATAGAAGATTGTGTATGGTGAGTTGCCAATTGCCCTCTTTGGGGTGACCCTATCCACCCATAGGGCTGTTTTCAACTTGGCATGCCAAGTCCTCTGATTTTCCTCCATGGTTCACTTGATGATCTTGATCAGGTTCTTATTTGTAGACTCAGCTAGTCCATTCCCCTGTGGGTAGTAATTGGATGAAGTGTTGAGATATATACCATATCTCAGCTCCCATTCACCTGTTTTGGTTCCTAGAAAAGCTAACACATTATTTGAGATTATGGTTACTGGAACCCCAAACCTTGCCACCAAGTCCATATAAAATTCTAGGACCACACTTTCATTAGCCTCCTTCAAAGAAATAACCTCTACCCATATTATGAAATAATCTGTGGTGGTCAAGACCCACTTGTGTCCAGTACTAGAGGGAGGATTAATCATCCCTATGAATTCTAGGCCCCATGACATGAATGGATACTCCACCTGAATAGGCTGTAAAGGCATGGCAGCCAACTGTTGCTTCCCATCAAAAAGCATGCACTTCTATCACTTTCATAACTAGGCATGGGTGTCCCTGAAAATATTAAGCTAGAAATAGCCAACTGTCATTATTCTTGCTATAGTAGCCCTAGGAGCAAAATGACCACTGACTGGTCCATCATGGAACTCAAATAGCACCCTGTCAGACTGACTTGAGTCCAAGCATCTTAAAAAGACTCTTGAGATATCCCTTCTAAATAACACTCCATCAATTAGGGCATAAGGGAGACATTGGAGTCTGAAATACCTTCTCTTAGTCCTATCAAGTGAGTGCAGACACTCACCAATGAGAAAGAAATGCCTCATGTCTAATGTCTAATCCTTCATGACAGCTGGTTCTTCTACTGTAGCTACATCATGAATTAGTAGAATGTCCTCCTTTTGCTACTTAAAGTTAACAACGAGGTGTTCACATAGGCCTCTCCCTCTTACCAATTTGTTGATCTTGATATCTACATCATATTCCATCACCTTAGTGATCCACCCTGCTCTATTCTCATTTAAGTCTCAATTGACCAAGAAATCTTTGATGTCAGGATGTGGAACCATGAGGTGGATTCTGCTATTAGACAACATGTGTCTGAATTTCTTCAAACATTGTATGACTACCAAAACTTGCTTTTCCACATATGTGTATCTAACTTCAAAACCTTCTAGGCCTTGTCTAAAAAATGCAATTGGCTACTCAAGGTTATCATCACTTACTTGGGTAAGCATGACGGAGATTACCTCTTCATTGCTGAAGATGTAGAGGTTGAAATATTTGGTGAAGTCAGGGCTGATCAAAGTAGGAGCCCAGGCTATGGCCTGCTTGATTTCTTCAAAACTATATTTTCTCTATGCTATCCATGTGAACTCCTCACCCTTAGCATAGAGGTCAATGGCTTGACCATCTTTGCAAAATTTTGGATAAATCTCCATATGAAATTTATCTTATCGAAGAAGCTTTGTAGGCCTTTCTTGTGCTTAGTTAAGGACAGCTCTAGGATGGAGCAAAATCTCTCTAGATCAATAGCCAAACCCTCTGAAGAAACAATGTGACCAAGGAGCTTCCCCTCGTGGATGGTGAACATGCATTTATTAGGATTGAGAGAGATACCAAAATCTCTACACCTCTCAAAGATTTGCCTTAGGTGTTTCATGTGTTGGCTCGCTTCCTTGGATAAAATTGTCACATCATCAAGATATACCAGCATAGTCTTTTTTATCAAGCCTTGAAAGGCCATGTCCATAGCTCGTTAGAAGGTGGCACCCACATTAGACAGTCTGAAAGGCATCTTCCTATAAGCAAACATTCCCCACTTGGTTGTGAAGGTTGTCTTGTGCTGGTCATAGTCTTGCACCAAAATTTGGTTGTATCTTGAATACCCATCCAGGAGGGAGAAATTCTTGTTGCTTGTCACCATCTGAAGGATCTGCTCCATGCTTGGGAGAGGATAATGGTCTTTCAAAGAGACTCTATTGAGGTCTTTGAAATTGATGCACAGTCTAATCTCCCCATTATTTTTTTGAATAGGAACAAGATTGGCCAGTTAAGAAGAGTGTTTAATTGGAAATATTATCTTAGACTCAATCAACTTGGTGAGTTCCTTCCACATGAGAGGTTCAATAATTGGGTTGACAGGCCTCTGCTTCTACTTGATTGGCTTGGTGCCTTCTAGCTCAATGGTATGCTAGGATAAACTTGGGTCAAAGCCCTTCAAATCACTATACTCCCAAGTGAAGATATCAACAAATTCTTGGCACAACAAGATGAAGGCCTGCCTTTACTGGTCTGTGCACAGTTTCCCAAGTGCAAGCAGCTTGTCCTTGAATATTTCCACCTTCTCATGGTCCTCCTCCTTTATTGAAATGCACACCTTGTCACTTCTCAATTGGTCATGTCCATTGAAGATTCGCTCTAGAGTGACCAAACCTTTGGGTAACTTATTGTTCTTCAATTGAACAATTTGGCTGCCATATTGTTGTTATAGCTTTGCCTAGTTTTTGTAGCAAATTCTACTTCTTCTTGCAGGAAGAGTGTTATTTGTTTATCACTATTGAAAACCTACCAGTTGGTGATGTTGTCAGGTATAGAGGGCTGGATCACTACTTTCAAGTGATGTGAGCTGTGGTCTCAGCCTATTTCCTGAGGAATATTGAACTGGGCACCAACTACTACCAGCCTATCTACTTGCTTATTTTGTTATCCAGGAATGAAGGTAATATTGAAAGTGAATAAATTTTCCACTAAGTCCCATACCCTATGTTTGTAGGACTTCAGTAGAGAATTCTTTGTCAAATTTTGGCCTCTTACTTGGTTAACAATCAGTTCACTGTCACTAAACACATGCAACTCTTTGATTCCTCTTTTCCTCGCCCATTCCAAACCATGGATGAGGGATTCATATTCCACAATATTGCATGTGTATGAAAATTGGAACCAGAAGGATGAAAAATGCCTCTCTTTTAAAGGAGAGACCAACACCACTCCACCACCAGCTCCCAATTTACTCTTTGAACCATCAAAGAACATCTACCATAGACCTAAGCTTTCCTGGCTAGCTTTCATCAGATTTGGTACAAAAGTACCCTCTTCATGCATGCAATAAATTCCAAGGCCTGCCTCCTCTATGAATTTGTAAGGATCATGCTCAAGGTTGTCACTTTCCCATTCATCTAAGAGCAATTATGTAACTCCTTCAAGGTTAGAGGATGGAGATTGGTCTACTTGGAACTCTTCTTGGTTAATGATGGCATAGCTAACATTTGATACCTTGAGCGAGTAAGGTTCTAGATGATCTTTATGGAGTGGTTCAGATTCAATCTTGACTTTAGTCCCATACTTGGTTCTAAAAACTAGATAAGACCAATTTACTACTAAGTAGCCGCCTATCTTGGATGTAAAATCCTTGGATAAGCAGATGGCAAAGTAAGGAGGGACATCTGACACTACCACATCATGAGGAACTAAGAAATTTAGGCAATCATGTAGCATCAAGTTCAAACCTCTTACCACCCCAATTGTCTTTGCTAGACTTCCATCCAACTGCAGGACTCCCTTGGTCATTTCTTCATATTTCAAACCCAGCTTGTTGGCTATGCATTTGGGCATCACTGAGGTGCTTGCTCTACTATCAATGATGCAATTATGAACCAATAAATATCTTATGGCCAAGGACACATAAAAAGGAGGAACCTTTTCTTCTTTTTAGGCCTGCCCTGAGGTGGAAGGCTATCCATTCATCATCAAAACATTGTCAATTTTTACTAGGATAGCTTGTTCATCTAGCTCATGTAATTCCTTTTGCAGCATGTCCTTTTTCCCTATTATTGATAGTAAATCCCACAAGGAGATTTTCATGTGCATATTCTTCATCTGGGTAACCATGTTGACCCAAGGGTTGCCTTCCTTCAAAATTTCTTTGGAATTATTTACAGCCTGAGGTGCAGGCTAAGGAGCTGAAGGTACAACTGACAATTTAAAACTTGGGACTTTTGATTTGCATGTGATGAAGAAGGTGTTGCTGATGTTTGGGTAGTAGCCTGAGTTTCTTCCATTGCTCTCCTTTTGAATCTTATGTTGGTTGCAACATAGTCAGCCTAATTGTTTGTAGCACCCATATAATTGACTGAATAGAATTCTCTTTCTAGATGATTCATGAGGGTAGAATCAGGTTGGGCCTAGCTGCTACTCATGTTGGGTTGCATTGGAGCCTCAAAGACTTAGGAATGGGTGGTTACCTAATTGTCTTGTACATTTAGGTAATAACCCATCATTTAATTTGTATAAATAGCCTGCTCCTAACCATATCCCATGGTTGAACAACTTGGATGTTCCACCATGACCTTAGATGATGAAGGGGCACCTAGGTTGTAGCCTTGAAAGGGTTTGGTCTGAGTAAGCTGACCCTATCCTTGATTTTAATTTTGGAAAATGGGTCTAGTAGCTTGACCATACTACTGGTATCCTTAGTTTGGTCAATTGCTTTGAGCTTGCTACCTTTTAAGAGACATAAGTTCATTTGACATACTTTGCAATAGACTCTTAACTTCATGAAGTTTATTGGATGGAGTAGTAGCTGGATTTTCTATGCTAGGTAGTAGAGTTGATGTGGGAGTCACAGTTTGAATTGGAGGTAGCATTTTAGGGAAATGTGGCATATGGGCTCTAGGAGCTATTTTCCCAACCTGCACTAGGCAATTTTTAGCTGCTATAGCTATGTCATAGGTGGTAGGCAGCACATGTCCTCCCATGGATTGTATCATAATAGTGATATAACTATTCAATGCTCTTAAGTAATATAGGAAAGCATAGCTAGGAGTAGGTTTTACCAGAATGGGGATTCTATCCCATGTCTTCTGAAATTGAGCGTTGAAATCCTACATGTATTCATGTGGGGCTCTTTTCATGGTAGTCAACTGCTCAACAAGTGAGAGGTGGTCACTCTTTTCTCCAAAATGGTCCATCAAGTGAGTGCCCAATTCATTCCAAGAACTGATTAAATTTATAGTCAAAGTCCCATACCAGTCAAGAGCTTTACCCTTGAGAGACAATGCCAATAATCTGATTGTCATATTTTCCTCAGTGACATTATGAATATTGTAGAAGTTAGAAATATTTCTAATGTATTAGATGACTGTGATGGCCCATATCCATCAAAATAAGGCATACTTTTGAGGGTTGCTCCTAGAATTGGGTTATAATGTTGGAGATTCAATGGACTCTGACCACGAAAAGTCACAAAGGGAAGTGCCATAGCTATGATGGGATGTAATTGCAGCCTTGTTACATATGTGTTCCTTACAATAGGTTTGGGAAAGTGGTTTGTTGAATAGGGATGGGTCCTCTAAAACCTTAGTCACCTTGCTGAGTTCAAAGGTAATTCAATAAATTTGAAAGGGACACCCTTAGAAGCAGATTGTGTGGTGACTTTAGGCATAGGAAGTCAGACTGGTCTTTGATTAGAAAATGAAGTTCTTGCCAGTGGAGTCACTAGATGCTAAAAATAGTTGATTTGATATAACAAGACTAGCATCAATCCTAAAAATTTACTGAGTGTAAAAACTGAGCCCCACTGGGTGTGCCAAAAACTGTTGACATAGTAGATTACACCTGGGGCAGGAGGCCAAGTTCCTGCTTTCCACACGTCAAAATGGAAACTCCCCTCTCACTTGTGGGACTGGAAAAGCTAGAGGGGAGAGTCTCTAGGTAAGGGATAGGTCCCTTTGATGAATTTTATTTATTCTAATAAGTTTTAATATAGGTATATAAAATTATAATGGGGGGGGTGAAAAGGGAGAAGGATTACATGAAAATAGAACCTACTCTAAAGGGGATGATGCACCAAATGATTTGACCTACTCACACTCAAACTTGAAGCTAGACAAACACATACGTACACTTTAAACTGGTAGAAGGACCAGGCTACAGGAAACTTAAGAAGAATGCATTAATGAAATACATAAAAAATAGGGACTCACCATAGGTGTTATGAAAGGGCACACTGTATAGTAGCTTCTCTTTGTCTCTGTGCTTCCATGTACAGCTCTCCTTGTCACCTATAGGAATGGCACCTTATAGACACTAGTTGTGTTAGTGTTAAACCTATGGAAGCATTAATAAATAATGACTAAACATAGAACTAACACTTAGACATACACAGAGATATCTAACTAGAATAGAGGTAAAATGCATTTATTGATTTTAGGTGAAAATTTTCTAGGGCCTCACCTTACAAATGTGAAAGATCCTTTTCCAAATGACAAGTATACAATATATAGAGGAAGGAAGGAGGCCTTTTACAACCCTTTTTAAAAATGACCCATGTGCACTCTGATCATTAGGAAGAGCAAGCCACTTAAACATCAATGAGAAACTATGAGCCACACTGTTTGTTTGCTTACAAGACTGCTCTTTCAAGGTGATTACATGGCTTGTCTACTCATTAATGTAAAGTGAAGAAAAATGGGTCACACCATTAGCCATTTTCACCTCCTAATGATTAATTCATAGACACTATATCACCTACTAGAGTAACTTATTGAATCAGCACCTCCTTTCGCCACTTGGACTACCTGCCTGTTCCTACACTTGGCACTTTTTCTCTTTGTTCTCTGGGCTCTTTGTCTTCTTCCTGCTTTGTCTTCTTCTGGCTCCTTCAACCCTCAGGGCTATCTTTTGGTGGGTCACTACATTCCTTGGGCTCTTTCCATGGTTAGTGCACAAGAATTTGAAAAACCAATAGCTATTTCACCACCATAAATTTGATGTCCGTGCAACTGTCGTTGCTTGGACTTTTCCTTCAGCTTTCTTGCTTCAGCCTTTTTCTATGGACTTCCTTTATCAATCCTTCTCGAAGTGGAAGTGACCCTTTAGATTCTTGAGAAAAGTCCTTTTCCTTAGTGAGAGCCCTCTACAAAGGCACATACCCTTTAGATGGGTTTTTTACTTCAGGCTTTTCTTGTGAGCTTTTTACTGCAGACAGTTTTCCCATAGACAAAAAGTTCACGAGAATTACTTTGTTCATTCCCTGAGCTTTTTACTATAGCCTTCCTCCAAATTTCTTTAGAATTTTTGTCTGAAGGAATTCCTTTAGACAAAAATTCCAAAGAAATTATTTCTTTTGCCTTAGTCTTTTGTGAGATCCTTTCCATTTGCAGCCTTTCCAAATTCCTTCAGGCTTTTTGTCCAAAGGAATTACGCCTTAAACAAAATTTTGAAAAACTTACCCTTTGCAGCTTTCTTTCCTTATGGCCCTTTCAAAGTGTTCCCTACCCTTTGCAAGGGATCTTGAACCCATAATTACCCTCCATAAGGGCATTTGTCTTTTATCCTTTTGGGATGCTCCTTTGAACTGCCCAATTGAACTAAGCCATTAAATCGACCGATTGAACCAAAAATGGTTCAGCAGTTCAACGGTTCAACACTACACACCACTCCTTTATTGCACCAAGACTTTAAACCATTCATTTGAACCAAGGCATTGAACCAATCCATTAAACTGGTTCAATGGTTCAAATAATTATTGAACCAAGGCACCGAAGTGTTTGAGTGAACATGCCGATGAACTTACGGATGAACTGACTAGGTGAATCGAATGATTGAACCATCCAATGAATCAAGGCTGATGAACTTAAGCTTTGAACCAAAATGTTGACCTTTTTTGAAGAACCAAACTAATGAACCAACTGAGTGAACCAAGCGATGAACTTTGTCGATTGAACCAAGGCCACTGAACCAAAGCATTGAATCAGTTCAATGGTTCAACAGTTCAAAATTGCTAACTCTTTAAAATATCATTTCATTAAACCACCTTAGCCCTCTTTCCTTATGAATTTATTTACACAAGAGTCTGAAGAATCTTTATAAAAACTTGCACTCTCTAAGCTGGTTCTTCATCTGCCAAAAAATTACACCTATAGAGTCTGTAGAAAATCTCACTGTTGAGTTCATAGAAACCCAAGCCCTGCAGAGTCTATAGAAAATCAAGCCCTATAGTGTCCATATAAATAGACCTATAGAGTCCATAGAAATAGACCTATAGAGTATGTAAAAATAGACCTACAGAGTCCATAGAAATAGACATGTAGAGTCTATAGAAATAGACCTGTAGAGTCTGTAGAATTAGACCTGTAGAGTTTGTAGAAAATTCTTGGACTTGTGCAAAATAAAAAATGAATTGGCCTAAAATAGCAGAGGAAGAAGGGGACCAATTTTTGGCCTGTTAGACCAAAAAATGGTCAACAATAAGAGAGGATGATACTTCTCACCGTAAAAAAATTATCAAGTATTTATATGTTTCATGTCTCAAATTTATGAATAATGATAAACTATTGATGAAAATCTTTCCCATAATCCTTAAAGACTATTTTCTTGATTGGTTTTATGTTTTTTCCTAAGGATCCATACACTCTATCAATTCTTAGGTTAATAATATCTTATCTCATTTTTTTATCAACATTAGTGTGAAGCTCATTTTATCATAAATTTATTAACTTAAATAAGGACCTAATGAGAATTTTAATTAATACTTAGATTCCAAACAATGCTTGAAAAATTGACTCATCAAGTACTTGATAGTGAATTAAAAAGCATATTCTTTGAGAGTTTACTCCAGCCCATTATAAATAATGTAGTCTTAAACTCATACCAATATTTCAATAATTTTATTAAGCAATTAGGAACAATGGATTAATATTTTAAAGGTCAAAATTCTCAAATTTGGGTATAATGCCCCTACCTCTAGTGGAAATAAATTTTGAGATAAATGAACATTAAAAAATAAGGCTAATGATAATAACTTAAAACCTAAACACAAAGTCATGATTTTTTTTGATGTGGTAGATCATCCTTCAAACATGATAATATTTTCTCAACAAAGAGAAAAAATATAATTTACACATTTATGCAAAAGTTTATTTTAACCTTTTAGGACTTAGTGAATATAAATATTATATTTTTAAAGAGTTGAGTATAGTAAATTAGGGTAGAAATATGAAATAAATAAAACAACTAATTTCTTATAAACTTGAATAGTTTTAACCTTTATAAAAATAGTAATAAATAATTTAAATGATAACTTAGCTATAAAATGGCTAAGATAGATAATCAGGAGGCTAAAAACTAAGGTAGAGGCTGGTTTGAGTGTCATAAATAGGATCTAGCTATCAAAACCCTTCCTAGATAATAACACACTAATTAGATAGTAGCACCATGTGGTGTTATTTTCATATATTATGATATTGTCTCCCTTCAGAATCTCTACAAATGATTTCTAGGTTTTATAAAATAGACCCTATTCCAACATTGGTCCAAATTTCAAGACTACATAATCAATTCTTTTACTTATTTCTCTATTTTTATCTTAATGTGTCATAACCCCTCTTGGATAGTAGTTCCCTAATTGGATAGTAGTACCATTATTATAAACATGGTGGTAGTGTCTTTATATTAGTGATAGTGTCCTTTGTGTAGGACTATCCCAAGCTTTTAAGTGCACTTGTGTCTGGATCTATGAGGCTTGTTCTTATGTGTACAGGTTTAAAACCCTATATATTTCATATTATTATTGATTTTATGAGTAAACCCTAATAATCCATGTCACTAAGGAATATTTTTGATACAAATGAAAAGTGTGTTTGTTAGTGGGGTAGAATAGACATCCTCAACACCCCATTATTATGAGAGTTGTCTCATATAAATACTCTAAAGAGGTATAAAACCTGATATAGTTCTCCCTACCTAAATTATGGTGAAATTACAATTTAATGTATTATTATAATGGATTTGAGTGCTTTGAATGAGTTTGAGACTAAAAATCTAGGTAATCTAAGATTAGAAATGTTGTAGATATTAGTATGCAGAATTATGGTAATATAGGGATTGATAACCTTAATTGTGAACAACTTATTCTAAGTCTGAATGTGTATTTTACATAAAATTTCCATATAATGGTTATAAGGATAAAATTAATGTATTTATACCATTTTGATGCTTGTGTAGGTGCTAAATTAGGTCTAGGACAACCCTAGGAGGTTTTAGATTTGGAAAGATATTCATTTGTGTAAATAAGAGGGAAAAGACAATAAAACCATTATTGGGACACTACTTCTACATATCCAATAATGATTCTAATATCTATATTACAATGTTAATGTCAAAATGGAAGAAAACTAGGCACAAAGGGCCAAGATTCAAAAATGAGGGTTTGGGACTACTTTAGGGTTGACCAAGGACACCTATGGCCTACACGCAAGTTGGATAAGTGTGAAAATAGGATATAGGATAGCTCTAGGGATAAGATAGGGATATTTAGTCTCAAGTATCACTCTTATCACTAAAATACCACTTTTAGGTGATTACATTTCCCCACCTTTATTCTAGATTGCAAAAAATTGAAATGACTAAGATAAAGGAAAAAGAAGCATACCTAGACTTACCTAAGAGATGAAGCCCATGAAGCTAGGTTTGAGTATGTGAAGCATGCTCCAATTCATGTCATACAAGTGAAACATGAATAAATAAATACTACTTAAGAGATGTCAAAAGAAAATATTAAACTAAGTAAAGAATTAAAATTGAGTAAAGGGATAAGAGAGAGGAAATGAATGAATACATCTCAATGGGTGCATGAACCAATGCATAAACTTGGTGGTAACCTATGTGTGTTCATGTATATAGTTATAAATAAATGAATATCTTCAATTGAGATAATGATTTTCTCAATCCTCATGTGTAGGTGGCTCAAGAATTCAATCCAATTTTGACTCTATCATTTCCCACCCCTGCTTGGTGGATCATAACTTATGAATAGCTTGGATTGGACTTATGGTGTATCCAACCCTATCATGTAGGTGGCTTAAGAACTAAAATATTATATGAATCCATAATTTCCCACCCATTTTTATTATAAACATTTGAAATTTAATTTTTTTTGATGTAACTAGAAATGTCAAAGTAGGTATGTCATCTTTATTGCCACTAAGGTATATTAGATAGTTCCAGTTCACTCAAGAATGTTAACCACTGTAGATGGAGTAAGGCATAAAAATCATGTTTAATTTATAATATTATGTCATATGTATAAAACATAGAGAATGACATGGATTTTATCATTCCATCTAATCAACTAGTCTATAAGTGAGCATATGGAAATAATGTGCCATGCATATGCCCCCAAATATCATATCTAAGCATATAGATTCTAGACTAAGTTGTAATAATACATAGATGGGTATCTAAACTAAATATGGGAATGGTCATGACATGCATGATTCCCCAAATTTGAGAAAATTAGTATGAATTTGATCTAAACTAGAATGAATCTAAGTAAAATTGGACAAAATTGATAAATTTATAGCTGAACCTATGCAAACCTATACTATACCTACCATACTTTTTTGGACAATCTAGGTTTTTATAAGACCAAGGCTACTAGATGATAGTGCCATATCTTGGAAAATATAACCATTATTTGATATGTGGTTCTAGTGTCCCAATTTGGGCACTCATGTCCTTCTACTCTAGTTTTTGTATCACTATTTTCCCACTATATTTATCTGAATCTAATTTTTGTAATCTGAGCTTGTGTGATGAAAATGTATTGTGAATGCCTTATAGGAGCCTAATATCTATGATAAATCCCTATGAATGCACCTTATTTTAAGGGGATTTTTTGAACCTATGAAATAACTATCCTCAAAATAAAAATCTCTATAATAAGTGTGTTATCTAGAAAATATAAGATAACAATGTAATAATCCAATATAATGTACATACATAGCAGCAAATTCTAAGATAATTTGAGCATGAGTTTGTAATGTGAAATTTATGTCATGTATGGAATTCAAAATAGTGTCAAGATAGATATAATAACATATGTAACATCAAGTTTGAGTAATAACTAAGTATCTACATAAGGGGATGGGGCATGATGTCCATCATGACACCCAAGTAGGGAGGGGAGATGAATGAGGTTCCTCATGGAATCTAAAATTGTATTATGTAGAAGGTAAGCTTTAAGTATCATGGCCATGATACATATAAGAAATCAAACATATAACACACGTGAGGCACATAAAGTAAGCCAAGGGGACATAATATAAGGGACATGGGCACATGCCATTAAATCTAAGAAATCAAGACATACAAATACATGTTCAAATGTTGACATACATTAAAAAAATAAAGTTGCCTTAGATCCACATAAAATGATATGTTAAAAAGTCTACATACACAATCAAGAAGGCACACACATGGACATGGGCACATTTCCAAAGCATAGAGATTATGAATAGAAGTGGTGTAGATTTAAAGAGCAATGACATAGTCAAATGTCCTTAAATAGAAGAAGCATAGAGATACAATAAAGTCTAAATAAAGAAAGATAGAAGTTAAAATATGTAGGAACATGTAATACAAATGTGTGTAATAGATATGGTGTACGTATACTGAGTCTAAAGTAGTAATAGTTGGAAAAAATCTAAGTGTATCATGATAAATATCAAGCTATAACAATGCTAAAGTTGTGATGTAGAGTATACAAAGATATAACTTGGTAATAAAAAATGTGTATAGGGTGCCCCTAAATGGGTGAATGTTTTAATTGAATAACCCATGTATCAATGTATATTCCCCTAATGGGTAGATAATAACAAATCTAGATTAGTGTAGTGGACCTGAGTCCTATATCAATATGAAAGAACTTGACAAGAACAAGTGAAGCATTTATGTATGATACAATTAACTGTACTAAAATAGATAGTATATGTAATGTCTAAAAATATAAGAAGTGTAAATGTATTACTACATAAAATCTATATTTTTTTGTTTCCTAAGTCAATATTTGAATGTTTTTATGTTTTTTGACATATTATATTATTTTAGATTTTTTAGATATAATCTATGTACAAGAAATATGAAAATGCAACTATATATAAGGATAAAGAGAGAAATGAAGTATGTACAAGAAGGGAAGAGAAATTCTAACTGATGATTCTCATGGGATACTCACTATTAATGTATCTTGTGTCAAATAAAATAACTATGAACATGTGTGATATATGAAAGGGTAACGATGGTCCCAAAAACTATTATATTGAGTGATCTATAGATGAACTACCTATGAAATAGGGCTAGGAATCTAAGAAGCTGACTAAACTAGCATGTGAACTATGCTCTAAATATATGAAGTTAGCTAAACTAACTTGTGGAATATGATAGGCACCATCTGAATCTATATGGTATGGTGAACAAGTGACCATACTACTCATGTTGTGTAGGTGTATAAATATCCTCTAAAACTAATATTGATTTTCATGTACTACTAGTTAATATATTTGTATATTATATATAAAATATCTTAATCAACTATCATGTTAAAATTATGTTCTATTGTGCATCATGTCTTGTAAATATCTTTATTGGTTGTTGAACTCAAACTATGTTTTATTATGCATCATGTCTTAAAAATATCTTAATTGGTTATTGATCTAAAAATTTGTTCTATTGTGAATCATGTCTTGAAAATATATTAATTGGTTGTTGAACTAAAATTATGTTCTATTGTACACTATGTCTTAATTAGTTTCCAAACTAAAACTATGTTCTATTGTGAATCATGTCTTGCAAGTATATTAATTATTTATTGAACTAAAACTATGTTATGTTGTGCATCATGTCTTACAAGTATCTTATTTAGTTTTCAAATATAAAATGGGTTCTATTATGCATCATGTCTTTAAAATATCTTAATTATTTATCAAACTGATACTATGATTTTATCTCTATTAATTGGCTACCATCTCTACTGAATCTATGGTGCATGTTATCTCACATACGTAGGTGTCCTAAAAACCACATGGATAGTAGAATGAGTAATCAATGGTTCCTTAAAAGGGATGTCCTAGGATAACTCACTCGTAGAGGAGTTTGATTTAGAAGAATGTGGATAAAGAGATCTTAATGCCCCTTATGAAAATTCTATAATGCCTCTATTTACATATTGGTCAATACAATATCAAAGTGTTTAATAGTTATTATCTGAATGTCCATTTATCTGATGAAAATTGTAACATGGTTTATTATTTATACTATGAAAGTGGTTTGATGGATGGTGATGATTCAAAGGAAGGGTGATCATCCCCCTATTTATTATATGAATAATATGTCATGAGGCCTATATCTATTTGAAAATTATATGTCCTCACTACTACTGTCCTATGTTCTAATCACTATAGGAGGTGCTCTATAAAGTGGTTCTTTTACCTTATTGAGTATTATTATTAGTTATTTCTATTTTACTATTTTCTTAGTCAAGAGCAGAGGAGGTTCTTGTAAAATGTTAGATGATTTTGGCTCTAAACAACCTACATCCAAATATGCCTTAGAATGTGTATCAACTAGTCAAATTCTATCTCTAATACTACAGCTATGTTACATAGATATATTAATTATTTGGATGTTTGATATAATATTTTCTCCTTAAGATAAAAAAATGAGGCATCTAGCAAAGATGTACTATACCTCTAAATCTATTGGTTGGTAAATCAATTGATGCAAACCAGATTTGAATCTTAGAATGTATTTTATTGTTGGTTATGTCTCACCTTGGTGTAATGAGGGTAACCTCTCATGTGTGACATGAGGTCCCTTATTCTATATGTAATTCTTAAGAAATATTGCTTCTAACTCCTCATATGTATGTAGTGATCCACTAGGGATTGTATGCTAGAATAAATTTAGTGCTTCCTTATTTAGGGATTTTGGAACTAATTGTAGTAGATTCAAATTTTTGGTGACATGTAACATGGATTTATCATAATCTTAAAGGTGAAATTATGCATCTCCATGCCCATAAAATGTAGGTAACATTGGTATCTAAAAGTTGGGTGGTAACCTTGTAGTGAGTATTCTTAATGGAATAGGATTTCCATCGATAACATTGGCATTAGCTTGAGATTGGTATGATTTATTCTCTAATGTGAGATGGTGTACTTGTTATTTAAAAGCATCCATGGCATGAATCAGGTAAATTACCACTTATGAAGGTATAATATCATCATTAAGGGGTTAATTTAACTCTTGGGTTTTCTTATTTATCTTAGGCATTGGTATATTGCATTAGGAACCTTTTTTATGAAAGATTGGTTTGCTCTTTGTGTCCTTTAGAGGTGTGATAACTAGAAATTGGTTGGAGGGAAATAAGCTATCACCCTCATTTAGGTTAAGTTGATAAATAGATTATACTATAGTAAGGGGTCTTGAGGGAGATTCATTTGTATCTTTTATTTTGTTAATTTACAAAGAAGTATCGTACACTAATTAATTAGAAGGTACTTTATTATCATGTGAATGTGAGTTATATAAGCCATGCACATAAGAATAAGTGTGTGTGTGTGTTTTGTAACATATGACCTAGAATTTGTTTGATCAAGATAAGTAGGTGAATTAGGAGGATAACTATAAGGTGTAGACTCCACGTATTCTACACCATAATCATATTAATAATCATTATCCCAAGGTTCATCAAAACTAGAGTTTAATTCAATTTTAGGAGTAAGAGTAGAAGAAGTGTGAATAAGAAGTATATTTCACATGCTCATTAAGAGATAGAGTAAGATAAGACTTAATTTTTTTTCTATTATGCAATGTATCATCATGTGTAGGTGTAATGAAATGCATGTATTCACTAGCTATGAGTGGAATGCATGTATGATCATTATTTTCAATCTTGGAGTCAAGGGTCAAAGAAGTAGCAATCATGTTTTCATTTGGCACATTATGAAGTGTAAGAGAATATTTAGATATATTTGAATCATTTACATTTTTCATAGAATTATTGTGTTGAGATTGAAATGTAAAATAAGGTTATAAAATAATATCATCCACTTTAGTTTGTGCATCAGTAAGATGTGAAAAATCATTTATACATGTTTTTTTAAATTGAATTGAGAAGGGTAAATAATGTGCATTTTGATTTTCTATACTAGGAACATCATGTATAATGTTACTTGAACTATGCAATGGTAAATTGATTTTATTATTATTATATTTCTTTAATTTGAATAAGGATGTATGAAAAGTGGTTGAAAAGCTAATATCACATTAAAACAAAGCACTACCAAAAAGGGGTTATTTTGGCCTTATACTATTAGTTTTATTTTGAAGAATAGGAGAAGAAAGAGGAGAAATAGAAGAAGATGCATCTAATATATCCTTATCAATAATTTTATTATCATGATTATAGTACTCATCATATCCATCATTAAAAAAATAAGAATCATCATCATTATAAATGAAATCATTCTCATTTTCATGTACTAATGTGAATTCTTGAAAATTTATCCATTCATTTGTATAATTATGAGAAAAGTTTAGATGTGGATCAACTAGTAAAATATTCATAATGTAAACAATGAATAATAAGCGCACAATAGGTAAAATTTAATCTATCATAGGTATATTGATATTGATAATGTAAACAATGAATAATAATCACACAATAGGTAAAATATAATCTAACATATGTATATGTGCAAATATGGGAAATATTCAGCCCAATCTATAGAAAAAAATTAGACTTTTATTTGAAAACCTAATGATTAATTTTTTTGAGCATTTGAGGACCTAGTATGCATATAGTGTTTGGAGGGTTTGAGATAAAATTTGAAATATTTAATTGATGAAACCCTAGAAGAAGATTTATATGGAGAAGTCAAACCCTAGGATGGAACTAGGGTTTTAAAGTAGTATTTGAAAAGTTGGGTTCACCAAATGTTTTAACCTTTTAGGACTTAGTGTTAAAGAGCTAAGTATATTAAATTAGAGTATAAATATGTAATAACTATAACCACTGATTTATTATAGAATTGACTAGATTTGAATTTTGTAAAAATGAGAACTTAGATATAAAATGACAAAGACAAATGATATGGAGGTAGAAAAATAAGGAAGAGGATATTCTAAGTGTTAAAAATATAATACAGGTGTTAAAACCCTTCCTTGATAGTAACACCCTAATTGGTTAATAGTGACATGTGATGTTAGTGTCCCTATTATGGTATTGATGTCCTCTACTGTGTTAGTGTCTCCCTTTAGAATCTATGTAAATGTTTTTTTAGTTTTATAGAATAGGCCCTATTTTAGATATTGTAGAAATTTCAAGTCTATATGATCAATAATTTTCCTTGTAGCTCTATATTTATCTAAAGGTATTAAAACCCCTATTAAACAATAAAACCATAATTGGATAGTAGTGTCATTATTGGAAATGTGGTGGTAGTGTCTCTATATTGGTAGTAATGTCCTCTATGCAAGATTGCCCCAATATTTTGGGTGTATCTATATCTACATCTGGGAGGTCTAGTCCTACGTGCACAAGTTTTGAAATGATGTATATTACTTGTTATGACTAATTTTATGATAAAACCCTAATGCTACATGTTATTAGGGCATCCAGTTCATACAAGCTAAAAAGTGTATTAGTTAGTGGCATAAGATAAACATACTCAACACCCCACTATGATGAAAGTTTCCTACAAACTAATACTTTTAGGGATCAAGCCTAATATAATTCTCCCCACATAAGTGTTGGTGCAAGTGCAAGTGAAGCTAGTATTATAGTGGATTTGAGTGATTTAAATGAGATTGAGACTAGAAATATAGGTAATCTAAGTTTTGGAATGTTGTAGATGGTAGTATATAGAAGTAGGGTAGAATAAGGATTGATAACCTTAATTGTGCACAAGTTTTTCTAAGTTTGAATGTGTATTTTTCATTTTATTTCAATATAGTGGTTAGAGGGATAAAACTCATGTATCTATACCATTCTGATGTTTGTGTGGGTTTTAAAAGAGGTCTAGGCTAACCCTAGAAGGTTTTATATTTGAAAAGATATCCATTTATGAAAATAAGAGTAAAGGAAAATAACACCATTATTGGGACACTGTTACCACATATCCATAATAGTGCTATTGGCCCTATTATGGCATTTGTATCCAAGTGGTAGAGCACTAGGCATAAAGGGTCAAGATGTAAGAATGAGGGTCTAGGACTACTTTAAAACTGACTAGGGACACCTTTGGCCTATATGAAGGCTAGATAAGTGGGAAAACTAGGATCTATGATAGGTATATGCTACGCCCTTAACCTTTGGAATGTCTAGGGATATGTGTGGCTAACTTATGGCTTACATACCTCTTTTATATTCTTGTTACATTTATCTATGTCCTTAGTTAAGTTGGTCTATGGAATAACCATGGATAAGTATACTATATATAGGAGGTAGTGGTTAGTATTTGATAATCATATTAATTATTTCACTCTTATTACATTGTTATAGAGGTTACCCCCTTGAAGTGGTTCTACTATATTATCTATTATTTTATTCTACTATAAATTATTGATGTGTGATCTCTTATATTTTCTTATTATATGTGATATATAATTATTCTATGTGAAAATATAAGTAATTTCATTACAAGTGGTATCAGAGCTTCAATTTGGGCAAGTTTCTTGTGGATTTTTTTTGGATCTAGAAACGTGTGACTTCTACGAGTGGAAGGAGAAAAAAATCATAACTTGCAATCTGAGAAGAATTTTTTTCTATCAATGCAATATTATTCAAAATTATTTTTTAAATAAAAATATATAAAAAAAAGTCTATATTTTCTTCCTTTACACATTTGTAGTCATTGGATTCATCTCGATGAGTCAGTCATAATGGTATATTTTACCGATACATTTTTTTGTTGTTAAAAATTTTCACCCTAGTGCATAAAATAAGTCATTAGATTTGACTTTGTTAGGTGATTGCAATCGTACCATCTCTTGGTACAATTTTTTTGGGGAAAAAACCCTCCTATGTTTTGTGCATGGTAGGTCCTACTACTCAAGGAAGAAAAAGGGGGAAATAAAATCCTAAGACTCCTAGAAATGACATGGAATTTGGAACTTTTGATCGATTGATTTATCAACTTCAGGATGATAAAAATAGATTGGTATGGTAGGATGACATTGTTGTAATTTAAACTAAAATTTTAGGGATGCTTGGAGAGATTAATGGGGTTCACACTTGATTTCATCATATCACATGCAATTGGCTATCATTTCATTTTAGTTACAGCCAAATAACCCTCTTCTTCATCATTCATTTTTTCCTCTCAACATTAACGACTTCAATCTTGGTGTAAAATAAGGTTGCTAAAAGTGGACATGCATAATTTTAGTGATAAGGATACTCTCACATGGATTACCCAAATTCAAAATTTATTTTATATATACCAAAATCCTAGTTCTTAGAAGGTGATAGTGGCATCTTTATATCTGAAACCTAAGCAGTTCATTTGGTATCATTAGTTGTGTCCTCAAAATAAAAATAATGATGCTCTTGTTACATGGTCTATTTTCACTAATGAGCTATTGGCTCATTATCAAAATAATTTCTCTAAGAACTACTTTATCTAGTTATCCAAACTGCATCAAATAGGAATTGTGAATGATTATATTCATCAATTTTAAAATATATCTTTACAGGTGGAGGCAATCATTAGCCAAAATTTGAATGATATTATTCTGGTGGATTCAAAGATAACATCCAATTTGAGGTTCATATTTTTAATCCATCATCTATATCGAAAGCTATCCTAAGGGCAAGAATGGTAGAAGAAAAAGAGATGGTCAAATGGAAAACTTTCACCACTAGTCATGATCGCACCTTTATAGCACCATCATTTCCTCAACTCACCAGATTGAACCTCAAAAAGTTGAGGAGAAGAGAGACAAAGGGTTGTGTTATGATTGTGATATAAAATGGAGTAAATGACATTATTGTGCTAAAAAGAAGTTGTTTTACATTGAAGGTGCCAATGAGGATGAATATGTTGAGGAGGCAATTGGTGAGGATATAGAAGGAGCTATGGATGAATATGAAGACTCTCAGCCTACTATTTCCTATCATGCCCTTTTAGGTATTATTACTCCCTAAACTCTTAAGGTGATGGGTTTTCTTTAGAAAACAAAGGTCATAATATTGGTTGATTTTGGGATCACATACAACTTCCTCAATAGTAAGTTGGCTACTCATTTATACTATTTCATTTATCTTGATCCAAAATTTTAGTTCATGATTATAGATGGTGTTACTATCAACTATTCAAAAAAATGCCATAGAATTAGTTGGCCATAGGAGACTACATGTTGGATTCTCTTATGTTTTTTATTCCCATGGGTGGAGCCAACATTATTATATGAGTACAATGGCTCACCACTTAGGGAACTATTGAGATGAATTTATAATAATTATTCATACACTTCCATTCTAAGGGAAGGACATTTGAGCTAATGATATTAAGGGATAAATCTCCAAAACTTGTTAACTCCTATAAAATGTATAAGATTATTTGAAAGGGTGTTGAAGGATTTGTAGCTTGCTTATTTCCTATTCAAGTCTAGCCAACTTAGTCATCTAAACCCCCTAATCTATAATAAGTGATTAACACCCATTCTATTATTTTTGTTGACATAATGAATGGACTTTCACCTAGTTGCATGCAAAATCATGCCATAAAACTTATTCTTGGTAATATGACACCCAAAATTAGGCCGTATAGGTATCCCTATTCCTAAAAATGTGAAATTGAAAATATGGTATAGGAGATGTTGGATGCAAGAATCATTCACCAAAACCAAAGCAAATATTATTTACTAATTATCATGGTGAGAAAGAAAGATGACACTTTTAGGATGTGCCCTGACTAAAGAGAGATCAACAAGTACACTATCAAATATAAGTTTCCTATTCCTATCATTGAATATTTTCTAAATGAATTGAATGGTTCTCTTTATTTTACCAAGTTAGATCTACATTCTGGGTATCATCAAATCTAGATCTATGATGAAGACATACCCAAAATAGATTTCAAAACTCATAAGGGTAATAATGATTTTATGGTTATGCCTTCTAGTCCAACAAATTAATCATCCACCTTTCAAAGTTTGATTAATATTATTTTTATTCCATTTTTGAGGAAATTTATTTTGGTGTTTTTTGATGATATCCTCATTTACAATAAAAATTGGGAAGACCATTTACAACATGTGAAATACTTACTCTCAATTATGGAACAACATCAATTATATTCCAAAACTTTCAAATGTACTTCTAGATCTCATGAGGTTGAGTATTTGGGTCATATGGTTTCACATGGAGTGAAAGTGGATCCTAAAAAAATTCAAGTAATGGTGGACTGGCCGATTCCTAAGACACTCAAGCAACTCATGGGATTTCTAGGGATAACTGGTTATTATCACAAGTTTATAAAAAATTATGGTAGCATTATAACCCCACTCAGCTCTTTATTGAATAAAGACTCCTTATAGTAGATTGCTATAACCACTAGGGCATTTGAATAATTAAAACTAGCTATGTGCACCACTCTAGTGTTGGCCAATCTTGATTTTTCTTAGAATTTTATGGTTGAATGTGATTCATCTAGATATGGAATGGATGTTATGCTCATGCAAGAATGTAGACCATTTGCATTTTAAAGTCACCAACTAAAGGGTAAAAATCATCTCAATCCCATCTATGAGAAGGAAATGATGTCCATTCTACATGTAGTAAAACAATGGAGACCTTATTTGATGGGTCATCACTTTTAGGTAAAGATTGATCATGATAGTCTCAAATATTTTTTGGAACAATGGTTATCATCAAAATAAAAACATAAATGGGTAACTAAGATGTTAAGCTATGATTTTGAAATAGTCTATAAGAAAGACAAGGACAATGTGATGGTAGATGCACTATCTAAGAGGGATGACTTAGTTGAAGCATTACTATGTGCCATGACCATTTGGTAGGTAGATTGGCTAGAGGAAGCAAGATCAGAATGGAAAAATGATATTGTTACCCATGGTTGGATTCAAAATCTTTAGAAAGGTTTGGGTGGATCTAAAAAAATCACATAAAAGGGTAATGCATTATATTATAAAGATATATTATACCTATGTACTAATTCTCTTCTCAAACAAACATTACTTTAGGAACTTCATGTTACTCCACTTTGGTGTCATTCAATATTTTTAAAAACCTATCATAGAGTTAAGAAGAATATTTTTGGGAAGGACTCAAAGGGGATGTCCAGAAATATGTGGTTGAATGTATGATCTATCAACAAAATAAAGGTGAAACCATGAAAACCCCAAGTCTTTTTCAATATTTATCCATCCCTAGCTAGCATTGGAAAGATGTGTCTATGTATTTAATTATAGGGTTACTGAGATTTGATGGTTAAAATGTTATCATGGTTTTTGTGGATCATCTCAATAAGTATGATCATTTTTATTCTTTATCAAAACCATTTGTTGCTTGTAAAGTAGCTTCTACTTTTCTCAATATAGTTCAAAAATTACATGGTACTCCTAATATCATTATCAATGATAGAAATCCCATTTTCACTAGTAATTTTTGAACTAAATTAAATTCATGTTTGGGAACCAAGTTGCCTCATAGTTCATCCTATCATCCTCAATCAGATGGTCAAACTAATAATAAATGTCTAGAAGGATATATTCATTGTTTTATTTTTGATAAATAGGATAATTGGGTTCACTGGTTTCTACTTTATAAATGGTGGTATAATATTTTTATTCATAGTTCTTCCAAAATGTCCCCATTTGTGGACTTTTATGGATACCACCCTCCATCCATCACTTCAACCTTGAAGGTCTATCCTAAGGTTCATGGAATTGAGGAACATATTCACCATCAACAAGAGGTCCTTACATGTTTGCATGAAAATTTAGCCATGGCCTAGAATCACATAAAGCAATAGATAGATCAACATAAAAGTGAGAAGAATTTTGACATTGGTGATTGGGTCTTTATTAGTTTGTATCCATATAAATATAAGTCCTTGAAGCAACAAAAATAGATAAAAATTTATCCCTTAAGTAATATGGACCCTATTATATCTTTCAAAAAATGGGTAGTGTGGCCTACAAGTTAGAGTTTCCTTCATCCACTCACATACATATAATATTTCATATATCATTATTGAAAAAATTCATTAGAAATTGAGTTGCTACTCAAACTGAGTTAACAAAATTGGATGAGGAAGGGAAATTTATATTTAATCTTGAGGTGATCCTTCAAATTCACACTAAGAATCTATAGTCTAGAGTGATTAAGGAGTACTTGATCAAATGGAATAATCTTCCATGTGAAATGCCACCTAGGAAGATGAATCCTTTGTCCAATAACATCTAGAGTTGATACAACATTGAGTACAATATTTTTTTAAAGGGGAGGGGCATGCTATGCCCTTAACCTTTTATGTGTCTAGGGATATGTGTGGTTGACTTGTTGCTTACACACCTCTTTTATATTCCATTAAAATTTCTCTATGTTCTTAGTTAGGTCAGCCTAAGGAATAACCATGGCTAAGTAGACTGTATATATGAGGTATTGGTTAGTCTTTGATGATAATATTAAGTATTATCCTCTTATTGCATTATTTTAGAGGTTTCCCCCTTGAAGTGGCTTTTCTATATTATTCAATATTATACTCTACTGCTAATTATTGTTATTTGATATTTTATCTTTGCTTATTTTATGCAATATATAATTATTCTGTGTGAACATCTAAGTAATTTAATTACAATCCAGGGCTAAGCTCTGGATAGGTAATCTCAAGTAGCACTCTTAACACTCAAATACCACTTTTAAATTATTACATAGTCCTTAAAATGTGTTTAATTTTTTTCTTGAATGCAATATGATATATTTACTTTCCCATTGAGAATTGGACTTTTCATGATCCTTAACTAACAACCATGATTTTAATGTATATTATTATTATCATAGAATCTTTGACCATTATAAAAACATATGCATTAATCTTAAGAATATGATTGAAGATTTGATAGAAAAATATGAAATCCAAGTATAAGGTCAAAAAAATACTTTGAATTCATAAGTTTCCCAAACCAATAAGCATATAGAGATATTACCAACCCTATACCAAAATATGTTACTCAATATAAAAATAAAATAACATTCATTTTATAAATCATAAACAACATTCCCCAATTTACAATGGTTATATCCTTAATATATTTATAGGCTTGGTCAATGATACACATAAAGAACCTACTTTGATTATATTTTAAAACCAAAAAACTCTAAAACATGATTTTTTAGACATTAAAATTTTGTATTATACACTTTTAAATATTATTCATGACCTATCCTTTCCTTACATGACTTGTGTGTACACATATGGCTCTTAAACACCATTATCTCCTATCCACATACTTTCTATATGTTTGACCTTCCTAATTTTCTATCAATCACCTACATGAATTCCATACTATGTACCTAACATATTCATTATCATACTTATACCATATTTAGATCATCAAATTAGTATTCCTACCTTTCAGATGAGTATGTTAGACTCAGATACTTGCAAAATTTAAGAGGCATCCAAATTTGATGGACCTATCCTTTTGCTGAACAATAATCATTTTTCAAATTTAAATTATCTTTATGAGTTTTATCATATGTTACACATGTTAGTGGCATGATAAATTAACCAAAGAGTTCCATATAAATACATAATATGTCAAAGCTTCTTTCATCATCTATCACTATCAAGCAAGTACTAAACAAGCATGTTCTAACACTTTCACATTCAAAGGGACTACCTTAAGATTCCCAATAAAAAAATGAGTAATATGGAATAATATATATCCAAGTCTAAATCACATAAGCTAATTAAATTTTTCCATTATCAAGTTTCAAAATCTAGATTATAGGTTGCATTCATAAAATGAATACTATTGCACACATACACATAATGGGGAGAACTACATGTAGTTAAACTTTAGTATTTAGAGTAATGGATATGTAAAATACATTCAATTATTCATTAAGTATTGGTTGAATTAATATTAACCCACCTCTCTTCTCATTTTATAGGCCTAAATCTAGTGTCAAAATTGTAGATAGGGTTTTGAAGTGAAGGAGATATGCTTCCTAGATTTACACATACAACGAACACTTAATATCATACATGAAGATAATTTTAAAGTAGGTGAAATGACCTATGCCAAAATAATGAAGTACCATTCATACATATGAATTTATAAGAAAAAATTTCTTCTATACTGACATATGTGTCCAAATCCTATTAAACTTGTCTAATAAGATCCAGACAATCCTGTTCCTACTGTGAGTAAAATTTGATATAGTTTTCTATCTTTTCATCCCCTTGAATTTAGTCTTAGATATGAAAAAAAATTTAATAAACTAAATATATAAATACATTTGGTTATTTTAATTTATATAAAGTTGTAATTATTTAATCAAACTCTACTTTAACATTTATATCAATGTTTTATTATAATAAATTAAATAATATAAATAGTGAAAAAGTTATTTCTTATTAGATCACATTAATCCAAAATAAGGTTAAACATATTGGTGAACTTGTTATTTGTATGGAACATAGTAAAACCCTAGCTTTCCTTATGGTTTCATCCATCATTCTATGGTTTTAGTTTTCAATATTTACATTTGATTTTTAAACCCAATTTCTCATTTTCCCCCATTCACATATTACATATGGCTATAATAGATATAGATAGTTTTTATATTTTAGTTTGAGTTATGATTGTAATAGTAAAATTTTATTCCTTGAAATAAAACATATATTTAATAACTATGTAATTAAATTAATTGAATATATTTTTAATAATAAGGATATAAATAATTTTTAAAAATATTTAGTCTCCATTTATAATTTACAGTGTTTGAATATTCAATCAGGGTTACTTCCCATTACTAATAAATGCCAAATAACATATATTAATAAATTTTTTCCTCCCCCTACTAATGGATATCATCCCACTCCCATTATTTACCCTAGGCTTCTATTGTATTATGCAATCAATGTTGCTACAACATGAAGGGGTAGGGTGACCCATCCAATGATATAAAGTAGAGGTTATTAGAATGATCCTCCTCATCTCCATCCAACTCCCATGAGGTCAAATAATATAATTAAAGGGTATAGTATTTTTTATAAAATTAATAATACACTACTTAAAATGTCCATGTTAGAATTACTCCATAAAACACCTCTTTATAAGGATATCATTTATGCAACATTGTGTGACACAACTTTACGAAGTGGTGTATGCTTCTTTTATCATTAATATATTATGATGGATGGAAGAAAATATATCTTTAAAGAAATAAGATACACTTACAAAACATATTATTTATCAATACCTTTCACTATATATTCAAGTATGTGTTATGAGTAAGGTAATAAAATAGATCTTTGTGGATAGTAGATCAAGGCTTAATATTTGCAATATCTATTTTTTAAAATCTACTTGGTAGAATGGTAATGGATCTCACTTATTAAAACATGAATATTTTTTGATTTATAAAAATTCATCAAAATATGTTAGTAGATATTATATTGGCTATCATTATAGGTCTTTTTTGACCCTAAAATCTAGATTATGGGAATCTAGAGCTAAAGGGAAAAGAAATAGTCTAGGGCACAATGATGGTAAACTTTTTCTAGAGTAGGCCAATTGTTTTAAAATTTTATATAAACATATATTAAATTTACTATACTGATATGCTAATAATAGAAAGTATAACTATGCTAGATATAATAATGAAAAAGATACTTAGTTTTGATACTAATATAGATCTATATCTACAACAAGAAGAAAGTGGACTAGATTTGGATTATAGAATAGTCACACAATTATAGAGATTTGACCTCTATAGCTACAGACACTTAGGTTGAATTAGGATGGTTGTGTTTATATAACTATCTACACAAGATGTAATTTTTAGTATAAAATACCTTCTAAAACTAGATGCAACCAAATGGATGCTTTTGGGTTTTGTGCCATCTTAACTCTATTGCATTCAGATCTAAGTCATTAACTATCACTCCTTGTCAAATAGTAAAACACTAGTTTTCATCTTCATATTAGTTATGGAAAAAATGTTTTAGTGGGCACATGGTGTTGAGATAACCTAAATACCCCTATATCAATGAGCACAACATACATAGTCAATACTTTAAAGGAATTATACTTATGTAGTCTCCCCTGTGTGTTGGTTTGTGTGTGAATCATGCAATTCATGATAAGCAAGTACAATAATGACCTATTTTTTTACTTTAAAAATATAGCTCTTGAGATGCTCCTTCACTAATTCAAACATGTAAATGTGCTATATTTATGATTGATATGGAAATCAGAGAAAATAGGGAATATTTTATTCACTTAAGTTCTTGATAAAATGCTTTTGATAAGTTTCATTGGTCTCTTTTGGTCTTTTATAGGTTTTTTACCATGAGTAATGAATGAGGTTTGATCTTATATTTATATCAATCCCTTTAGAGAACATATTACACTAAATCACTTAGGTAGACTATAGGAATATGTTTCATTTGAAAATTTTAATGAATTTAGGGAACTAGATACTTGTGTTATGGTAAGACACTTGCATCGACATAAGCATCTGACTAGGATGTAACTGTTTAGGAAATTAAAAAATAGGTATAAATCTAGAACTTGTAGATATGGAAGATAAGTAGGTTTATAACATTATGGGAAAGATAGAAGGTTTAAGTCATAATAATACATAGGTTGGAATAAGAGATAAACAATGAGGCATAAAGATAACATACATGAGCCTTTTGACAATAAGAAAGGTATAAAAGTTAAAGATACATCCATGATATGTATTTTCCAAATGTATAAGACTAAGGTGATATATAATTATAAAATAATAAATACATTTGACCCCTTTTAATATAGTAATGATTTTTTAGTTTAAAGGAAAAAAAATTCATATCTAGGTGTGTATAACACGTCTTATCTTTACTTGAGTCAAACTTGAGTGATTTACTAGAGATTGAACATCAACCAAGAGTATGTTATAGTATATAATCAATGCATATAATTTAAAATTGAAAGCATTAAAATTATTGAAATTGAAAGAGAGAAAGGTTTAGGAGTACACCTATGTATCAATGCAATGGTCTTACCTTTTGGCAATTTCCTTTTAAAGATATATCATTATGAATCACTAAAACAAAGATTAGGACAAATATAAATATGAAAAGTGCATATATATAAATAGGTAGAGATATATTGGAGGTCACATGCCCCAACCTTGGATAAAATATGAGATTCCACTCAGTACTTAAGGTTAGCTCAACCGTGAAACCTAATCATACTTATAACTTAGTGAGTGTGAGTGAACCAAGTCTACTCACACTATCAAACTAGTGAGGATAGATGATGCAATCAAGTCTAGTCTATAAACTTGGAAATATTTAATGATTTAATTTCCTCAACCATGCCAAAAAATCAATCAATTACTACTATACATTGGCTCAATATAGTCTATAAAAATCCAACCTAGTGTGTGGTAGCAGTCCTTGAAAGTGTTTGGAATATAAATTTTATTTGATTTTGCAATATTAGGAACATATTGTATAGAATATGCACTATAAATATGTATCATGCTAAAACTATGTATAATAATGGTATCAATGTATAGAATTATAACAGAATGGTGTATTTGAATCAAGTAACTATGTAATTTGGCCAATTTGAAATTGTGTAAGTGTGGATAACATGCTTCCAAAACATTGCCCCACTATATATGAATAAATTTTAAAACTATTATAAGTGAAAATATGGAGGACATTATTCCAAAACATTCCCCCACTATAATCTAAATCTATGAAGTAATGTAGAAGTCATGCCATTATGGCATGCCCCCATTTTGAGGTGGGGGAAGTAGAAACTAGTATTTACCTTACCTCAAAAGGATAAGATAACCATATAATCTATGAAAGTATTGAGAAACATATAGAGGGAATATGTATAAGTATATTTATCATTGAATCACAAAGAATGTGACCATACCAAGTCTTAAGGTGCATTATGTGAATCATGGTAACATCTAGATAGTAATAGTACAAGCTCAATAAGTAATCAAGAAAATGCACATGATAACTCAAAATTAAATAAAAATATATTAGTCTAATGAGACCTAAAATATAGGGTATGTTCAAATGTCACATAATTAAAAGGACATGACTTAGTTTAATGTCCAAAGATCAAGAAATAACATATTCAAATGTCAACATATAACAAGCATTGACATATTCAAATGTCGAAGAGGTAAATAATGGCACAGGCACTGTAAATAATGGAACATATTCAGATTCTCAAATAAGCATCAAAATAAAAAGGAAAGACGCTTAAGTGCATAAATGAAATAATAATCAATCATCTTAAACATAACATACTAGTCCTTAGATATATTTGTTAGCAAAAAAACATTAATATTATAGCATATCAAGTACATTGAAAAAGATATAAGCATGTATGAAGATATGTGTAAGTACATATATGAGATCAAACATGATAATGTAAGATGATCATAGAAAGATATAAGTTAGATGTATCATGATCATAGAGGTGAATGCCCCCAATGTTATAGTGATGTGATAGAGGGAAATCTGAGCATATAAAAGTGGATAGATCATGCATATATTTATGTGTAAATCACACTCAACATATGCATGAAACACTTGTATATAGGAAATATTAATATGCCATATAACAACATGGAATCGACAACACATATGTTGAGGAGATAATAGGATGTATAATGATGCAAATATTTGCTGATTTTTGAAGTTCTTTTTTTTTTTGGTATTTTTAGTATATGTGGAGGGAAATATTATCCTATGATTGCACAAAAAATGTGGTCATAGATATCTCCCCATTATAAACCTAGTGTAATAAGATGGTGATTCTATTGATGAGAATGTATAAGTACAATATCTACCACTATAGTATCTATGATGCTATACATATCTAAAATAAGATTATATGATTATGAAACATAATTAGTTGGAGTAGGGGTTCATGTAACCCATCATTGCATGATATATGCTTTCTTTGGAGTAGCAATAATAGGAACTCACGTAGGTGCTCTAGATATCTAAACATCATGGTGTATAGTATATAAGGATCCAGTAGAATCCACTATGGATCTATAATACAAATGTTTCTCAAGTATTAGATGCTTGGTAAAGGGGATTGCATATTTCTTAACCTTTAATGGAATATTAACCTTAGGATTATTGATAATTAATTTATTAGGTATAAATTTCTCTTGCTCAAGAGGATGTTCATATGAAATTCTAGAGACTGTAATTACTTGATTGGCATGAATGTATTTAACACACCCATACACTATAAAAGTTACTAATCAAAGTATATGTATCTAAGGTTATCCCAATAAAATATCAAAGACACCCATGGAAGGTATAAATCATAAGGTAGTATCCACATGGGTGGGACCCACTTGTAAAGGTAAATCAATCTCACCAAGAACCTATTGTGAAGTCGCATCAAATGATCTAACTGATCAGGTCAAAGGATGTAAATCATGATTTATATAATACAAATGCACAAGTAATGTCATAGTACAAATATTTTCACTTACATCATTATCAATCATAACACTATGTATATGTTGGTGATTAAGGTATACTCAAATGGATAATGAATGAAGATCTGAGTCATCATCCCTAATCTCACTATCATTAAAAGTAATATAAGGTAGATGAACCATAGGAAGTGTATGCCACATACAAGTACCAATAATACCATACAATGGGTGATTATAATGTGATAAATAATGAAGTGCATTATATTTGATTTGCACTTATAGATCCTTCTTTTAATGATATTATAAAACATTGTTAACTATTTTCTATTTTTGGTGGTCACTAGGTTGTGACCCTGATTCCTTTGGAGGATAATCAAATGTAATATTTTGGTCATCAATAAGGTTTTATATGTTATGATTCAAGGTAAAACATATGTTCATAAAATTCCCAAGGCCTTGGTGATATTCACAATAACCATTCACATCATACCCTTAGGTAGAGGCCTACTCATATCAACGTTTATAAGATGAGGGAGAGATATAATATGACACTCTACAATCCAAATGAGTAATTAAGTTGGATACTTAGGTAATCATGAATGTTATTTCTATGGGGCATTGGATAAGATAAGATAATGAGGTTTTTGTGATCCCACATTAATTGTGATAGTTTTTTATTTTTTGGGCTCATGAGGTTAGACCTTATAACTTAGTTTGATAGAAAAAATTGTATTAGATGTAGAAGTAGTTGGTGTATTTGCTACATATTTAATTTTTTTCAATGATATAAGTTTCATTTCATGATTATGAATAATATGGCATAATCATAAAAAAAAATTAACTTTTTGAATGTAATTTATTCATGTAAAGAAGTGAAATTTGTTTGAAAATATTTTGAAGCCTTTTATATGCCATAGGATTGGTCATTTTAGCTAATATCATATTGTATCTTAAGGCATATTAATTGATAATTTCATTAGTTCCTTGTTTGATTTTTTTAATTTGTGAATATGAAATCTTTTTGGTAATATTAATATAGAAATGTGCTAAAAATTGATTTACAAGGGGTTTGATGGTATTTACATTGGTAAATCATAAAACCACCTTAAAGCATAGTATTTTAAGCTCTTTGGACATAATTTGGTCAAATGTTTATCATTGGAGGCATAATAAAGGCATGCCACATAAAAATATTGAATATTTTATTTAGGATCACCCTTGCCATCATAAAATGTGAAATTAGGTGCAAAAAAACTGGTTTGGTAAGGGGTGTAAAAATATTTTGGGTGTAAGAGGGTTATATAGCACCTCTTGTGAATAAAAAACATAAGGATATTTCATAGAATTTATTACAATATTCTAAACCTTAGTTTTTAATAGTTTTATAGTTTGAACAAGAGTTTGTACCTCTTGGTATTTTAGGTTGGACACTTGAGAAGTCACCAAAGAGTTGTACCCATAGGTTAGGTAGATATATGCATTGAAACTAGTATTTGAGTTTAAATATTTAGGTTTCCCATGGTAGATGTAGAAATAGTTTTTTTAGGGAATTGTTGACCATTTTTTACCTCTAGCCAAAAATGGTCAACCCCCTATAGTCATAATCTTGTTTAGGGGATTTTCATAACGTCATAGTGTATGTTGTAGCTTATTTGATGTCATTTCATTTTCCATTCTAGTTTTGGTCATGGTATAACTTGATATTTGTGTCATTTGGTGTTTTAAGGGTCATTTTATAGTCATATATGCAAGTGGAGGGACTCAAGTAGGTTTTCATGGTGTCCAAGTAGTTTCATGAATAGGTCTAAGAAAACATATCTTATACTTAGGAAATATTTCAACTTTTGGCTAAGTGTTAGAATTTATTTAGAGAAATTATTCCACATAATGACCACAATAAAATTACAAGGCATAATTCTCTCGAATAAATATTTCAAGGCTTATTTTGTCTAAGTGTTATAATTCTTTTGAGAAAATTATTTGGGATAATTTTCTTGATGGTAGAATTATTTCAAAGAATTTATCTCGAAAGCAAAAAGCTAAGTCTATTTTCTTTCAAAAAATTTATTTAAAAGAAAAAATATATAAACTTAATTCCTTCAAGGAAAGTGGCTAAGCAAAAATCCTAAAGAGTAATTTTTTTGACATTTTATTCATGAAAAAAGGAGATAAGTGAATTTATGTTAGGAAAATTATCTAGGATAATTTTCTTGAAGACCTAATTCTTTTAAACATTTTATTCAAAATAAGTTTCCCAAGTAAAATCCTAAAGGAAATGTCTTTGAAGAAAGCTTGAAGGAAATGTCTTTGAAAAAATCTTGAAGACAAAGTGTCTAAGATAATCTTGTTAAAGAGACCATTTACATCAGGCAAAATGTCTAAGACAATATGCTTGATGTAAATCTCTAATGGAATTGAATGGTTTTAGAGAGGTTAATTTTCTAAGCCTTCAAAATTAACCCAAATAAGATCTCATAGTGTTCATGAGCTTGACTGATAGGGAAGTTAACCAGATTGACAAAATCTTGGAAACTCACTAGGACCTTGAAGGATTGAATCAAAATGACTTAGGTAAGTCTGATGAACTAGACCATCATTAGGATGTCATGAAGAACCAGACTTGACAACATGTTTTTTCATTTTATAAATGAGCTCAAGAAGCCTCATGAGCCAAAAGGATGTAGTGACATAGAGTTATTCATGCCAATAATATTATCTGCAACTTTTATGTTTGAATGAGATTTGTAGTTCAAGTTGTAGAGTTTCAAAATTGGTCACATAGAGTAAGACATTCATGCAAGTGTCAAATTCAAGCCATGGAAAATGGTCATTTAGATTCAAATGATCAGTGATAGGCACATGGAAATCATGCAAAATGCATATGGCATCTCCATTAAACACTTTGTATATGCATTTAGAAAACTCCCAAAGCCAGTGGATCAAGTGGGCACAATATTTTTATCACCATGAACATCTCCTAAAAATTTGGTACCTTCATGAACTTTTCACTTCTAGATCCATGATTTCAAAGTTGTTTAAATAATGGGAGATTTTTTTGCTAACATTAATTTTGAGCTTTGTAAAGTAACCATTTGGGTTAAAAAGGTTCTTAAAAAGTTTCAAAGTTGATCAAAATATGACAACTTATATGAGCTCACATAATAACACATGAGATCTAACAGTTCATGGTGGAGTCAAACAAGTCAAAATGTCCCTATGTTTAAGACATTTAAAGAGCTACATGTTGGATAAGATCTGATGGTGTGGATCAATCCATAATAAATCCAATGGTGTGAGCTCAACTAGTAAGAAAGTGGGCCAAATGAGATCAAAAGCTCATGTTGCTTCCTACATCTTGATTCGATGGAGTGAGATGAGTCAAAAGGATCAAGGAGATAAAGATGTCACCACATGGTGTAAGCACATAAATAAGTAGGATAATAATAGGATATTGATATCAATGCATGATTGACAAGTGGCATCAACATGTTCAAGTTGATAGAAGATTAATGGCTCTTGTTCAATCATACAAATCAAGATCAATGACAAGCAAGGGTCAAATAGGTAAGAGAATCATGAGAGAAAATGCATAAGTGACAAGTGGAACAATTACATGTGTCCTGATAGAGGATTTATATATTGCATTCACTCACATTAGGTAAATCAATAGAGTGAGATAAGTCAAAATATCAATGATGTAAGCTGATTTTTGATAGCAAATTAAACTAAGGTGAGCCCAAGTGACTTAGATGAAGGTTGAAAAATTAATTTTTGATGGGAAAAAGTAAATAAAAAGCATGGAACCATGTTTGATCATGGTAAAATTTGAACTAGAGCCAATGTTTCAAAGGTGGACACGTAGAATTCAAGGTTTCATCTTTGGGATCAACTACATGAAAAGGACCCTTCTCTCCACTTTTACATGCCATGACAAACCAATTAGGAGTGTTTTTATCACTAGGACAAGTTATAATAGATTTATTTGATGGTTTTAATTACATTGATGTCAGGACCTAGCTTAAAATAACTTGATCCCATAATTACAACCATCAGGAAGCATCGATGAGGGAATAATGTAAATACGTAATGGGCTAAAGTGACCTAGATCAATCAAGAAGTTGGAATGAGCATAGATGTAGAGTTAATTGTAACTATCGTTCAAATTAATTTATGATCATATGACTCCTTTTTCAGTGCCAAAATCCCTTTATTTTACTCTCCTTTTCTATAAATATAGACGTTGAGTTATTATTTAGCATCCCTCAAGTTGGTATGACTAGACTCTACTAGAATTTATATTCTACATCTCTTAGTGTAATGAAAAGATTATTTTTTTAGTTGTTTAATAATCTTTTCTTAGGGTTTGTATTTATTTGATATGTAAAATTGCTCATCAGCTTACCTTTATAGGTCTAAATTCAGCCTAAGTGCTAATAAACTTTTTTACATGTCATCTAGCGTATCTTAGGGTTGACATCTTAGGTGTAGAGTGGATAGTTGAGTGTAAGTTGTTTCAATAAATCCTTACCTTCATATCCCTCTATCCTAACTCCATTAAATCAACCTCTAGTTGAAACATTATTACTTGGAAATCATTGTATACATTGCATTATTTCTATTCATAATCTATTAGTCTGATAATGAGTCAATCTTGAGAAAGGATATTTGAATATTTAGTGTATCACCTCCTTTAGAGTAGGCTTAATTTGTGCATTCTCTAATTATTTTTTCATAATTGATCTGATAACATAGATAATAGAATTTCAAGATACATTCAAGGAGCTAGCCCTTAAATTTATAGGCTTATTTCCAATATAGGTACACCCACATACCTATAATTATTCACATGTTACCCAAATCTGGAAGAAGATTGAACAAATTATTATAGTTTGTAAGATTTGGTGATAATAGTTATAGCATGCTCAATGGGATGCATTATCTTCAAGACAACTTATCAAGGTTAATGCTTATCTTAACAATAGTAGCTATAAATTGGTGTGGTACTCAACATTTGGTGACTCCTTTAAGGTAAATCTAGTTCTAGGCCATTATTCTTTTATAGACTTGCCTTCATAATTCATGGTATTCACTAGGTCATCCTCTTCTAGAACAATCAACTCCATTAACTCACCCATCCATCTTGAAATCCATTTTGGAATTTAGTATCCATAGCCTAATCTAATTTTTGAATAATGAGTAGATTTTACTAAGGAGGAAGAGGTTAAAGATATTGAAGATATAATAGAAAAGACATGGCTAGACCTCATGCTTTCCCTACCTTCAATATTGATAATCTAATTCAACTTCATACATATTATGTCATTCCTCCTAATTCCATGAAAGGTGTACCCACATTCAATGGTAAGAGTCATGTTACACTTAGTGATCATAATATAGACGTTTCTAACTTTTGGAGTTTACACAACATTGTTGGAGAGAACATTACCACTAGAATCCTTACCGTGTCCCTTAAAGTGAAGGCTTTTGATTGGTATAGGAATCTAGAAAATGGATGAATCAAAACATGGGATGAGTTTGGAGTGTTTTTGACTTCTAAATTTAGAAATGAAAGTGGCCATGCCTCTCTCATACATCAACTTAACATGATAAAAATGGGGTTCAAAGAAACAATGCATGACTTGAATGAAAGGTTTTATAAGAATTGGCATAGATTTCCTCCTCCCATAAGTCCACCTATTAGCTTTGTGTTCCTTACTTACTTTAATGTCATTAGGACTAAAATTGCTATCATGATTCAATCAATGGGAGATTTCACTCTTCCTAACGTGTATGATCTTGCTATCAAATTTGAGAATAGTCTCATCCAAGTTGGAATATTTCATCCTAATGTGTTTATTCCTCCATTTTCTCATGATTTTTCCAATACTCCATAGGTATCCCAAGTTCCTAATCACTACCAAAGCTAAGGTGGCTCATAGGCAAGCAGAACATAATGTTGATTGAAAAATAAAGTTCCGAGCCTTATAGGCTCAAAATAGGCAAATTAGTAAGCAACAAGGTGCATATCAAAATTATTAAACCTATCAATAATAATATGCTAAATAATATGGAATATTAATAAAATAATGGCAGCCTAATCCTAACATGCTTGCCTATATGTACAGTCTTAAATATACCACCAATGTAAGGGAGATGGTACCAGTTCATATTAATTTAGTGCAGGGAGAAGATTGGTAGTAGGACCAATTCATGGATACCAATGAGAATGGAAATCAATCTCTAGTGGCTCATGGAGTAGTTACCCCCTCCTATCAAATGAGGATGAGGTTATGATGTAAGTTAATGAGGATTGGTAACCTCAAGGAGAAATATTCACCAATTTTATGGTTGAAGACACTTTTGTGCTTAAATAAGGAGACTTTATTGTAGAAAATACAATGAATAAGTGTAAGGATCTATTAGGTGGTAGTATCATTCCCATAATATTATCCAATCCTCTTGAAAATCAATAAGATGTAGTTACAAGTGTGACAGTTCCAAAAAATTCTACATCTCCATCAAGTCAAAATATGGTAAGGTCTACTCCTATTCTTCAAGTTCTAAGTAATTATATATCTAAAATATCCTAAGATAAAGTAGGTATTTCTTATTTAAACATTTTATATTCTATTAAAAACACTAAAACATCCATTTCTCTTTGGGATGTTCTTCATATGCCTGGTCAAAAATAACTACAAAATTAGTTATCTGTTATCCTTGCTATTGTCTCACCCTCAAATCAAATTCATGGCCATGTTGCTCTTGATAATTATCCTAGTATTATTTTTAAAAAATAGACTAATTTTGATAAACTTCCACCATTTTACCTCTCCCTCATTATAGTTGACAAGTTGGTACACAATTACATAATCTATAATGGAGCTTCTACTTTTGTCATGCCCAAATTTGTAGCCAATAAGTTGGGCCTAAAATATGAGACACATAGAAAATGGGTATTTCAATTATATGATAATCATAAGATAATATGAATAATTTAAGGCTTGAGTGTTTTATTTCATGATTGTCTTAGTTTTCCTATCTTGCAAGACATAGTTGTGGTTGATCTCCCAACCCACTTTGCAATCTACTTATCAAGGGACTTCACAACAAATATAGGTGGATACCTCTTAGTTGAATCATATTTATTGGCCTTGAAAACAAGGTATGGGGATAAGGAAATAATTATCACACAACCCCTTTCAAGGTTTCATAATGAGCCTTATATTAAGATAAATTCTAATCTAAATTATGTGGCCCATGAAGAAAATGACTCTATTATAGATGATGACACTTATTCCAAGCTTGAGGGTATTTTAGATTTATTTATTTATCAATATGAAATTGATAATTATAAGTAGGACCCCTATGATTTTGTGTAACATTTTTATCTAGGATTGTATTGTATACATGAAGGAGAATCAACATCTCTATTTACCAAGGAAGAGGGTTAAGATGATGAGCTATGGAAGATGATTTTAAATGGTTTAAGAAGTAAATTTGGTGCAATAGATAGTGTGATATTTGTCTCCCCATATAAACATTATTATTATGATTCATACAAATTTCATTTCAGTTGCACTTGTAATGTTGTTGAGTATGAAGGTTTAATTCATGGCCTTTAATGGGCAGGGAGAAAAGGAATCAATAACTTGTAAATATATGGAAATAGTGAACTTGTTTTGCATCAAGTGAGAAATTTGGTTGCTGCCAATAAGCCTTTTCTTATTTCATACAAGCATAAGATATGGGATTTTATTTAAGACTTTAATGCATTCAATATACAATCAATCCCAAGGAAGCAAAATAGTCATGCTAATAGATTAGTTTCCATAAGAGCTCAATTTGATATTCTAATTGCTATAAAATAATAGGTAAAATAATATCATATTAAGATAATTATCAGAGCTTATGTACCTAATAATTAAGTGTCTTTTAAAGTGTTTGATAGAGATAAAGATGTTGTATGCTTCTTACAAAATGAGGTTGAGTTTTCTTCAAAGAATCAAAGGAGGCTCTAAAAAAATTGGGTGATTAGATTGTGAAACTAATAAAAAATAATATTCATAAGGTTTTGGTGACCATAGAAATTATATTCAATGAGAATGATGAAAATAAGAAGGATAAATTGATTAGGTCTAAAAAGAGGAGAATTATGAAAGAGTCTTGATCTTTAAAGACAAACTTCTCAAACTAGGATAGGTATGTTCTAAATTAGAGAAGAAAGCATTCATTGAGTTGTGTAGAGAGTTTCATGATATCTTTTATTGGGAATATAAGGACTATACCATTGAGTAAGAACCTAGAGTTAAACTAGTTAGACATAAGCAAAAACCCATCAACCCCAAGTTTGAACAACTCATGAGGTTAGAGCTTACCAAACTCCTTGAATCTAAGATAATATTTAACATAAAGAATTAAACATGGGTATCTAACCTTATGATTATCAAAAATAATAATGGGGAGATAAGACTTTATGTAGACTTTAGAGATCTTAATAGAGTGTGAATCAAAGATCAATATTCTCTATACTGAATCGAGCAAATTTTACAAATGGTTTTATCAATGTTTTTCTCTTCTACATGGATATTTATGATATAATCAGATTTTATTTAGTGAGTATGATCATTTTAAGATAGCCTTCACTACTAAGTGGGATACTTTTTCTTATAGGAAGATTCCCTTTGGTCTATCCAATGCTGGTGACACATTTCAAAGATCAATGGACATGATCCTCAAAGGTTTGATCAATGAGATAATATTGGTTAATATAGATGATATAAAAGTGTTTTTTATAGAGGATAATGAACACATGCAACACTTGAGACAATTTTATGAAATATGTAGGCAATATGGAGTATCTCTTAATCCAAAGAAGTGCATCTTTATTGTTCATTAAGGTAAGCTCTTAGGACATATTATTTACAAGGATGGTTTGAATATTTATCTTGAAAAAATAGAGGATATTATATGCTTATAATTTCCATTACATAATAAAGGTCTTAAAAATTCTTAGGAAATATAAATTTTGTAAGGAGGTTCATACTTTTTTTGTATCTTTGGTAAAACTTATCACATTTATGCTCAAGAATAACCATGTATTTTCATGGACCAAAGAGGGTAAGAGAATTTTTGAAGCTATAAATAAATAAATTAAAAAATCCCAACTCTTCTAAATCATAATTTTACTAAATACTTAATGTTTTATTCATTTTCTAACCTTGATACTATATCAGCCATATTGATGCAAAAAAATGATGAAGGTGTGGAGTAACCAATTACATTATTTAGTCTTAGTTGAGAATATTATGAAGTAATGTACAACTTTATATAGAAATAAATCCTTTATATTTTAAGAGGAATAAATAATTTCAAACATATGGTTTCAAATAATAAGATTCATGTTATGGTCTCTCATCCTAGCACCAAAGAGTTTCTTTTGAGCAAATATCTTAGTGAAAAGAGGGCATGATGGATCACTAAAGGAATGGAATATGATGTTGATATTAAGGTGAAAAAATTGGTGAGGGGAAAAGTCCTTTGTGACCATATAGCTTCAGATTTTCATGAGTCAAAGGAAGAGGCTCTAGTCAATCATGATTGTTCCCAATAAACTAGTTCATTGCTTGCACAAAGCTAGACATAAGATGTGATCAAATTTCTTCAAAATGGTGAGTATCCTAATAATATGAGTATATAAAAAAATAGATATTTTAGATTTCAATCTATTCCCTTTTATATTGTGGATGGTGTGATTTTTAGGAGGGATGTTAATGGTGTGCAATTAAGATTCATTGATAATGATCAGTTTGGAGTGTTACTTGAGAAGTTCCATGATGGGACAGCAAGAGGTCATTTCTCTCCAAGAACCATAGCTACCAAGATCATGAGGGCATGTTATTATTGGCCTAGACACTTCAATAATTTCCAAGCTTGGGTGATAAGGTATGGACAAAGTGTTTTCTTTATAGGAAAATAGAATCTTGTAGTGCTTCCTTTGAATCCTATCCAAGTTGATAAACCTTACATGCAATATGGTCTTGATTTCATTATCATGATAAATCCCCCATCAAGTGTTTGTCATAAGTGGATACTCACATCAACTAAATTTTTTATAATATGGGTTGAGGTAGTAACATTGAAAGAAGATAATGATAATGCTATCTTGGAGTTCTATGAGATCATCATAACAAGGTTTGGCACTCCTACTATTATTTTAGATATTTCTCTTGATTTTCAAGGTGATAAGATAGTTAATTAGGAAAATATTAATGGCATATTCCTTATCACTTCATCCAACTATTACCCTCAAGGTAATGGGTTGGATGAATCTACTAACAAGAATCTGATTAGAATCATTAAGATAACCTTGGAGCATAACCAAATATCTTGGCACACCAAATTGAAGACAACCTTATGGGCTGATAAGATAACTCCCAAGAGGTTAATAGGGAGTTATGATTTTGTGCTTCTCTATGGAAGGGAAGCTAGGTTGTCTATCTCTCAAGAGCTACCTACCTTAGAGTTAGCACACCAACTAGAGCTAATTTAGAATACCCTAATGGAGGTGAGATTGATAGAATTAATGGAGTTACAAGAGACTAGAGATAAAGATCATCAAGCTATGGAGAATTACCAAGTACTAATGAAGAGGTCTTTTGACAAGAAGGAAACTCCAAGATCCTTTTAAGAAGGTGACATAGTATTGAAATGGGATGAAGATAGAGCAAAGCCAGGGAGACACACCAAATTTGATACCCTATGGAGTGAACCATCCATCATCATCAAGTGAAAGAAAATCAAATATTTTATGTTAGCAAGGATGAATGGAGAAGATATGCCTATCCCTATAAATGAGATACATTTAAAACATTACTATTGAGAATTTAAGGTTAGTTTTTTAAATATTAGATTAGGTGTGTGTTTTCTTTCTTGTTATGTTGTGTCCTAATAAGTGCTCTTGAAGCACACATGTGTTTCTATTTTATGTCTTATTCTTGTTAGTTTCTATCATTATTGTGTGTTTTTAGAAGGTATTTTAAATATCAACCCTATATACTTGTGACTCCATAGCCCAATGGATAAGATTAGGCAACTAGTCATTGCATAGAAACCATGCCATCCTTGGGAAATTACCAAATATGTTTACCATTTTTTACTTCAAGCCAAAATGTGTTAACCCCCTATAGTCAAAATCTTGTATAGATGATTTTCATATTGTCATAGTGTATGTTATAACTTATCTGATGTAATTTTATTTGTCATTCTAGTTTTGGTCACAGTATAACTTGATCTTTGTGTCATTTGGTGTCTTGAGGGTCATTTTAGAGTCATATATACAAGTTGAGGGATCCAAGTAGGTTTTCATGGTGTTTGAGTAGTTCCATGAATATGTCTAAGAAATCCTATCTTACACTTAGGAAACATTTCAAATTTTGGTGAAGTGTTAGAGTTATTTCAGAGAAATTGTTTCATATAAATTCCACAACAAAAGTACAAGGCATAATTCTCTCAGAGAAAAATTTCAAGGCTTATTTTGGCTAAGTTTTAGAATTATTTTGGAAAAATTATCTAGGACAATTTTTTCAAAGGTAGAATTCTTTTGAAGAATTTGTCTTGAAGGCAAAAATCTAAGTCTATTTTATTTTGGATATTTTGTTTGAAATAAAAAACCCATAAACTTAATTTTTTTAGGAAAAAATGGCTGAACAAATATTATAAAGATTAAATTCTTTTAGACATTTTATCCATGGAAAAAGGAGATAAGTGCATTTTTGTCAAGAAAATTATCTAAGACAATTTTCTTGAAGACCTAATTCTTTCAAACATTTTGTCTATATCAAGTGTCCCAAGGAAAATCTTGAAGGAAAGATTTTTTAAAAAATACCAAAGACAAAGTGTTTGAGACAATCTTTCTTAAGAGACTATTTCCATTGGGCAAAATATCTGAGACAATATACCTAATGTAAAGCTTTAATAAAATTTAATGGTTTTGGAGAATTTATTTTTTCAAGCCTTCAAAATTTCCCCAAGTAAGACCTCATAGTGTTAATGAGCTTGAATGACAAGGAAGTGGACTGTATTGAAAAAATATTAGAAACTCACTATTGCCTTGAAGTATTAAGTCAAAATAACTCTGGTAAGTTTGATGAACTAGATCATCATTAAGACATCATGAAAAATTAGACTAGACAATGTGTCTTTTACATTTTATAAATGATCTTAAGAATCCTAAAAAGACAAAATGATGTATCACCATAGAGTTATTCATGTTAGTAACATGTTATACAAGTTTCATGTTTGTGTAAGCTTTCTATTTAAAGTTATGGAGTTTTAAAATTGCTCATGCAGATTAATATATTCGTGCAAGTGTAAAATTTAAGCCTCAATAAATAATAATTTAGATTCAAATTATTAGTGATAGGCACATATACATCATGCAAAACACATAGGATATCTCACTTGAACACTTTGTAGACATATTTAGAAAGATTCTAGAGCTAACAGATCAAGTGGGTACAATTACTTTAGCATCAATAACATCTCCTAAAAATTTGGTGCCTCCATGACCTTTTTGCTTCTATATCTAAGCTTTCAAAGTTGGTCAAATAATGGGAGACATTCATGCTAACATCATTTTTGAGCTCGGTAAAATAACCATTTGGGTTCAAAAGGTCCTTAAAAGTTTTCAAGATGATCAAAATATGATGGCCCATATGATCTCACATACTAACACATGAGATCTAATGGTTAACACTGAAGTAAAATAAGTCAAAAGGTCCCTAGGTTTAAGACCTTTAAATAGATACCATCTAGACAAGATTTGATGGCGTAGATCAATAAAGTAAAAATCTAATGATTTGAGATCAACTGGTAAGAAAGTGGGCCCAATGAGATCAAAGGTTTGCATTGCTTCATACATCCTAATATTATGGAGCAAGATGAGTCAAAAGGGTCAAGGAGCTTGAGAGGCCACCACATAGCATAAGGATACAAAGAAAAAATTTGACAATAGGATCTTAAGATCAACACATGATTGACAAGTGGCATGAGTATGTTCAAGCTGATAGAAGATCAATGGCTCTCACTCAATCTTATAAATCAGGATCAATGGTAAGATAGTGTCAAAAAGGTCAGAGAACCCTAAGTCCAAATGCATAAGTGACAAGTGGAAAAATTATGTGAGTCTTGGCAAATGATATATGGATTGCATTAATTCACATTGGACAAATCAATAGAGCAATATGAGTCAAATTTTCAATGATCCGAGTCAGTTTTTGATGTCTCATCAAATGAAGGTGAGCCCAGCTAACTTAGATAAATTTTGAAAAAGTAATTTTTGATGGGGAAAGGTAAATAAAAAACATAGAGTTGAGTTTGAGCATGGTCCAATTTGAAATAGAGCCAACATTTTAGAGGTGGACATGTAAACTTTAATAGTTTCATCTCTAGGACCAACTATATGAAAAGGACCATTCTCTCCATTTTTTCATGCCACAAAAAACTAGTTAGGAGTGATTTTCGCACCAATAAAAATTCTAAAACATTGATCCAATGGTTGTAACTACATTTATGCTAGAATTTATCTCTCAATAACTTTATCCTAGTATTCCAACTATTAGGGAGTATCAATGAGGGAATAATGTAACTATGGAATGGGCTAAAGTGATGTGGATCAATAAAGAATCTAGAATGAGCATAAATGTAGAGGCAATTTTAACTATGATTTAAATGAAGTTGTGCTCATTTGATTCCTTTTTCATCACTAAAATCCCTTTTTTTGCCCTCTTTTTCTATAAATATAGCCTTTGAGCTATTGTTTGGCATCCCTCAAGCTAGTACGATTAGGCTCTACTAAAATTTGTATTTTGCACCTCTTAGAGTAATGAATAGAGTATTTTGTATTTGTTTACTAATTTATTCTTAGTTTTTATATTTTTTTAATATATAAAAGTGGTTGTTATCTTCCCTTTTCATGTCCAAGTTCAACCTAAGTGCTAATAGACTTTTCTTTCACATCATCTAGTGTGTCTTAAGGTTGATATCTTAGGTGTAGAGTGGATAGTTAAGTGTAAGTGATTTCAATAAATCCTTACCTTTATATCCATCCATCCATCAAATCAACCTCTAGGTAAAACATTATTTCTTAGAAATCATTATAGACATTACATTAGTTATATTCATAGTCTATTATTGTGTTAATGAGTCAATCTTAAGAGTAGATATTTGAATATTCAATGCAACACCTCCTTTATAAAATGTTAAATTTGAGAATTATCTAACTCTTTTCCCCATAAGTGATCTATTGACATAGATATTAGAATTTCAAGATATATTTATGGAGTTAGGCCCTAAATCTAGATGCTCATTTCCAATATAGGTACACCCACATAACTGGAAATGTTCCTATGTTTCCCAAATATAGAAAAATCTTGAGTAAATTATTTTAGGGTGCAAGATTTAGTGATAATAATTCTGGCACGCCTAGTGGGATGCATTGTCTTCATGATAACTTGTCAAGGTGAATGTTGGTCTTAATAATATCAGTGAAAAATTGGTGTGCCACTCAACATTTGGCAAGTCCTTCAAGGTAAATATGATTCCAAGCTATTATTTTTTATACACTTACCTTCATAATTCATGGTCCTCATTAGGTCATCCTCTACTATAATAGCCAATCTAATTAACTCACCCATTTAGCCTAAACCCCATCTTTTAATTTAGTATCCACAACCTAATCTACCCTTTAAAGAAGTTGAAGATCTTGAAGAAGAAGACATGGCTTGACCTCATACTTTCCCTACCTTCAATACTAATAATACAATTTAGCTTCATGCATATGATTCCATTCCTCTTGAATCCACAAAAGGTGTGCCCACATTTAATGGTGAGAGTTATGTCACACCTAGTGAGCACATTAGAGATGTTTATTAATTTTGTAGTTTCTAAAACATTGTTTAAGAGAAAATTACCATTATACTCCTTAAAATTTCCCTTAAAGGAAAGGATCTTGATTGGTATAGGAATCTATAAAGTGGATGCATCACAACATCAGATGAGTTTGGAGTGTTGTTGATTTTTAGCTTTGGAAATAAAAGCAACCATGCCTCTCTCATACATCAGCTCAATGTGATAAAAATGGGGTCCAAAGAAATAATGCATAACTTCAATGAAAGGTTTTAGAAGACTTGGTATAAATTGCCTCCTCCTAAGAGACCAAAAACTAGCTTTGTGTTCCTTACTTAAAATCCATTGGGACTAAAATTGTTGTCATGCTTCAATCTACGAGAGATTCTACTCTTCCTAAAGTCTATGATCTTGATATCAAAGATAAGAATAGTCTCATCCAAGCTAGAATATTACCTCCTATGGTGTCTATGCCTACATTGTATCATTTTTATACCAATACTCTAGAGGTAGCCCAAGTTATTGATGCTAATACCAAAACTAAGGTGGATCTTATGCAAAGAAAAAATATTATTAATTATAAATCAAATTTCCTAGCCTTAAAAGCTTAAAATAGGCAAGATAATATGCAAAAAGGTGCCTATCAGAATCCTTACCCATATCAACAATAATATGGTCAAAAATATTTAAGAGGAAGAGGCTAATGACAACTTAACACTAACAGGCCTACCAATGTGTATAGTCCTAACTCTACCATTAATGAAAGGAAGATCATACTCATTCATAGTAATTTGGTGTAGGGATAAGATTGGAAGAAAGACAAATTCATGGATACCAATTAGAATTGGGAGAAATATTTAGTGGATCAAATAGTAATTACCCCCTTCCTATCAAATGAGGATGAGGTGATGATGCAAGTTAATGAGGATTGGCAACCTCAAAGAGAAATATTCACATATTTTATGGTTGAAGATAGTTTTGTTCTATGTATAGGAGCCTTTATTGTAGACAATAAAATGTCCAAGAGGAAATCTCTAGGATGTGGTAGTAACATGACCATAGGTTCCTCTAATCTTCCTATAAAGCAATAAGACATAGATGTAAGTATGACAGTTTTAAAATCTTCTACATCTCCATCATGTCAAAATATGGTAAGGTTTTCTCATATTCCTCAAGTTTCAAGTAATTATCTACCTACAAGAGCCTAAGATAAAGTAGTTATGGCTTCTTTAAAAAGTTTATATTCTTTTAAGAACACTAAAACATCCATTTCTCTATGGGATGTTCTTCATATGCCTCATCAAAAATTACTCCTACAAAAGTAGTTATTTATTATCTATGATAGCATATCACCCTCAAATAAATTTCATGGCCATTATTCTCTTAAAAATTCTCCTAGTACCATTTTTAAACCATCCAATAGGTCTAATAAACCTCCACCATTATACCTCACCTTCATTATAGGTGACAAGATGGTACACAATTGCATAGTTTATAGTGAGGTTATTATTTTTGTCATGCCCAAAGCTATAGCTGACAAGATGGGCCTAAAATATTAGACACATATCAAATGGGTCTTTTAATTATATGGTACTCCTAATAAGATAATAGGAATAATTAAATTCTTGAAGGTTTACTTGCATAATTGTTGTAGTTTTCCTATCTTGCAAGACATAGTTGTGGTTGATCTCCTAGCCCATTTTATGATCTACTTATCAAGGGACTTCATAGCCAAGATAGGTTTCTACATGTAATTTTAATGGTTTTTATTATCCTTAATTATGACACAACCAATTTCAGGGTTTCATATTGAGCCTTACATTGAGATAAGTTCCAATTTAAATTGTGTGGCCTATGAAGGAAAGGACTCTATTGTATATGATGGCACTTCTTCCAAGATTGAGGGTATTTTATATTTTTTTATTGATGAATATGGTATTGATACTTATGAGAAAGACCCCTATGCTTTTTTGGAGTAAACTAATCTAGGAGTGTACTATATACATGAATAAGGATTACCAAAACCTCTACTTGCCAAGGAAGAGGGTGAAGATGATGAGCTATGGAAGTTGTTTTTTTATGGTTCAAGAAGTAAATTTTGTGTAGGGAATAGTGTTATGTTGGTATCCCCATATAAAAAATAGTATTATTCTTCATATATATTTCATTTTAGTTGTACTTGTAATATCACTGAGTACAAAGGTTTAATTCATGGTATTTAATGGGCAAGGAGAGGAATCAAGAATTTGCAAATATATGGAGATGGTGAACTAGTTGTGCATCAGGTGAGAAATGTGGTTTATAATAATAAAATTTTAATTAATTCATATATTCATAGGGTATGGTATTTTATTGATTACTTTAATGCATTCAATATATAATCAGTCTTAAGGGAGCAAAATAGTCATGCTAATAGATTAGTTGCAATAACAGCTTAATTTGATACTCAAACTACCATAAAAGAAGATGGAAAACAATATAATATTAATATAATTATTAGAAATTATGTACCTAATATTTAAGTGTCTTTTAAATTGTTTGACAGTGACAAACACATTGCATGCTTCTTGTAAAATGAAGCTGAGTTTTCTTTAAAGAATCAAAGGAGGCTCCAAAAACAATTGGGTGATCAGATTTTGCAACTAAGAAACAATAAGATACCTAAGATTTTGGTGAAATTAGAAATTATATTTAATTATAATGATAAAAATAAGAATGATAAAGTGAGTATGTCTAAAAAAGAGGAGAATTATGAAAGATTCTTGATCTTAAAGGACAAACTCCTCAAATTAGGCAAGGTATGATCTACATTAGAGAAACAAGAATTCATGGAGTTATGTAGAGAGTTTCATGATATATTTTCTTGGGAGTATAAGGACCTAAAATTATTTTATCCTATCCTATCACACCATACCATTGAGTTGGAACTTGGAGTTAAACTGGTTATATAGAAGCAAAGACCCATCAACCCCGATATTGAGCAACTCATGAGGTTAGATTTTACCAAACTCCTTAAATATAAGATAATATTTTCCATCAAGAATTAAATATGGGTAGATAACCTTGTACTTATTAGAAATAAAAATTGGGAGATAAGACTTTTGTTATACTTTAGAAACCTTAATAGAGTGTCACTCAAAGACCACTATCCTCTACCCTCAATGAAGTAGATTTTGAAAATGGTTTCAGTTTCTCAATGTTTTTCTCTTCTACATGGATATTTAGGCTATAATAAGATTTTATTTAATGAGTATTATCAGTTTAATATATCCTTCACTACTAAATGGGGGATTGTTTTCTTATAGGAAGATACCCTTTGGTGTATCCAATGTAGGTGACACATTTCAAAGAGCAATGGACATGGCCTTCAAAGGTTTGATTAATGATATGCTATTAGTTTATTTATATGATATAATAATTTTTTCTCCAAATATTCTATTGAATACATTCAACACTTGAGGCAAGTTTTTGAAAGATGTAGCCAATATATAGTATCTCTTAATCTAAAGAAGTGCATCTTTGTTGTTCATGAAGGTAAACTCTTAGGACATATTGTTTCAAAGGATGGTTTGATTATAGATAATAAAATAATAGAGGATATTCTAGGCTTATCATTTCCCTTACATAAGAAATTTATTCAAAGTTTCTTAGGTGAGATAATTTTTTTAAGGAGGCTCATCCCTATTTTTGCATCTTTGCTGAAACCTATCACAACCATGCTCAAGAAGAACCAAGTATTTTCTTGGACCAAAGAGGGTAAGAGAAATTTTTAAGAAATAAATAAAGAAATTGTATAATATCCTAATATTTTTAATCCTCATTTTAATAAATACTCCATGTTGTATTTATTTTCCAACCTTGATACTATATCAACCATGTTGATGAAAAATAATAATGAGGGTGTGCAGTAGCCAATTACAATATTTATTCAAGGTTTAGTAGATTATCAAGTTAGGTACACATTTATATAGAAACAAGTCCTTAATATTTTAAGGGGACTAAATAAGTTAAGACATATGGTTTTAAATAATAAGATTCATGTTATGGTCTCTCATCCTAGTACCAAAGAGGTTATTTTGAGTAAATATCTTAGTGAAAAGAGGGAAGGATGGATTAATAAAGTAATGGAATATGATGTTGATATCAAGGTGGAAAAATTGGTTAGGGTAAAATTCATTTGATAACATCTAGCTTTATATCTTCATGAGTCAAAGGAAGAGGATCTAGTCAATCATGATTTTCTCCAATCAACTAGTTCATTGCCTCCACGAAGTTGGACACAAGATGTGATTAGATTTATTTAAAATGGTGAGCATCCTAATTATATGATTAGATCACAAATGAGATATTTTATATTTCAATCTATTCCCTATTTTCTTGTGGATGGTGTGATTTTTAGGAGGGACATCAATGGTGTGCTATTTTGATGCATTGATAATGATCATTTTGGAGTGTTACTTGAGAAGTTCCATGATGGGATAATAGGAGGTCATTTCTCTCCATGAATGATAACTATAAAGATCATGAGGGAAGGTTATTATTGGTCTAGCCTCTTCAAATATTCCATGTTTGGGTGAGAACTTGTGGATAATATGTTTTCTTTATAGGAAAATATAAACTTGTATCTCTTCCTTTGAATCCTATCCATGTTGATCAACCTTTCATGCAATGGGGTCTTGATTTAATTGACATGATAAATTCTCCATCTAGTGTTGGTCATAAATAGATACTCATAGAAAATAAATATTTTACAAGATAGGTTGAGGAATTAGCATTTAAGGAAGCTAATGATAATGCTATCTTAGATTTCTATGAGAGTATCATAACAAGGTTTGACACTCTTAATATTATTTTAGATAATTCTCTTGGTTTATAGGTGCTAAGACAATTGATTAGTCAAATAGTAATGGCATATTATTGATCAATTCATCTAGATATTACCCTCATAGTAATGGGTTGGATGAATCTAATAATAATAATAATAATTTGATCATAATCATCAAGAGAACCTTTGAGCATAACTAAAGAGCTTGGCACACCAAATTGAAGATAACCTTATGGGCTGATAGGATAACTCCCAAGAGGTCAACAAGGATTTCTCCTTTTGTTCTTCTCTATATAAGGGAAGCTATCTTGTCTATCTCTCAAGAGTTACCTACCTTAGAGTTATCACATCAACTAGATTTTCTTGATAATACCCTAATATAGGTGATATTGATAGAATTAATGGAGTGGTAATAGACTAGATATAAAGCTCATCAAACTATGGAGAATCACCAAGTAGTAATGAAGAGTTCTTTTGACAAGAGGGCAACTCCAAGATATTTTCAAGAAGGTGACATAGTATTAAAATGGGATGAAGATATAGAAAAGCTAAAGAGACATACCAAATTTGATACCCTATGGAGAGGATCATATGTCATCATCAAGTATAAGCAAAAAAACTATTTTAAGTTAGATAAGATGAATGGAGAAGAGCTACTTATCCCTGTGAATGGGATTATTTGAATCCCTACTATTGACAACTAAATGTTATTTTTGTAAATATTAGGTTAGGTGTGTGTTTCTTTTCTTTTTGTATTGTGTCCTAATAACTGCTCTTGAAGCACATGTGTGTTTCTATTTTGTGTCTTTTTATTATTGTTTTATATCATTATTGTGTGTTGTTAGAGGGCAATTTATATATCAAACCTATATACTTGTGACTCCATATCCCAATGGACATGATTAGGTAATTGTTCATAGCATAAAAAACATGCCACCCTTAGGAAATTGCCAAAGATGTTTACCATATTTTACCTCCAACCAAAATGGGTCAACCCATTATATTCAAAATATTGTATAGGGGCATTTCATAATGTTATAGTGTATTATGTTATAGCTCATTTGATGTAATTTCATTTTCCATTCTAGTTTTTCTCATAGTCTAGTTTGATCCTTGTGTCATTTGGTGTCTTAGGGGTCATTTTAGAGTCATATAGCAAAGTGGAGGGATCCAATTAGGTTATCATCATATCCAAGCAATTTCATGAATAGGTATAGGAAAGATTAGTTTACACTTAGGAAATATTTCAAATTTTTGCTAAGTGTTAGAGTTCTTTTGGAAAAATTGTTCCACACAAAGCCCACAACAAAACTAAAAGGCATAATTATCTCAGAGAAATAATCCAAGGATTATTTTGGATAAGTGTTAGAATTCAATCAAGAAAATTATATAGGACAATTTTCTTGAAGGTAGAATTATTTTAGAGAATTTGTCTTAAAGGTAAAAAGCTAAGTCTACTTTCTTTTAAACATTTTGTTTAAAACAAAAAATCTATATACTCAATTATTTTATGGAATGTGTCTAACTAAAAATCCTAAAGAGTAAATTATTTCAAACATTTTTTCCATAAAAAAGGAGCTAAATGTATTTGTGTCAAGAAAATTATCTAGGATAATTTTCCCAAAGACCTAACTCTTTCAGACATTTTATCCACAACAAGTGTCCTAAGAAAAATTCTAAAGAAAATTTATTTACAAAAGTCTTAAAGGAAATGTTTTAGTAAAAAGATTGAAGACAAATTGTCCAAGATAATCTTTCCAAAGATACTATTTCTATTAGGCAAAATGTCTATGATAATATGCCCAATGCAAAAATATAATAGAATCAAGTGTTTTCAAAGAGTATATCTATCTAATCCTTCAAAATTGACCTAATCAAGATCTCATAGTGTTCATGAGTTCAACTAACAAGGAATTGGACTATATTGAAAAAATCTTGGGAACTCATTAGGAACTTGAAGGATTGAATCAAAATGACTTGGGTAAGTCTAATGATATAAACCATCATGAAGATGTAATAAAGAACCAAACTAGACACTATGTTTGTGCATTTTATAAGTGAGCTCAGGAATCCTCATGAGCCAAAATGATGTAATTCCATAGATTTATTCATGCTAGTAACATGTTCTAGACGTTTCATGTGCATGTAAGCTTTATAACTTAAGTTATGGAGTTTCATAATTGGTCATGTACAACAAGATTTTCATGAAAGTTTCAAATTCAAGCCTTAGAAAATAAGAATTTAGATTCAGATGATCAGTGACAAGTAAAGGAAATCATGCAAAAGATGCAGGTCAGCTCACTTGAATACTTTGTAGACACATTCAAAAATATCTCAGAGCTAACAAATCAAGTGGGTAGAATCCTTTTAACATCAAACACATCTCTTATAAATTTGGTGCCTCAATAGCATTTTTCACTTCTAGATCCAAGATTTCAAAGTTGGTTAAATAATGGGAGACATTCATGATAATTTTAAGTTTGAGCTCTATAAAGTAGCTGTTTGGGTTCAAAAGGTCATTAAAATGTTTAAAGTTGATCAAAATATGATGGCCTATATGATCGTGTATAATGACACATGAGATATAATGGTTCACATTAGAGTTAAACAAGTCAAAATGTCCCTAGGTTTCAGCCCTTTAAAGAGATACAAGTTGGACAAGATCTGATGGTATGGATCAATCAAGTAGAAATCCAATGGTGTGAGCTTTAATATTAGGAAAGTGGGCCCAATAAGATCAAAGTCTCATGTTACTTTATATATCTTGATATGATGGATTGAGATGGGTTAAAAGGGTCAAGGATATTGAGAGGCCACCATGTGGTGTAAGCATGTAAATAATCCAGATGAAAATAGGATCCTAAGATCAACGTGTGATTAACAAGTGGCATGAGCATGTTCAAACTTATAGAAGATCAATGGCTCTCTCTCAATCATGCAAATCAAGATGAATGGTGAGTGAGGTTCAAATAGGTTAGATAACCCTAAGTGTAAATATGTAAGTGATAAGTGGCACAAGCACAGGAGTCCTAGTATAGGATCTATGGATTGTGTTCATTCACATCAAGAAAATCAATGGATTAAGATGAGTAAAAATATTAATGATCTGAGTCAATTTTTGATGGCCAATAAAATGAGGGTGATCCCAAGTGACTTAGAAGAAGGTTGACAAAGAAATTTTCAATGGGGTAAGGTAAATAAAAAGCATAGATCCAAATTTGAGTATGTTCTAATTTAAACCAGAGCCACCATTTTAGAGGTAGACACGTAGTCTTCAATAGTTTCATATATAAGACCAATTGCATGAAATGGACCCTTCTCTATAGTTTTGAATGCCATGATGAACTAGTTAGCAATAATTTTAGCACCAAGATAGGTTATAACAGATTGATGTGATGGTTTTAATTTCATTGATGCTAGAACCTAACTCAAGATAACCTAATCTTGCCATTGTAACTATCAAGGAGCATAGATGAGGGAATAATGTAACTATGTAATGGGCTGAAGTGACCTAGATCAATCAAGAAGCAAAATGAGCATAAATATAGAGGCAATTGTAACTATGGTTTAAATAATTTTTTTCTTATTTTATTCCTTTTTCAACACCAAAATCCCTTTCTCTTACTCTCCTTTTCTATAAATATATCTTTTGACCTATTGTTTGGCATCCCTCAGGCTAGTATGACTAGACTCTACCAAAATTTGTATTATGCACCTCTTGAAGTAATGAATAGAGTATTTTTTAGTTGTTTACTAATGTGTGATTTGTTTTTTTTTTTTTTTATATGCAAAAATGGTCATCATCTTCCATTTGTAGGTTTATTTTTAACCTAATCACTAATAAACTTTTCTTGAAAGTCATATAGTGTGTCTTAAGCTTGATGTCTTAGGTGTAGAGTGGATAGTTGAATATAAGTTCTTTAAATTAAGCCTTATCTTCATATCCCTCTAATTTAAGTCCATGAAATCAACCTCTAGGTGAAACATTATTTCTTGGAAATCGTTGTAGACATTACATTAGTTTTATTCATAGTCTATTAGTGTGTTAATGATTCAATATTGAGAGTGGATCTTTGAATATTTGGTGCATTACCTCCTTTAGATTAGGTTCAATTAGTGTATTCTCTAACACTTTTACCCATAAGTGATCTATTGACATAGATAAGAGCATTTCAAGATACATTCAAGGAACTAACCCTTAAATCTAGAGGCTCATTTCCAATATAGGTACACCCACATACTTAGAAATGTTTCCATGTTTTCCAAATCTAAAAGAAGCTTGAACCAGTTCTTCTAGGTTGAAATAATATGTGACAATAGTAAAAAATGTTTAAATACTTATCTAGTGCCCCCATTAGATGTAGGTAGACTTATTGGGATGGAATCAGTTGTAGTAACCTCTAAGAAGTCATTATCACTAAGCAAGGAAGCCTTAGCATTACCATACTTAATAATTTCATATATTATCACATAAAAATGTGTATATATTAATCCCTTGTTATTATTTAGATGAGTGATCAATGATTATTTATATTCCATTTAAAATTAAGTTTTTTATTACTATTTTCCATTGCTTAGAAATGAAAAATTATAGAATTTAAACAACAAACTAAAACCCTAGCTGACTAAAAACCTTAGGATTCATAAATTCCATTCATATGAATTGATTTCAGTAAATTTTTAACCCTAATATATAGATTAGGGTAATCTAGGGTTAAATGAGAAGAGATAGTCTAGGGCATAAGGATGGAAAACTATCTATAGAGCAAGCAAATTGTTTACAAAACTTAGATAAACATATAGTAAATTTATCATACTGGGATGTTAAGAATAGAAAATACAACTATGCTAGATATTATAATGAAACATGATAATTATATGGTTCTGATGCTAATATATATTTGGATCTAGAACATGAAAAAATTGGACTAGATTTGGATTCTTAAATAGTCACCTAATTTTAGAGATTTTACCTGTATAGCCATGGACACTTACATCAAATTAGGATGTTTACATAAATTATACTATTTTAATTTGTCATAGGTGTCCATTACAAAATAATTGTTGAAATTGGATGCAACTGCATTCATGATTCTATGTTTTTCATCATCTTCACTTAGGTACATTCATCGTTAGGTCATGAACTATCACTCCTTATCAAATAAAAAAACCCTAGTTCTTCATATTCATATTAGATATGGGAAAAATGGGTTAGTGTGGAGATGGTTTTGAGCTACCACAAGTACCCTTATGTTAATTTGTTTTACCTATATAGCTAGTACTTTAAATATGGCCTCAAACTTATATAATTATCCCCAATGTGTTGGCTTGTGTGTAAATCGTGCAATATGTGATAAGAAAGTATAATAGTGACCTATCTTGTAACTTGGAAAATATAAATCTTGGGCTGATCCTTTAGTAATTAAAACCTATATATGTTTTCCCCTATGAATGATATAGAAATATGAAAAAATAGGGAAGCTTTTGTTCACTTGAGTTCTTGATATAATGTTTTTAATATGCTACCTTGGTATCTTTTGGTATTTTCTAGGTTTTTTCTAGTGAGGAATGAATTAGGATTGATTTTATATTTATATCAATCCATTTGGAGAATATACACATTAAATCACTTATGCTAACCATATGAATATGTTTTATTTAAAAATTAGATGAATTTAGGGCATTAGACACTTACATTAGGGAAGGACACTTGTATCAAAATAAGAGTTTGGCTAGGATGCAAGTGTTAGGGTAGTTGAAAAATAGGTATAGTTATAGAACTTGTGGAGATGGGAGATAAATAGGTTTATAACATTTTTTACAAGATAGAAGGCCTAAATCATATAAATATATAGGTTAAACTGAGAATTAGGCAATGAGGAATTCAGAGATAGTATACCTAAGCCTTTTGGTAGTACAAAAGGTCTAGAAGATAAATTTATATCCATGATATTTATTATACAAGTGTAAAATATTGAGGTGCTATATAATTCATAAATAATGTCTACAAGTCTAAAAAAATAACTATAGTATACTAAGTTATGCCTAATGATCTTAACTATAATATTATATTGGGAAGTCCATGAATTGATGTTATGAATGAAATACATTCAACATTACATGTATCTTGGTAGATACTAAAATATGGTATTAATTACTTGACAATGAAAAACTTGACATACATTTACCATGCATGACTTATGTGCAAAAATATGGTCCCAACTTGCCATTCTCTTACACCTACATGTTACATTATGAGTTTGACCCTCTCCATTTCTAGTAAATCACCTATATTAACCTTATAGTCTATACAAAACCAAATTATTACCTCATAGAAACATTATCAAACCTTTATTTCAGTCTTCCTATGCACAAGTCAGTAATGTTAGACTGGGTAGGTATCAGCAATCAATACTAAATTTCACTTGTTGATGGTGACCCTCTCCCAAGAAACATTAACTTCTAGGGGGCTTGGATTTTGTCTATAAAACATATAAACATTACAACATATTGATAAAATATGCCCTATTCCTATCAAATTACAAATCAATCACTATGAGTAGTCATAAGCTAGGTTTGAGTCATACCAAATTGAAGTGAAAACAAACATTGTCAAGTATCAAATCCAAATAACGACTTGCATTCATATAATTAAGGAACATAATTGGATAATCACATTAGGTGAGGGAAATATGCATGGTTTTATTTCCATCTTTGGAGTATCAAATACTAGATAGTGGTCAATCATCAATGAGGGTGATTGGGTTTAGCTCAACCTATTACACTTTCCTAATTTGTGTAGGTTTCTATCCCTCACAAGTACTCTTATGTATCAAGGTTTAACATCAAACATATAAAGCTTTCAAAGATAGGTGAAGGATACATTAAAATCATAAACCCTCTTACCCACATAGGTCATTATCAACCACCACAGGTCATTAAAAACCACTAAAGATGAGTATCATAAATTAACACTGTCCCAAAGCTAATAGAGATAACCTTACATAGACAAAAACATAGTTTTGTATCTATGTGAATCAAAATCCTGCATCAATTTATCTTCCACGAACATAGGTTAGTAATAGTTATACTATTAGTCACAAAAACTTAGTACTTATCCATTTTTTTTACTCATTATATTTATCATATAAAACTTCTCATATCATTGCAATATGTTCAAGATTTTACATTCAAATCCATGCTTAAATGCCACATTTAGTAGTCTAAATTCACATATTAATTTTGATCATATCATGGTTTCCTAATCCAAATTAGGGTAAAACATATTAGTGAACACATAAAACTATTGAATTTTGTTAAATGTTATATCTTATTTAGGGTTTTAGTCTTCTAGGGTTTCATATTTTTTTATCTTAGTTTATTAGTTCTAATTTTTATTTCCCCACACAAAAGATATGTTTTTCACCTTTGGCCCTAGTCTTCTACATACTTGTATGATTCCATTGTATTCCATCTGAAAAATATAGTTCCCTTGTTCCTCTATGGTGTAGTTATAGATTAAGTGGGGCCCATATAAAATATTACTAGATTTATTAAACTTCATATTAAATGGATCAAATGAATGTTCATTATTATTTTGATGTTACAATTATTCATGAATATGTACAAATATATGATTATATTGACATTTATCAATTATAACATGATAATAAGGATAATAAATATTAATATAATAATCAAAATAATCAATAGGGCCTAGATAGAATTTATCCAAATAAATTCAATGGGGAAGATCCTGACCAAGGTTAAGCATTGTGTAATTTTTGTCAAGGACTCCATTAGTATCCTAAAGATGTCGATGGAATAGTCAAATTGATCCTAGAATTTAAGGATGCACAATAGGATAAGATTAATACATATTAGGCACAATAATAATAATAAACCTTTACTAGTATTAATTATCCTTTCAAGTTAGTACTTCTAGTTTAGGTTTTCATACCTCTATTATTGGTATTATTCCTACATTAACACTCCAAGTGACAAATGTAACATCTAAAAAAAGTGTTTGGGTAAAAAAATGATTTTAATATATTTCCATGTCTATTCCTATGCAGGAAAAATTTACCCCTCATATGATGACTACACATGTTACATCACCAACCTTCCTTACTACACATTCCCTTGACTAGATTGTTACAAATCTATAGGCTAAAATGTTGCAATTAGAGAAAGGTGCATCTGGAGCTAGTCACTCTATGAATTCACATTCCTTGATTCATAACCTCTTATCCAATAAGATATAATCTTATAATTTTCCTATATGTTTTTTAGCTCCTAAGATTCCAATATACAAAGGTAAAGGTGATCCAAAATAACACCTTTGATAATTCCATGTAGCATGCTTGTTGATCATATAATGAAAAATTATTAACCAAGTTATTCCTAAAAATTCTTAAGGAATATGATTTGTTATTTTTATATGACCTTCCCCTCCAATTGGTCAAAGAATTCAACCCTTTGGTAGATCAATTACTAATAATTTTTTCTATAAACATTAATGAGAAACTATCTTAAGCAAAGATTTCTAAACTGAAGCAAGGGTCTAACAAGCCTATTAGTGAATATGTGCTTTAGTATAATTTAATGCTAGCTAAGATGAATAATGTTATGTCTGAAAATGAGTTATAAGACATATTCAAGTATATATTTATTGCACCACTCCATGAGTCAATCAACTTCAAGAGAGTCAAATCCTTCGATGTGTTATGCCACATAGTAAGAGATAAAGAAGTTAAGTTCATAGATCTAAACAAGATAAAGTATACACCTACTCCTATAAATAATTAAACAATGAATATTCAAATAAAACTAAGCTACAAGGTCAAACCAATTGACAAAAAAATGAGGCATAGATGATAGTTAATGTAGTATCACAACCTACAAATCTACTCCAATTGTTAGCTCCACTGAAAAGGAAATTTTCCAAATTAACATAAGCTCTTCATATATTATTACATAAACTAATTAAGTGCAACCTTAACACTTTTTATCCTCAAAAATATTTTGATCCAAAGATGCCTACACTAAATAACTATGATAGCAATGTATATTGTGACTATCATGAAATTATAAGACATTCTATGGATAAATATTTATAACTAAGACAAAAGATACACGATCTTATTTATGAAAAAACTATTGAGTTAAATAAACCCATAGAGGAATATAGACCATATAAAAATGGAAATCATAAGTTAAAAAAATTCAATTATACATTTCTAAAGGCATTAGATGATAGAAACTAAGGATACTTTAGAATTATAATATGTATATAATATTCATCCTTCACCTATGACATATGATCACCCAATATATTTGACTATTGGCACCCTTATCAACACCTCATCACAACATCTTATGATGACATTTGATGATAGTGAGATAGTTGGTGATACTTAATATTTTCACACACTATTCATATGATCTTATATCAATGAGAAACCCATACATAACATCATGATCAAAAATGGGTCAAGTGAGAATGTGTGCATAATGAAAATTATTTAGTTCCTTGGATACACATAACATGATATACAAGATACATCAAGAATAGTTAAGGGATTATATGGACACATATATAATACTCTAGGAAACATAGTGCTACCTATTTAGGTTGGATTCACCATCCTAGACACTCCATCCTTAGTTATACAGAATAATAGGGTCTTTGACATGTTATTAGGATACCATTAGAAGTAAAATTTTCAAGAAATACCATATATAGTTAATAAATGTCTCAAATACATAGAATATAATAAATTAGTCATTGTTATAGGTGTAAGATATGAGTACCCTATACAACAAGTGATATATCCTCCTCCTCAACCCCACAACCACCATAGTTAGTTGTTACACCTACTTAGGAGAATTTTTTGGAGTCAGTTATTATACCTATGCAATATATAGACACACACACACACACACACACACACACACACACACACACACACACACACACACACACACACACACACACACACACACACACACACACACACACACACACACACACACACATAGAGAGAGAGAGAGAGAGAGAGAGAGAGAGAGATAGTTTAAAAGAGATTATTTGACTCTCTTAGGAAGCTAGTATTACAAAAATTATCACATCAAAGAGTCATTTAAGATTCATAGAGGCCATTATCTATTATGCCATGTACTAACATGGATCCAATAATAGTTAAACATGTTCTATTACAAAAAAAAGTAATGAGAGATTATACTGATATACACTAGACCCCACAAAGTATTTGGAATTATTTAGTTAATCATCATAGATATGAGCATATTAGTGATGATGATAATGGCATTACAACACTTTATTCCTTTTCAATTTTTTTATACACCCACATCTAGTAATTTTTACTTATGATAGGCGACTCTTGTACCATACAATATAAGCATGCACATGACTATCTTAGTAATGAGATCATTAGTTAGTAAATTTTTAATTTCAAAAATACAAAAAAAATAATGAAATAATTTCAAAATATAAAAACATTCAAAAAATAAAAAATTAAGACCCAAGCTTGACATGGTTTCTAGATTACACTATTTACATTTTTTATTTATCACATGTTTAGTAAATGGTATATTAATTTTCAACACACATGTATTTCATAGTATATGAATGTGATACATGATATACTAATTATACATGGCCACATAGATGTTGGAATCTCCTAGACCAAGTGGACACACTAATGCTAGTGGCATCTTATTCCACATGTCACATTATCACTAGTCATATATTTCTATAATATTTTACCATGTTGAGCTATATAGATTATTTTCATGTCTTGATAGTTACTCATATCTTACACAATGATATATAAATATGCTACTTTACTATGATATGAATTTAATATACATATAGAATGTGGACTAGTTTTCACTTGTTTTATGCTTCATTAATGTTATTACTCTTACATAATAGGATAATAATTGATTTTTTATTACGTGGGTGATCATACTTATTTATTGTGACATATTTATGTCCTTTAATTATGGACCCTTGGACTTGTTTATTATGACATATTTATGTCCCTGATCTATTGCCTTTGGCCTTGTTTGTTATGACATTTTATGTCCCTTCATTTTGGGATGTTGCCATTATTTTTTGTTACATATTTATGTCCCTTTTTTTTTGCCCTTGGCATTATTTGTGACATTTTGTGCCTATAAGTGCATTAATATAGGTTTTTTTATTGATCTTGTTGAAATTTTTGTGCTTGTCAATCTTGTTGAGATTGTTAAGTTATTAGGTGACATTATACATGTCAAACACCTCCAATTTGTGTGTGATGCTATGATTTACATCATTCACCTCTTTAATACATAATATTATTCATTTATTACATGTATGATGGTTACTAATATGTGCCTTATTGACACTTATATTGAAATGACACTTATATGACTTGTATTACATATTTTATATACATGACTCAATAACATTTACATTACTATGATGACATATTATCCATGTTGACATGATTCTACATGATTACATATTTATACATGACATGATACAATTAACTCTTTATTTTGAGATGAGTGACTTATATGCCATGCCTTTCATCTCAAAGCATCCATAAATAAAAAATTAGACTATAGATTTGAAATATTTTAAAATGGTTCATAGATTGGATGGTTTAGTCAAATGACTAATATTTTTCACAAAATTACAAATTATGGGGGCATATGCCATGCATATGAAATTACTTTAAAAAGACTTGAGTAAATATTCATACACACTTGAGTGCATATGCATGGGAATATGTACATAATTTAAAAGAATAATAATGATAGGTTTTCACATGTATATTCATTTGAGATACATGTTATATTATTTAACATATAGATGTATTTCATGTTATAACCATTGGTATAGATTCAGGGGGAATTATACTAGTTCATGCACATATACACACTTATAGATTAATTATGCATGATAATGGTTCATGAAAATACATAATATGATAGTTTATAATTATCAAAATTCTAATGGTGAATTAGATTTATTCATGCACATTAAATCATTTTACAATGAAAATTATTACAGTTATTTATTTATTAACACTTTTTCAATTTGTACCAAGTAGTGAACAACCTTGAATCTATAAATCTATTTTCATCACTAGATTATTAATTTTATATTTAATGTATGTTGAGGTTTAAATATACTCAAATTCCATGTCATTATGTGAAACCATCATGATGTTACCATATTTATCATACATGAATAGTTATTTAGGCTAGTACATCATGTAATTCTCCCCATATTTATGAGGGTTAGGGCATGTTGTTTTCCCAACCCAAAATATTATATAATTACATAAAATTAGGGTGTGATCACCTTTAATTTATCAATGGTACAATAATAATAACTAATCTCCAAGTGATTCAATGGAAATCTCCTTTCTCCAATGCTTCAACAAGGAAGCATCATCTCTAATAAGTTGCAAGGGTAACATGGTCTTCATAAACATACAATGTACTCCTTCCTTGATCTTTAATTATAAAAGTTCAAGTTTATATTTTAAATTTCAATTTCTGGACATTGACTACCATATTTTTTCTATAGGTTTTACTTTTGAGTGACTTGCATAATTGGATATTCCTACCAAAGACAAAGTGTGTTGTACACACTCAAGTATAAATTTTCATTTCAATCTATAAATTCCATAACTAGAATAAAAATGTGGCATTTTTAGAAACTAAAATATGATATTAGTTAATTTATAATGGAAATATTGACATACATTTACCATGCATGACTAGCATGCACAAATTTGGTCATAACCCATCATTACCTCATACTTACATGTTACCTTATGAATTTGACCCTCCCAATTTGTTTTCAAACACCAATAAGAATATTAAAGTCTATGCCAAACAAAATTATTACCTCATAAAAATAATAACATAAATTAAATTTAGTCCTCATGCATAGGGGTAACTAACACTAGATTGGGTCAATATCACCAACCGAGACTGACTTATGCCTATCGATAGTGACCCTCTCCTAGAAATGACTATTTTTTAAAACCAAATATTTCTTTAGGTTTAGTTTATCTACATAACTTATTGATGGCATGATGAATTACCTAATTAAACTCATATATATATATATATATATATATATATATATATATATATATATATATATATATACAAATTAAGGCCTCACTTGATATGGAATTTGACACTTATCTATCAAGCACCTATACATTACTATACATTGATAAAATCAACCATATTTCTCCCAAATTACAAATAAATCACTAAGAGGAGCCACAAGTCTAAAGTGTACCAAAGTTAATTTAAAGAAAACATCAATAAGTATTAAAGCTAAATAATTAGTTGCATTCATATAGAGAAGTTGAGTAGTTATAGAATAACATTAGGTGGGATATGTAGGCAATAATGAATCATCAATGGGGGTGATTGGGGTTAACTCAGTATATTACACTTTTTTAGTTTTTATAGGTTTTTAGCCAGCACAAACACACCTAAGATTTTAAGGTGAAAGAGATTAATTTATAGAGTTGTTCACATAATCAGGGTTTGACATTGAATTTATAGATTTTTTAGAGACACACAAAGATGACTGTAGGGTTATAGACCCTCTTTTCTACATAGGTCACTATCAACCACTAAAAGAGAGTAGCAATAGTTGATACTAACCTAAGGCTAACAGAGATGACCCTACTAAACAAAAACATAGTTCTATATATAGATGAATCATAGGACTATTTCAATTTTTTTCCATTATCAAAAGTCATTTGTAGTCAGATAGTCAATCTAAATTTGCTATGCTTATTATATTTAGTATATTCCACTTGTTAAATCATTATAATCTATCAAGGATTTTACATTTATATTCAATCTTAAATTTCATATTTAGTAACCTAAATTAACATACTAGTTTCTATCTTATTAGGGTTTATTAATCTAAACTTAGGTAAAACAATATTAAATATAGTTATCAAGTATTAACACACATGTGTGTGTATGCATATATACACACACATAAATACATACATGTGTGTGTACATAATATATATATATATATATATATATATATATAGATACACATATACATATAGATATATATAGACATATACATATATATATATATATATGTATATGTATATGTATATAAATATATGTATGTATGTATGTATATGTATATGTATGTATGTATATATATATATACATATATGTATATATATATATATATGTATATATATATGTCTATGTATATGTATATATATATATGTATGTATGTATGTATATGTATATGTATGTATATATATATATATATACATATATATATATATATATATATATATATATATATATATATATATATATATATATATATATATATATATATATATATATATATATATATATTTTTGTATACACACACACACACACACATCTTATGGATCAAGAATATTTAAAGCATTATGTAATGACTCAACCCATGGACCATCACATAACACATATGTAACTCTTCTATCAAGAGTATGGACATCTTATTTATCACAATGATATACCCACACTAGTATGTATTTTAACTACTCTTACATCACTACTAATAGATTTAAAGATTATATTTTTGGTTTAAAATATTTACAAAATATAAGATACATAGTATAAAGATTAGGAAAACGTGCACAAGGCATCATTGAGGCCACTACTACATCTAATCATAAAGGATGATAATATATTGGATAAATATATGATTTAACAACAAATATAAAATATAAAACCATGAAATACACTATTTATACACATTTATCTAAGTTGAGACCTCAATACAATAGAATTTAGGATGATGTAATGATAACATGAGACTTATTACCCTAGTTTACTAACCTACCACACCTTAATGGACATAATCTATATTTTGATGCCAACTATGGAGTATGATATTTGATAAGAATAGGATATGTGCAAAACAAAGATCATGTCATTTGGTGTGATCTATATTTTAAGATTATACTGGCCTTTTTTATTTTATTTGGATTGTCATTATTTTGGATTTTTTAATTCCTCTTCCATATAGATTTTGAAATACCAAACATGGGTGACATATATATCTATCACAAGAGAGATATTACTCTTATTCTCTAAAAATGTGGACTAAAGGCCATGGTGCTTAAAGACTCCTAGACTTGCCCCATGTGGAAGCATGAAATCTCAAAACTAACTTATATGTTCCTCAAGTGAAATAAAATGGTGTAAATAGGGGATTGTGAAAGATGTGTCTAAGCAATAAGAGGGATACAATGGTGGATAAGCTTATATCTAATCATGAGGATAGGGAGCAGTGCTTTAGAACTAAATAAGATATACTATGAAAGGATGATAATCATGTCACTAGGAAATATATACTATCCTATATATTATATAGCACAAGTAGTGATATAAGAATTCATCCCAAAAGGGGTGAATATAAAAATGGGCCAGAGAATCATAAGGTGACAGTGAAAAAATTATACAAATTTGATAAAAATGTGATAAAATAACTTTAAAATGATATCTAAGATCCATAAGGGAGTCAAAGGCCAACTATAAAATGATTTTAATATTATTAAAAAAAGATACACATGCTTAAAATTAAAGTGTTGAAAATGTAAAAGAATATTATATAAGAAATATACATGCATCAAGCATCACACTTATTAAAAATAATAATAAAATGAAATAAACTCATATGTTAATGGGAAAATTATGATATAAATCAATTATTTTCTCATAAATGTCATGAAAAACACTAACATACATCATCCATAACATATGATAGGTCATATTGTAGTTGATATATGGCTCTAATCATATTATCTTGTACTCTCTTTGAGAGTCATGCTAGGATTACCTCATGCATGAAATCTATGAAAAAAGTAATCTGATAAAAGGAAGATGATGTGGGGCCTCCTAATTATAAAAATAAATATGAGAAACCTAAAACATTGTGTCACATACATTCTCTGATCTACTGAGTGGCTCTGGTTATTGGGGAGGTTGTTCCTCTATCCTGGTTGGACTATGTGAGTGCTATTGTAAAGCCTGAGGTGAAGGCCTATAAAAATATTGAAATTAATATAGGAGAGTTATACACCTATTTATATGATGTATAACACATTGGTGTCAAATAAAATAGACATACCCATGTTTGAAGATATAATATGGTATAACATTTGGTGGTGGCATGTTTGAAATATTGAAAATTTGAGTTTCTTTGAGATGAAGTGCATTTAGGTACTAAAAAAGAGCTCAAAAGTGGGTGAAATATTTCATGTTCATCCCATATAATCAAAAAATGTGAATATGAGTATAAAATCTAGGTGGTTGACTACTTTCACAATGGAAACTAGGCTTGAAGCTTCTATTATGCTAGACATCTCTGATAAGTTCTACACTCTTTAGCTGTATGAACTGATACCTTATGAAATTCATAATATGGTGGTTCATATAATTTGGGTGAGTTGGTTTGTCACCTTATTTGAACTCTTAAAAAAATGATCACAATCAGAGGATAGAGTGATAGACTTAGGAATTTGGTTATACTTGAGAAATATTTAGTATGTTTTGTATTAGTGATGTGAGTGACCATAGATTTTTTGGAAGGAACAAAATGCTAATGCTACTTCTTTGGGAGTTAACCTAGGCACATGACATATCAATGTGGCCAACATATTTGGAGGATGTGAGATAAAAGGATTATAAAAGTAAGTGAACTGGTAAAGTCTAATCTCGGATCTATCTTGAAGCATGCTCTAAAGTAATAAGAGTGGCATGTGTGGTAGAAGCTAAGATACACTCCATTTTGGACCTATGGACATCAATTAAAGGAGGATTAATGTTAGGTAAATTAGAATAAGGTTAAATTATGTAAATTAAATTAATGTTATAATAATATGTATTTTACTCATAGGATCATTAAAAAAAAGATGATAATGAAGGACTTTGTCATATTTAGCTTGGGAATAATTGGATAAGTATGGGTCATCAAGGGCACAACCATCATCATAATCTAGTGTAGTAAGATCAATATTAAGATATTTGACAATTATATCACTATAATAGGAGTGGGAAGTGAGATTTTAGGGATAGACATAGAAGTAGAGAGATTTTTAGTTGGTTTATTGAAATAATTAGGTCATAAGAAAGGAGGAAACTAAGATATGATATTACACTGGAGGTCTGATGTTTTTTTCTCAAGGACAATATCATCAATATTTATCATCATAATCTAGGATATTAGGTGGGATGTTACCCAAAAGCTTTGGATGACCACTATATCCTCAATTAGAATTGATAAATAGTTAAAGCATTAGTATTTATGGAAAGGAATGCTAGGAAAATTTTCAAAGGTAGGTATTCTAAAGACACGACAATATTAGAATTATTTAAAATTACAAGGATTATTGTCACATTGAATATTTTATTCAAAACACTTATGAGGAAATTTGACATACTAACATGTAGAAGAGGCCACTTCCCTCATGTGATGAGTTTAGGTATGACCAAGTAAGATATTGTATGATAATGGAAAGTTAAAGATCATAACTTTAAATCTAGCCATGATAGATGGGACCATGATAGGAATCCAAACACATCTAAGTGGAGGCATTTTAATTTTATCATAGCCTTAGCATATGATTTTGGTAGACTCAAGATTACATTCAGAGTATCCTGGTGTTTTGATGAATTCTAAAGAAGTGAAGAAGGTGATACAACCTGCATCAATTAAGGTTCAATTGAGAAAAATATCACCAACTTGGACACTGATGAACATAGTCGGATTGCCCAAATGAAATATATATATATATATATATATATATATATATATGGATCATGAAGGCTATAGGAAATTGTACTAAAAGAGAATCATCCATGGTTTGGTCAACTTGAATGGAAATTTCTTCACATTACTATAAGATATTATCCTTAGATTTAGTCAACGTAGATGTTTTCCTCATAGGTGGTGGTTGAATAATGTTCATGTAAAATAAGAGCTATAATAATATATTTATGTGATGTAGTGAAGTCCTCTTTATCTCAAAGAATTGAATTTATGAAGGGAACTTAGAAGTTTCTTTTATGGGGTCTCATTCATTAAATCTAAGGTGAGATGGACATGACTGAGAAAAAGGTAATGAACTATAAAGTAGATATACTAAATAAGGAATAGATATAGATTGAATTTGATCAGGTATCAAAGTATTTTATCTTGGCCCTAATGGTGCAATTGAGGCTAGTTAAGTCAATGGTATCATCCTGACCAATGTAATTGGTTGTACGTAAATGTTAGTAACATATTATGTCATTATGGATGATACAATAACATAATAATTGAGGGTTGCATCAAACTATAACAACCTAGTTAGTAAAATAGGAATAAAATTATTTAAGAGATTAAACTATATTAGGATGGCTAATATAGTTAGATATTCTATATAAATAGAAAACTATATTAGATTAGGCAGTGTAGTTGGAACATAGGTTGATGTTAGAAAATATTACATCAAGTTGGATGATTTAGTTTTGAACATAGGTAACTAAACTATGTTGGTTGTTCCAATTTTAAATGAATTAAATTACATCATATTGGATGATGCAATTGGGATATCTGAAATTAAAGATGTTATAATTTTCTTATGATTAATTCGCATAAAATGTTAAATATAGTTATTTTGAACTATTCTATACGTAGGAAAAGGGATACGAAGATGATGATGATAAGGATAAATATATGATACTATGTGCTACATTTTTTTCATATTAACTAATTTTTTTGCATCATTAGACAAGTGTGGATTAATAATGGTTTCAACAACATTGGAAGTTAGAGGTTTAATTTGATTGTTTCACTATTGGTTTTAATTATGGTTCATAAGTGGATTAAAGTATATAGTAAGGTGAGAATTATCTTGGTGAAGTGAATCATGTTTGACTTTGGAGTCACAATTTTTTGATACCTTGTCATAAGATTTATGTAGTTATTGGATCATATCCTCATTATTGAAGTTTGAACCAAGTAGGAATTTAAAATCAATGTGTTTAAGTTGTTTACATGTCTCATGTGAGTGTCCCAAATTTTTATGGAACCAATTTTTTTAGGATCATACCAATGAACACTAGGATGAAAAGTATCAAATTATCTAGGTGAGGGTTTAGGAATATGTTTCCTAATCTCATATAGTGAAAGAGGGTGTTGAACTTCATAGTTATTGAATTATGAAGAATATGGAGGCTAGAAGGGACTAACTTGATAGGTTGGGAAAGGGTCACTTCATCAGAGCTTTCTGATGGAATAATGTTGATAATTATCATGTATTCACATGTTTTCAAGACACCATAATAAATATAATTTTATTTCTTAGACATCATAAACACATGAATTATAGACTTAGGTTAGGAAGGCTAAAAATTATGTTATGATAAATTTTTGTTGTTTAACTTGATCAAGGATTTATTACAATGATTTTGGAGAGAAATAAAAAACTATGTATTAAAGTTTGGGATTAAGGGCACTGATAAAAAAATGGAAGAGGTTGTCTTATAACATATTATGCTTAAATTATTAGTTAAGGATTTCATACACTTGATGAAAGCTTAGGTAGTCTCATTATCCACTTAATTAAAATTAATGAAGTGGGTTAAGTTATTTTTAGGTAGACCATTGGATTAAAATTCTTGAACCAGTGTAAATCTAATTCTTCCAATGTAGAGATGGAGTTATACTTGAGTTGGTTGTACCAATCTAAAGCATCACTAGAGAAGGCTTTGGCTATTAGCTTAGTACCCATAAATGTATCAAGCTTAATCAAATATTTATATATATATTTCCAAAGGATTTCAAATATAAAGTGAGATTATTGGATCCATTATAGGTAATCAAAGGAGGGATTACACCTATGTATACATTTTGGATTTGATGGTCTCATGGTTCATTTTAGAGTTATTTAATCACTTTATTGTGAAGTGGTGGTTGTAGAATAAAATCACCATGAGTATGTTTAAAGTGAGGTGGGTGAGGGTAATTTGGATTTGGCACTCCTAAATAATTTTGATGAGGGAAATTTTACATTGTAAAAGTTGAGTTTGCATTTGCATCATTTGGGTAGTATCATTGGCTTGAAAGTTATCCATATGACTCATGGATTATAGATTAATTTTCATAGGATCATGATACTTTTAATTAGAGGTGGAATATTGAATAGTTTGTTAGGATGTGGTAGACATGGTACTAATGTTGGTGTTAATGTGGATACTTTAGGTAAATCCACTAAAGGTAAGGCCCACCATATTAATTAAAATACTAGGCATGGTGGAAAAAGAGGGGACTGATGATGTCACATATTGACTTGCCCCAAGTTTAATATAAAAAATAAAAAGAGGGGAAGGAGGGATTTCTAAAAAAGGTGCCATCATGAGGTGATAAATCACTATAGGGTCCTTTCCCTTCTGCTCGAGAAGCTCATGAAGATATATGATCATTTTATTAGCATAATCATGATCACATTCATTCTCCACCTCATGGTATTAGGGTAAATGACCTATTATAGTAGTGATAGGATTATTAAGTTTCACATGAATCTTATATCTAGTTAAAGCCACATGATAATTTATTGCATCTTAGTCTTGAGACATGGTAAAGTTATAAGGAATATATTTTTTAGGAAATTTATGGGATCTGGTTAGTTCCATGTATTCTTATTGGGTTTTCTCTTTAGATAGATTTAAAAAGTATTAAATAGTGGAAGAGAAAATATTAATTTAACTTGACTAGCTAGTATAGTTAACTATATAAGAAAAAAATTGTATTGACCTAGCCGATACGATTTAGACCTGACATTAGGAAAAATAGATTGTATTGGGTTGGTGGACACAATATGATGGTAGGAAAGAATTAAATTAGGGTGACCAATATAGTATGATAATGTGAAATAAATATATTAGGTTAGCCAATATAGTCGATAGATAAATTGTCAAACTAAATTGTAATTGGTAGGCTGATGCAGTCATATAGACAAAAAAAATTGTATTGATTTGGTCTATGTAATATATATATATATATATATATATATATATATAACTATATCAGGTTGGTTGATAGAGTTTATAAACATAGTATGATGGTCGATATAGTTTGTAAGAATATAAAATTGAAATTTAAGATAACTATTTAAAAAAATCAAGATAGGGAGGTAAAATAACAAAGGATTTTATTGATTTGTAGTCTCTCATATATAATGATTATAATTTTAAATAATTAATATAGTCACAAAGCCACTAACCATAGAGAATTCCACTATACCTATGGTAACACTATCCCATCTCTAAGGTATGTTGAGAGTAACATCTTGGGGATAACTATTTACTTGTACACTATAGAATAAAATGAATGGATAGATTATTAATATTTAAAAATAGTTAATCCTAAGAATTTATGATATATCATGTGGTACTTGGGAAATAAATTCTATGCATAGTGATGTTTAATGACTTGAGTATTGAGGAAATACTTCTCACCGCACGGTGCAGGTAAAACTAGAAATGGCTTGGCCTATAATGAAAAATACTATTTAGTTATAAAAATATCAAAATAAAGTTTTTACAAAACCCAAACAAAATAAAAATAAAGATCGAAAAATATGTCAAAAGGTAAATTTTTAGCATTCACTTGAATTTAAATAGCGAAACAAAATGGTATCAACCTAACCAATACATTAAAATTTTAATAAAACAAAAATTTATTAAACATAATTATGTATAATTGGATAATATAGTTTTAAAAACACCTATAATTGTATGAATTTGGTTGATACATTATAGACAAAAAAAAATTGTACTACACTAGCTGATATTATTCACATACATGAAAAATATTGTATCAGGCTAGTTGATTCAATTAGGCTAATGGTTTGAAAGATTTTGCTAAGAATCTAGAAGGAAAACATGAAAATAATCCAAAAAAAGGAGGGATAAGACTATTTTTTCATACACCACATGGGTTAGGACAACCTAAAACTATCTTATTTGATATAGCTACACTACATGGGTTAGGCAAGTATAATAAATCCTATAGCTCCACTAGCTTATTTGATATAGAGAAAGTTTAAACAATGATACAAGTAAATTTATTGATAAATCAACAAATAATAAATAATATAATAAGTAAATAAAGGAAAAGGGTATAAATGAAAGTGAAAGTAGAGTGAATGAGTGTGATATTAGAATGCCTAGAATTTATATCACATACACACACAAACACCACACCATTTTTTTTAAAAAAAATCCAATGAACACAATAACTATATGCATACAAAGACAATAACACTAAATTGGCACACAAACTCAAGAAAACACAAAAAAAACAATGCCACTACAAAATTGTGGTCCAACCAATTATGCTTCAATCTACTACACAGAGTGAAATGTACAAAGATTGAAGGCTAAAATACAAATTAAACTAGTTATTATTGATTTTTGTGCCATTATTTTGACACAAAATGAATTACAAATGATTAGAAGGCATGAAAAAACACTTAAGGATAGATAGGTTTCATTTCTCTTTTCAAATTTCCCATGAAACTCACAACCAAGCATAATACAAATTTTATAATTGTAGCATCACAAATAGGGAAGGATCACATTTGAACTCTGGTGACATTCACAAGTATAAATTTAAG